>CM022302.1:564244127-564751271 GCA_011799875.1 Thinopyrum elongatum
AGGTGTAACTAAGAAGGTGAGGGGAGTTTTTAATTGGGGAACATGAGGAGGAAATGGAGCTATTCGTTGGGAGGGATACATGTTCATCGGACGGCGGTGCGGGGGAGGCGGCGCGGGTCGACGCGGCGGATTGGGAGGATGGGGGTTGGCGGGGTGTGGCGCGAATGGATAGAACGAGTAGAGGGGATGCGCCGCGAGGGATAAGGCATACATGCTGACGGCCACGCCGTCGGCATAGGTTTGGTCCCCACCAGCCAGGGACAGGTCCGGCGGTGGATAAGAGGCATATGCCGACGGCCAGGCCGTCGGCATAGATAGGAGGCCTATGCCGACGGCAAGGCCGTAGGCATAGATGGCAACCACTTTTTTTGAAAAGTAGTCCCACCTTGCCTAGGGACAAGCAATTTGACCTGTTTAAATAGTTCACTAATCCATACGTTATAGCTCCGGCATTCATTAGACTTCTATGAAGAAAACGGACTATTACTGTGAAACTTTCAGTGCCCGCGCAGCCGGCCCGGTGCCGGGCACAGAAGGTTTCACGGTGATAGTCCGTTTCCATGATGGATGCCAGTGTTTTTATAATTCAATTATTTTTTTTTAGTTTTTTAGGTTTGGTCCCCTCCGTTCCACCGCACCCGCACCATCCCCCCTCCAAGTGACCGGCACTGCCTTCCTGGAGGGGGGCCACACCACGGAGCCCAGACGGGCGTCTACCGCATCACAACACTTTCACACATGCATCGGGACCCTTGCATGTTTCGGTGGCATAGCTACACACCCCGAGCCACCCCGAATCCAAGTTGACCAGTAGTCTAGCCCTTTGACTTTCGCCAACGGGCTTTGACCGTGGACTCTTCCACCTGGTTGTGATAGGTCAGCCCATAGCAACATCCCCGAACACGGTCTGGACAACCCAACACTAGATTCCCTTCGGTTCCACCGCACCCACCATCCCCCCTCCAAGTGACGTGGCACTGCCTTCCGTGAGGGGGGGCCACACCACAGAGCCCCAACGGGCGTCTACGCATGCCACGACACTTTCACACATGCATCACGACCCTGGCGATGTTTCGGTGGCATAGCTACACCCCGATTCCCCTCTAAACAGATTCCCTCTGTGTCGACCGTTTCCCTCCTCCGTGACAGGCGGCAGCGACGTCCGTGAGGGGGGCAATCGATATACCATTGGGGTATGTTTTTTTTGTTAGATAAGGCACATTTATGTTGTGAATAACCAAGATTCCCTCCGTTTTGGCCCGACGTGGCCGTTTCCCCCCTTCGGGACACGGCGGCACGACGCCCGTGAGGGGGGTACACCCCCGAGCCGCGTGCGGTGCCTGCGCCTGCCACCTAACGCTTCCACAAGCGTAAAGGGCCCACCGCAACACCTGGCGGCATTGCTACCCACCCCAGGTACCCCGTCCGTTCTAACCCTGACACAAAGACCACCGGATCTAGCCCTTTGACTTTCGCAGGACGGGGTTTGACCGTTGGACCTTTTCACGTGGTTGTCATAGCCTAGCCCATAGCTACACCTCCCAACACCGTCCCGGCCCAACCGACCCCAAGATTCCCTCCGTGTCGGCCCGACGTGGCCGTTTTCCCCCTCGGGGACACGGCGGCAGCGACGCCCGTGAGGGGGGCACACCCCGGAGCCGCGTGCCGGGTGCCTGCCTCTGCACCCACGCTTCCACAAGCGTAGGAGGGCCCACCGCAACACCTGGCGGCATTGCTACCCCCCGGGTACCCCTTCCGGTCTTCCTCTCCGGTGACACGACAGAAGCAAGGCCCGTGTGGGGGGCAATCGATATATATATAATCGAGATATGTTTTCTCTGTACATAAGGCACATTTAAGTTAATCAATTAGTTTTGGAAAAAAATAAAGGAAAAAAAGAAAATAAATAAAATATTAAAATATTATTAGAAATCTATGCCTACGGCAATGCCTTCGGCATAGCTACGGCCACGGAACGGTAGAGCCATGGATCGATGATGTGGCGTAGGGCGCGGATCGATGACGTGGCAAGGCCATGGCCAGGCCTATGCCGACGACAAGCCGTCGGCATAGATATGCCACCCCACGGACCGACGAGCGGCTCGTATCGATGATGTGGCAACGAGCGGATCGATGACGTGCGCATACCTATGCCGACGGCCACCGTTAGCCGTCGGCGTAGGCGTCACGCCGTCAAACCGCTGTCGCCGCCCGGGTAGCTGGGCCCACATGGTATGCCGACGGCCGCTCTATGCCTACGCCGCCGTAGGCATATTTATTGCTATGCCGACCACCGACCTATGCCACGGCCCCCGTCGGCATAGATGGATATGCCGCGGCTTATCTACGCCGACGGCTTGAGGTGGGCCGTCGGGATACACCTATCTATGCCGACGGGGGAACGGTCCGGTCAATTTTAGTAGCAACATGGTTCTGCCGAGCCGCGCTACTGCTAAGTTGGTAGCAGTAGCGCCGTTTGGGCCCGCGCTAATGCTAATTATCAGTAGCGTCTCTTTTTGACCCGCGCTGCTGTTAAGATATGTGTATAAGGTTTTTCTTAGTAGTGTCCCCGAGCTTTTCGCTGAATTGCTCGGTTGCAGCATCTAATTGTTGAAATGCCAACCTCATTGGCGTCCCTTTTAGATCCCAAACCCTTCTTCTCTTCCCTCCAGCACCCGGTGTCGTCGTTTTGTAAAACAAATGGATATATGCAGAGATTAAACAGATATGCAACCAAGTATTGTCCGTGCAAGAAACTTTTCTATAACAAATAGACCAGTTGAGATTTCATTGTCAGATGGGGATCCTACGCTTGTCTTCCTAATAGGAATAGGTGCGAGGGGCTTGGAAGCAAAGACGATGGATTGATTGGGGACAGAAGACGACCTGGTAATTGGTGCCTGCAGGGCATGTGAAAGTGCTTGAGGATATAGTCTTTGGGGTAGCTGTATGCATCAGACATAGCTGCTAAAGAACCTCAAATATGTGGTGGGTTTGCAACTGTTTGATCTGTTCCCGTGCACGCGTTGTTGCACCTCCCGGCACCTTGAGGTTGCTTGGGCACTGGTGATGTGATGTCATCTGCACAGCGCGGCCCCTTGCTGCAGTCTGGCCCACCATGGGTTGGCACCGGCAGAAATTCCATGGGCACGTTGAAGCCGAGGACGAGGGAGATGTTGAAGACATCGGTGTTGTTGAAATGGCCGAGTGCAAACTCAGCCACCGTGTCGAGTGGCTGATCGTTCCACGCACAGGCAAGCATGCCGCTGCAGTAGCCCATTTGGCACTAGCTACTTCCCTTGGCATCAAATATGCAGCCCGTGCGCGCCCAGACACGACCACCAGTGGTGCCAGCAGGCACGTCCAGTGTCCACCGCTTCGCTGCATTAAGATGCATGCCGCCGCCCACCGGCACAGTGGCTGGTCACACGGTGTAGGAGCATTAGTTGGTGATGTTTAATGTGGCGCCGGCCGGCCGCACCGTCCACCCCGCCCCCTGCAGCCGCCCTCCCACTCCGCCCCGACATCTGCCGCCGCCGCCTCCACACCCGCGCCGCTGCCGCCGCAATCGGACATCGCCCCGGCCACCTCCCGACCGCACCGCCGCCCCGTCCTCCCCCCGACCGCGCGACGGCCGCCCCGACCACGGCGGGCCGCAGCTCCGACTGGCCCGCGTCTCTGCCTGACCAGCGCTGCTGGTAGAGGCGGCGGGCGCCCTCCTCTACGGCCGGCCCCGCCCCGGCCTTCCCGTGCCTCACCCGCACTCCACCAGCCCTCCATCGCCGGCCCCTGCCTCGCCCCTCGGTGAGCTACCATTTTTTTAATCATTTTTTTGCATTATTTTGCTACTGTTGGATGGATGAATGGATGCATGGATGGATGTTGGATGTTGTTAGGTTGTTAGGTTGATAGATGGATGAATGTTGTATGTGTCTTAGATGGATAGATGTTGTGATGTTGTTAGATTGATAGATGGATGAATGTTGTGATGTAGGTGAAATTCGAGACCCAAAATGAATTATCATAGTTAAAAAAGCAACTTGAGTCACTTAGTTTATAAAATAGCTAATGAAGTTTTTATTTTCATTTTGTGATGTTGTCAAATAGCTGTGTGAGATGTGCTCCAAAACTGGTATAAGATGAGTGGTTATTTTATCATGATGATCTTGTTAAAAAAATTGAAGGACAAAATTTGACAGTTGACGAAATATGATTTTTTTCATAGTTTAAAGTGTCAATGCTTAATGTGAGGTGATGACCTAATTTTTTTTCACTCGGTGGAATTTGTAGGCTTTGTGGTGTTGCATTTCATCGGAGTGACCGTCGTCCGACGCGTTGGTCCCTGAGCATCCCGCTGTTGTTCGACTCCTTCCCCTACAACCGAGGGTGAGCTACAAGTCCATCTCCTACATTTTTTCATGTCACTAGATTTCATTCTCAAGTCAAGTCGCGTAACCTAGGCGTCTCCCGTCCAAAAGGGTTGCATCGATAAATATGCATTCAATTGCATATTTATCACCGCAGCTCTTTTGGATTGTCCAGCGTTTTCCACGGACAACCCGAGGATGTGTAGATTGGGTATGTTCTCCATGTTCTACCCCGTTCCGAGACAGGATTTCGGCGGCGCCTCCCCATTGTTCTCCGAAGCACATTCTCTCGGCTATTTGCCGAGACGTGTATCTGGAGAACAGCGGGGAGGTGCTGCCGAAATTTTGTCTCAGAACGGGGTAGAATGAAGAACATACTCAATCTACACATCCTCGGGTGGGATTAGGACCCATCTTTACCTATTAGAGATGTAGGTGGATTCAACGCGGTAGAAAATGAAAATTTGATGTGATTAATTTAAGTGAATCCTTAATTATGTTGTGTGGCTTGCAAAAAAGCAGAGGATGGCAGATAATCAGTGGATGTACAGTGGTTTTATCCGTCGGAATCGAGTAACATCAGAGTGGATCGCGAAAACCGATGTGTATTTGAAGGAGATATTCCGTCGTCCAATGAGAATTATCCCATCATGCCCCTGTGCGAGATGTGCCAGACGTCACCGTAGAAATCAGAAGGACATGACTGAGCACCTTCGCACGCACGGATATATGCCAAACTTTGACATGCCGCCGATAAACATAGCCGAGTAGGACCGTGGTAGAGAGGAGGTGATGCGACAACGCATCGATGGATATGAGGACGACGGGGTCAGGGACATGCTAGATGATGTCATTATTGCAGAAACGGCAAATGCGACACCTTCAGAGAATGAACCAGAGGAGCCGGAGGCAACCGCAAAGGCCTTCTTGGAGGTCTTGGTCTCGTCGAAGAAACCTCTTTATGCGGGTGCGAAAATATCTCAGCTGGATGCCATCTCGCAACTGATTGCAGTCAAGGCTGAGTACGGCTATAGCCAGAAATGCTTCGAAGCATTCCTCGGAGTATGGGCTAACAGCCTCCCTGAGGGTCATGAACTGCCGAAAAGCATGTATGCTACAAAGAAAATCATGAAGGCACTCTCTATGGATTATGAGAAAATAGATGTTTGCCCGAAGAATTGCCTTTTGTTTAGGCACGAGTATGCGGATGACAAGTACTGTAGGGAGTGCGGTTCGTCTCGGTACATTGAGGTGGTCGGTGAGGATGGTGAGAAAAAGCAGCTAGCTATCCCCGTTAAGGTTCTTCGGTATCTCCATTTCATAGAAAGACTGCAGCGCCTTTTCATCACGGAGGAGTCTACCAAAATGATGAAGTGGCACAAGGAAGGTATAAGGTACAATCCAAATAAAATCGTACATCCATCGGAAGGCGAAGCATGGAAGTCGTTCGATGAAGAATACCCCGAGGAAGCAGCCGAGGCTGGGAATGTCAGAATAGCCATATCAGGTGATGGGTTCAATCCATATGGTATGTTGTCCAATCCATACAGCTGCTGGCCCGTGTTTGTAATTCCGCTCAATCTCCCTCCCGGTGCCCTAATGCAACGCAAGACCATGTTCTTGTCGCTCATTATTCCCGGGCCTGAATACCCGGGGAAGCAATTGGGTGTGTTTATGCAGCCGCTGGTGGATGATTTGCACCATTATTGGTACTTTCCGAGGTTGACATATGACCGGGATCTGCAAAGAAATTTCTTGATGAAAGTTTGGTTGCACTATTGCATGCATGACTTTCCCGGCTATGCTCTATTCTGCGGATGGTGTACAAGTGGAAAGATGCCATGCCCAGTGTGCACGCAGGCTCTGCGAATGATTTGGCTGAGTAAGGGTGGCAAGTATGTAGCCTTTGACCTGCATCGACAGTTCCTCCCTCCAGACCATCCAGACAGGGAAGACAAGAAGAACTTCATGAAAGGCAGGGTTGTTCATGAAGTAACCGAGATTCCTACATTTTCGGGGGCAGATGTTCTTGCTCAGCTAAAAGCTCTCAAGCCTAAAGTCAAAGGCAAAGGCAAAGCCAAAGCCAAAGGCTTCGAGGGATATGGTGAGACGCACAACTGGATTCCCATTACCCCCTGCTCGCAGCTTCCCTATTTCAAGGACCTCAAACTTCCTTACAACATAGATGTGATGCACACCGAAAAGAATGTGGCAGAGTCCCTTTTTCGCACGATCCTCAACATTCATGATAAGACGAAGGATGACGTTAAAGCTAGAGCCGATCAACAGAGAATTTCTGATAGACCACGTCAAAACATGAAGCCTCCCACAGGCGGTCGAAAAAACTGGTTCAAGCCAGATGCTGACTTTGTCCTTAAAACGCCAGAAAAAAAGGAAGTACTTATCTGGCTGAAACACATTTTGAAGTTCACCGATGGTTATGCATCGAATATAAGTAAGGGAGTCAATCTTTCAACGGGCAAAGTGACCGGCCTGAAGAGTCATGACTACCATGTATGGATTGAGCGGATAATGCCGGTGATGGTTCGAGGCTATGTCCCCGAGCATGTCTGGCGAGTGCTTGCCGAGCTAAGCCATTTCTTCCGCACGCTCTGTGCTAAAGAAGTAAGTAAAGACGTGATTGAAAAATTGCATAAGAAGGCACTGGAGTTGATAGTCAAGCTAGAGAAGATCTTTCCGCCAGGCTTCTTTACTCCGATGACACATCTCATTCTGCACCTCGTGAGCGAGGTATTGTTGGGGGGGCCTGTGCAGAACCGCTGGCAGTACGGCCCTGAGAGACAGAACAAGCATCTCTGACAGAAATGTGGAAACAAAGCTAAGATTGAAGCTTCCATAGCTGAGGCAGTTATCCTAGAGGAGGTGTCAGACCTCAGGACATCATACTATCCAGACCATGTTCCCCATCTGCATAACAAGGTGCCTCGATACAATATAGAAGAGTCCAAGTATCAACCCAGGCTCCATCTATTCAACATGCAAGGTGGGAGGGCTGGGGCCTCAAAATCTTATAACATGCCACGACAAGAGTGGGAGGACCTCATGTTCTATATCTTGCACAACATCAAGGAAGTTGAGGAAGTATGGATGAGGTAATACCACTACACCATTCCTTTATGTCTTCCACATCATCATGTTCTATGTTCACTTAGTCCCGGTCTAACACCGCTTTTCTTCTTTTAGTGATTTCGTTCATTAGGAATGGACGGGAATGAATCCTCCTACTGAGGCGGAGGCACTTACTCTTCTCCGTCATGGAAACCCTGGACGTAAAAATTTTGTTGCTTGGTTCATGGAGAAAGTAATTTTCCACATTCCCCTATTAAATACCTAGTTCAACATTTATTAGTTAACCGAACTAATGCACCCAGCAATTTCAATTATACTTGTAGGGAAAAGATCCAAACATATCTATGGATGATGAATTGAGATGGGTTTCCATGGGTTTTGACCCTGCCGCCATGACATGTAAAAAGTATGATGTGAATGGGTATCGCTTCCATATAAAGGAGCACCAGAACAGCCGGCCTGATCCCAAAACTATAAATACCGGAGTGTACACCCCCGGTCAAAATTCAGTAGACTACTACGGAAGGGTACAAAATATATACGAGATTAAATTCCGTAAGGGGCGCGAGACCCTAAGTCTGCCTGTGTTCAAATGCCGATGGTTCGATCCGCGGGAGGGGGTAAAACATACGCCTTACATTGGTTTGGTCGAAGTTAAACCATCAACCATCTATGCCGGAGCCGATCTCTTCATTGCGGCTACCCAAGCTACACAAGTTTATTATCTGCCTTACCCATGCCAGAAAGAGTACCTAAAGGGTTGGGAAGTTGTGTTCAAGGTGTCGCCACATGGTAAGCTACCGGACCCGAATGAAGACGATTACTACAACATTAACCCCATGACATACGAGGGAGTGTTCTATCAAGAGCAACCTGATGATGATGATGTGGTTAGAAACGATGACGCTAGACCATTGGGTGATGATGATGTGGATCCAAACGACGATGATGCACGGAATGATGGTGAGACCATTGTCAATGAAAATGACATACTTATGCTAGAAAAGTTAAACGAAGACGTTGACGACGAGGAAGAGCCTCCACCTCTGTCAGACAACGAAGATGATATGATTGATAGTGATGATGAGACCGACCGAGAAAGAGGTTACAACAGTGATGATTCGTATGGGTTCTAGCAGATGTACGTTTCAAGTCTTTTTTTTCTATAGTTTAGGAATATGCCTTTTTATGCTTTTTTATTAATGTGTTTATTATTCCTTATTATTATGCCTTTTCCTTCATTTTATTAATGTACTAATTGCTTATTCTCTTTTCAATGCAGGTTTGTGGAACATGGGCAAGGGGAAGGCCGACGGTGTGGGTTTCCTACGCAAGGTCGTCGGCCTGCCTAGTCGGAGTGGTCGAGCACGTAATCCTCCCCCCCGGCTACTTGACGATGACTCCTCACAGGGAGGTCGAGGGAGAGGTGCCCCTAGAGGAGGAGGGGGCGGGGGGAGAGCCCCTAGAGGGCGAGGTGGTGGGGGGAGAGCCACTACAGGGGGTCGCGGCCAGAAAGAGTGCACCCTCACCGACTTAGGGGTGTTGTCTTCGAGGCCCTCCTCTAGTGAGGTACCCTCCTCTAGTGAGGTACCCTCTGACGAGGAGGAGGAGGAGGACGAGGAGGAGGAGGAGGTTCGGGATGGGGCCGAGGAGGAGGTGGAGGAGGAGGTTGGGGAGGGGGAGGAGGAGGAGGAGGCAGGCGAGGAGGAGGGTGGTGGCGGGGATGATGGTGGTGGCGCGGAGGGGGTTGACAACAAGAGGTGGGTGCGTGGTAACGCAAAGCTACCAAAGCAGATTCCTGCTACTGAGGAGCAGAAGTGGCTCATTGAGCCCACGGGGAAAGAGTAAGTGCCACTTTATAAGAATTTCATTTTTTTGCTTGTCACATGCTCATTCCGGTAGTTATTTATTTTGCTTGTCACATGCTAATATTTCATTCTTTTGCAGCAACTGGATTTATCCTAAAGGGGCCCGTATTCCCAACGGCCTCATCACCGTCTTGCTGAAGTTACACTGGCCGGGGTTGTACTGTCCGGATCCAGTCAGGCACCGGGACCGTCGGGTTTTGGCCACGAGCTGGGACCACTGGGAAGCGGCCCTCCACGCGGACCATGAGACCCATGCCAAGGCCGTGATCACTACTTTCTGGGTGAGTTCTCTTCAGAAGCACAAGTCCATTCTGGTTTCATGAATGATTTAACTCATGGCTTCTTCCATTCTTGTTTCATGCATGATTGTAGAAATTCTATTGAGTTCTTCCGGAGCACCAGGCCAGAGCCGACCAGATCGTGCTGTGCCAAGCCAAGAAGAAGGCCCGCCAGCTCCAGTACGAGGTGCGCTGGGTGGCCATCTCGACATATTATCACGACGTTCTTGGTGTGAAGATGACCAAGGAAGAAGCGCGGAGGATGGGCATTACCTTGGAGAGGCACGAGTACTTGGCGGTAAGTATAAAAGATTTTTCATTCCGATGTTTGTGGTACATTTCACCGTTTCGTGTTGACATGCAATTATGCTTTTATTATGTAGGTGTGTCCAAATTGGTGTTATGGAAAAGACGAGTCCTGGGCGGCATTGGTGGATCTTTGGTGTGATAAGGATGGAGCCTGGGCAGCTACGAGCATCAAAATCAAGGCTAACCGAGGGAAGGAGGGAGTACATGCTCAGGGAAACCGAAACCACTTTCTCCACAAGAAACTTAATGTATGACTAACCTCATTAAACATTCTTCTTCTTCTATTTACCGTCACTTTCTTATGTATGACTAACCTCTGTTTGGTGGTGCAGGAGGAGAAACTGAAGCGGCCGCTCTCACACATGCAGGCGTGGGAGATCGCCCATACGCGGAAGGACTCCAAGCCTGGCGAGCCCAAGTACTACGGCAAGACCGCGCAGAAGAAGAAGGCCTACTCCGAAGGGTATCTGAGGTTACATCCTGACACACCTGACCCCATTGCGGCGGATCTGGACGAGAGGGTGGTGGTGGGCATGGGGCCCAAGGAGCACAGTCGGGACGCAGTTCTAGATGCTGTGATCACTCCTACTATCTCCTACACACAGCTCCGTCGGATCGACCCGAGCCTGAGCCAGCGCACGAGCACGCCCATGACCAGTGCGCAGTCACAGTCCCTCTTTCAGGAGCAGCAATCTATAAGTATTTTCCCTCTTATCTTCATTGCTCACTTTATTTTCCGCATTTAGTAGTTTTATGAGTTCCATCATGTCATACCGTACGCCTACATGGAGTACACACGCCAGGAGACCATGGCGTGGCACGAGAGCCTTTTTGCATTCCATGAGCAGAACAATCGCATGATGCAGCACGCTCTTCAGGAAATGGCGGCCGGCAGGGTTCCTCAATTGCAACCAGCACCATCTCCTCCACCACAACCAAGGCTGCTTACCTTTGAGGAGTTTCTGGCACAGAACGCTGGCCCCTCGCTGGTTAGTTCATCCCCAATCTATTCACCCAAAGCATATCGTTTATTCAACACAGTCATATATCCCGTTAACATGTCTTTTCAACATCCAGGGAACCGGTGGATCGTCTACCGTTGGTGGTGGTCTTCGCAGCACTCCCGAGTCACGGAGCCCGATCACTCCGATCCACGGAGGCGGAGGCAGTGGCGGTAGCGGTCTTGGCGGTGGCGCTGCCGCTAGCAGTGACGACCTGGGCTTCGGCGGACTTGGCGGTGACGACCTCCGCGGTGCTCGACGTCCAGGCGCTTAAGCCTTTGGGTGACTTGTGGCGGTCTTGGTGGTGATGAGACTTATATGCTTGTGATGTTACTTATTGTTGTTTGTGATATTCTTATATGCTTGGTGGTGATGATACTTATATGTTTATGGTTTGCGATGCTTCTTATGTTGTGTGATGATGCATTTGTTGTGTGATGCTGCTCCTTATTGTTATGTGATGCATATATTGCTGTATGATTCTTATATATGCTCTATATATTCAAATGAATTGAGCTGAAAAGAAACAGGAAAAAGAAAAAAAAACAGACAGAAACTATGCCGATGGCCTAGCCGTCGGCATAGATATGGCGTGAGCTCCCAGTGGCTGCCACGTGGCAGCTATGCCGACGGTCTAGCCGTCGGCATAGTTGTAAAGTACGCCGACGGCTAGGCCGTCGGCATAGCAGCCACGTGGCAGTCACTGGGCATTCTTGGGGCAGGGCGAGCCGTCGGCATAGATTTAAACTACGCCGACGGCTCAGCCGTCGGCATAACCCTGCCCCAGGAGGTACAGCTGCGCGCAACGTGGCACATATATGCCGACGGCCAAGCCGTTGGCATACATGTGCCACGTGCCGCGCAGCTGTTGGTCTGCACTTGACGGCGGCCACCGTTAGGCGGGGACGTTGCCGACGGCCGAGGCCGTCGGCATAGATGTACGGACAACGTCGGGATAGGATCTATGCCGACGGCCTTTCTATGCCGAAGGCCTCCCGGGCTACGCCGACGGATATGTTGCCGACGGCCCTATGCCGACGGGGGCCGTCGGCATAGGCCTGTCCCGACGGGAATCAGGGCTATGCCGACGGCCATGGCCATCGGCATAGGGGGCGATTCTGGTAGTGAAGGGACGCCAATGAGGTTGACATTTCAACAATTAGATGCTGCAACCGAGCAATTCAGGGAAAAGCTCGGGGACACTACTAGAGAAAACCTTATACACAGAATATTAGCCGCAGCGCGGGTTAGAAAGAGACGCTACTGATAATTAGCATTAGCACGGGCCCCAAACGGGCGCTACTGCTACCAACTTAGCAGTAGCGCGGCTCGGCAGAACCATGCTGCTACTAAAATTGACCGACCGTTCCCGCCACCCTAGGTTTAGCAGTAGTGCACCCGCGCTAACCGCGCTACTGCTAAAGTAATAGTAGTAGCGTGCTTTTTTTGCAGGTCGCTACTGCTAATTTTGAAACTGGCCACATGGCGGGCCCCGCTTAGCAGTAGCACGTGTGCCAAAAGAGCGCTACTGCTACCTTATTAGCAGTATCGCGTGTTACGCCAGCGCTACTGGTAAGCCGCAGTCATACCACCTTTTTCCTCCCCCCTCCCCCTCCCCCATCCTCTCTTCCTCACTTTCCCCTAGCTCCCACCTCCTCTCTCCCTCACTTTGCTTCTTCCTCACTATTTCTCCCCCCCCCCATTACTCTCCTTCTTCTACCTAACTTTCTCTCTCTTTATTACTCCTAGCTAATTACACCACCTCCATTAATGCATCTCCTTTCTTTTTTTCCTTCCCCCTCCACTAGTTGAACTTGTCTCCTCCCAAACTAGCTAGCTAGGTAGATGTAGCATTTAGTGAAGTGACATATGTACCCCATAACTAGATCTAGCCTTGTCAAGAAGAGCTTTGTCCACTTTTGATCTCCCTAACTACATCATCATCTCACCGTGCTCGATCTTGAGATAGGTGATTAAAAATTTATGCTTTTGCAAGAATGGAAATATGTGTATGTGTGTGCGATATGACATAATCGGGCGATATGATGGAAATTGTGTGTGTGGCATGAGTTGATGCCGAATTGTGCTTGTGAGTTGCCTATGTTTTGCCGAAATGTCGATTTATTTCCGTTTCGGCGAATTCCGGGCAAACTCTATATGTCCTATTTTTAGGGAAGGTCATGCCGCATTTTTGTATGACTTTGATGCATGCATGCATTTTTATAATCAATTTGTTTATTATTACCGTGCAGGCGTTCATGATGGTCAGTGGAACGATGGTGGACAGGTGGTTGCGGTCGGCGGTGCAGGACATAAAAGAAAATAACCTGACAGAGGTTTTATGTCCGTGTCGAAGATGCAAAGGACGAGTTTGGCTCGACCCCTATGATGATGGTCGTGTCGAAGCACACCTGCTCATGACTAGTTTCATGGATGGCTATACTCGGTGGATAATTGAAGATGAGGATGATGATGTTGAGGATGCCGACGAGGCAGGCAATGAAGACACGGGGCAAGACGAAGAGATGATCGATAATGGTGGCGGAGAAGGGGCCGGACATGGCGGCGGGGAAGAGGCCGGACATGGCGGCGGAGAAGGGGCCGGACATGGCGGCGGAGAAGGGGCCGGACATGGCGGCGGAGAGAACGTGGACTCCATGCCACAGAATTCGTCGGTACTAAGTTCAATCGTGCGGGACCCTCATGTTCAACCACTGCTTCGCAAGGAGACGAGTACTGAGAGAGCTGCTTTTAGAGAGGAGGCCAAGCTGAAGCAACTGGTGGTAGACTCGAATACTCCATTGTATCATGGTTGCAATCCCGAGGTGATCCGCTTGAGTTTCACGCTCGAACTCCTAAAGACGAAGGCTAAAAACAAATGGACCAACACTAGCCTCGACGAGCTTCTCAAGTACCTAAAGCATGTTCTTCCCGCGGGGAATCTATGTCCTACTAGTGTGGATGAGGCCAAGAAGATCGTGTGCCCTCTTGATCTGCCGCATGTTAGATACATTGCATGCATCAACGATTGCATAATTTATCGGAAGGAGCACGTGGAAAAAACAAGCTGTCCGGTGTGCAATGCTTCTCGATACAAGATGGCCGGGAAGAAATCTCCGCAGAAAATTTTATGGTACTTACCGATCACTCCCCGTCTACAGCGGTATTTCGTAGATCCCAAGGAAGCAAAGCTCATGCGCTGGCACGCGGAGAGGAAGAAACCCGACGATGGAGATGATCCGAAGCTGAGATACGTCGTGGATGGAAGCCAGTGGAGAGCGTTCAACGGCGAATATCGGTATTTCGCATGTTATGCAAGGAACATCGTGCTCGGCGCGTGTACCGATGGCATGAATCCATTTGGCAACCAGAACACCAACCATAGCACATGGCCCGTGTTTGTATGGATGTACAACATCCCCCCTGGTTGTGCATGAAATCGAAGTACATACACATGAGCATGCTGATTCAATGGCCGAAACAACCGGGAAATAATATTAATCTGTATCTGGGGCTACTTCAAGAGGAGTTAGACACGTTATGGAAAACACCGGCCAAGACATGGGACGCCAGCAAAGGCGAGTATTTCTATATGAGAGCCGCGTTGATCACGACGGTGCACGACTATCTCGGTTACGGATATGTCGCAGGCCAGGTGTGCCATGGATATTGCGGATGCACGCGGTGCATGGATGATACGATGTCTCAGCAGCTAACTTCAAGGAAAGATGGCGGGTCTGGGAAAATCGTGTACATGGGGCATCGAAGATGGCTCGAGAAGGACGACCTGTGGAGAAACCATGGAGATCTATTCAATGGTGAGGCTGAGCATCGAGGACCTCCATGTAAGCGGAGCCGCGCCAAAATCGATGAGCTATTGAAAAACTAGGAACAGTGCCCCGCACCGGGAAAGACGATGAAAAAGACGCCGGAGCCGCTGCTGAAGGTATGGAAGACGAGGTCTGTTTTCTGGGACTTGAAGTACTGGCACAAACTCGACATGCCTCATTGCCTTGATCAAATGCATATCTGTAAGAATGTCCTTGAGAGCTTGCTTGCGACACTGATGAACATGCCGGATAAGACCAAGGATGGGCCGAAGGCAAGAAAAGACTTGCAAGATTTGAAAATCAGGGAAGATCTGCACATGCCGCCCCGTAAAAAGTCAGAGGAGACAGAGACGGAGACAAAGGCGCGGGATAAGAAGGGCAAAAAAGTAAAGGAAGAGGATTATTGCCCCCCTTCTTGCTTCACCTTAAGTCCGGCTGAGATCGATCAATTCTTCAAGTGCCTTACCGGAATCAAAGTTAGTTCCGGTTACTGTGGCAAGATAAGCAGATATCTAGACACGAAGAAGACAAGGTTCAGCGGGATGAAGTCCCATGACTGTCATGTGATGATGACGCATATACTACCTGTTGCCCTTAGAGTGATAATGGACAAGCACGTCCGTGACACGCTTATTGGTCTCTGCAACTTTTTCGACATCATCTCACGAAAGTCGATCAGTGTGAAGCAGCTCCGAAGGCTACAGGAAGAGATCGTTGTGATACTAAATGAGCTTGAGATGTACTTCCCGCCCGCGTTCTCTGACGTCATGGTGCATCTGTGTGTCCATATTGTGGATGACATAATAGACCTGGGGCCGCCATTCTTGCACAACATGATACCGTTTGAGAGGATGAATGGGACAATCAAAGGATTCGTTCATAACATGTCCCGTCCGGATGGAAGCATCGTCCAGGGCTATCTGACACAAGAGTGCATCTCTTTCTGCGAGAATTTTCTATACGGCGCAGACCGGCTGCCTGGTGTTGGTTTGCCCGTTAACAAGCACGATGGGAGGCTCGAAGGAGAAGGTCACTCCAACGGTCGCAGGGAACTGCATGTGGCCTACTCAGATCGACGCAACGATTTTGACAGAGCAAACTTGGTAGTGCTACAACACCTAGACCAGGTAGATCCTTTCGTGGCACTGCATAAAGAAACTACCGCAAAGAAGTATCGTGACCGAGGGGTATGCAGCACGGACGCCGAAGTTACTAGAGAGCACAACTCCACTTTCCTGCCTTGGTTCAAAGAGCATATTATTGCTAATCTCCCGGAAGAGGGCTCTAAGGACGGATTGCTCATATACGCCTTAGCACATGACCCCTCGCCCAACCTCGTCACCTATCAGGCATACAATATCAATGGATACACGTTCTACACGGAGGCCAAAGATATGGACAGTGATGATCAGAACTCAGGGGTGACGATGGAATACATGACCGGCAGCGACAACGGCGCAACTGAGAGATTTTACGGAAGGGTCGAGGAGATCTGGGAGCTTGACTACTCTGGACTGCACAACGCGACGATGTTCCGTGTCAGATGGGCTAAGAATGTCGAAAGAGAAAACCGGTATTTCACTACCATGACTATACCCGACGCCAAGAGCGCTACCGTGAACGCTATCGCAAAAAATGAGTCATGGGTACACGCTAAGCACGTGACACAATGCTTCTTTATAACCGACCCGTGCAATCCCAGCCGTGTTGTCGTGAGGAGAGGCAAAAGGAATATCATTGGAATGGATGGAGTCGCCAACGAGGAAGACTACGACCAGTACAGCAACCCAATGAGGGAAGATGACGATGATGATGAAGTATACGTCAAAAGAAGAATCAATACTACATTACCTAAGAAAGATCATACTCCATGGAAAAGGAAAAGTCACAATGAGGGCTCAATTATTCTTCAACGAACAAGAAGGAAAAGAAGCTCACTCAAAAACGAAAACGTCGACGTTGAGAAACGTCATCCGTCAAATGATATAATATATATGTTTCTATTTTGTGTACACACTTAACCGTTATGCATGCATGGGTCAATTGATGTAATATATATGTTCCTATTTTGTATACATACTTAACCGTCAAATGATGCAATATATATCGCCTTAGTTATATACATTGTATCACCTTCCCTTCGTTCCTGCTCTCGGAAAAAAGGAAAAGAAAAGAAAAGGAAGAAAAGAAAAGGAAGAGAAAATAAAGGAAAAGAAAATAGGAGAAACAAAACATGAAAACTGCTATAGGTACTGGTTATAGCAGTAGCGCTTTTCTAAAAAAGAGCTATAGCTAGTCAACATAGTTGTAGCACCCTTTTGGGAAACGCGCTATAGCTACCGGTGATAGCAGTAGCGCTGCATGTCGAAACGCGCTCCTGCTATGTTCACTTAACCCCCCCCCTCCCGGCGTACTTCCCGCCTCTGCTTCTTCCCCCAAATCCACACTCTCTCTTCTCCCTCCTCGTCGCCGCCGGAGCCCTGCCCTCGTCGCGCCCCTGCCTCAAGCGCCGGAGCCCTGCCCTCGCCCTCGACCTCGCCGGAGTCCTGCCCTCGCCCCCGACCCCGGCGCTCGCGCCCGACCCCCCGACCCTGGCGACCTCGCCCTCGCCCCCGACCCCGGCCCCAGCACGCCACGCCTCCCTCCTCTGCTTCCTCTCCTCCCAACCTCGGTCGTCGTCGGGCCTGCCTCCTCGCCCCTGCACCCTCTGTCGTAATAAGCCCCCCACCGCTCCTCCTCTCTCTGCTAATTGAGCTAGGGTTCTTCGGTTAATTTAGTTAGGGCAGTAGGTTAATTAGGTTAGGTGTTTTAAGTGTAGTTAAAAGAAAAAACAGAATTGATTATATAGGTTTCTTGCATTTTTTTAGTTTAGGCAATTGTTGCTATTTAAATTTTATAGTGCTAGTTAGTTAATTAGAATTAGTATGAAACCTAGGACAGATTAGTTAAAGCAACATTTGCTATTTAAATTTTTTAGTTTAAGCAATTGTTGCTATTTAAAAAAACAGAATTAGTATAAACCCTAGTTAAAGCAAAAAAAATTAGTTTCAAATTTAGGTAGGCTGAATTTAGTTTCAAATATTGTGAAGAAAAATGACTTCTTGCATTTTTCTTCAAGTTCTATATTTTTCTTTCTTTTATATGCAAATTTGAAGTGGACATGTGATATGTGAACATGTGATTTGGACATGTCATATTTGGAATTTGAACATGTGATGTTTTGGACATGTCATATTTGGAAAATGATGATTATGTGCAGGGTAAATGATCCGAGTGGCCTATGTTTCGCCGGAATGTTGATTCATTTCCGTTCCGGTGAATTTCAGGCGCTCGATATGTCCACTTTTTAGCAAAGGTCATGCCGAAATTTCCCGTGAATTTTCGGATGACTTGTGCTAGAAAGTAGGCATATCGAGCGCCGGGATTTACTGGCAAACGGCATTCCGACAAACCATAGACCTTTTTTTATGTCATTTCTCATTTTATTATAGTTTTAGAATTAAACGAGGAGACTTAATCATAGGAAACATGTCGAACAACGAAGAAACCGGGCCTTTTGACCAAGATGCAGACGAGATGGATTATGAGGGTGAACAACAGTACCTCGACTTTTTGTCTAATAAGCACAGTCAAGGTTTGCAGGTCGGCCTCGATGATGGTACTGACGCCGACATCGACACCGACGGCGCCAGCACCAATGGCGGCGCCGAGACCGGCGGGGAAGGTACCGGCGCCAATGCCGCTACCGAAAAGAAGAAGCAGAAGAAGCAGAGGATACGAAAACCTAACAAACTCGGCATCGGACGACCGGTGATCACAAAGATGGCCCCTGGAAAGTTTGAGTCATTAGAGCCGGAAGAACCTCGCAAGTGCTATGGGAACCAAGTAGGATGCATCCTACGGGAATGCGCGAGCATCAACGACGATGACTTAAGGAGTAAAGAACATTTGAGGCAGTTGCTCCTGACGAAGTTGCACAAGAGATTCAAGTTCCCCGACCGGGATGATAGCATAGAACAACCGTGGGATGATCCGAAGATGAAAAAGATTAACAATCACACCATGGGCATGTTCAGCAATGATTTGGCCTCCTGGAAAGGGAGGGTGAAATGAGCTATTGAGGCTGAGGAACCCCTGTCCAAGATTCTAGAGGAAAATCCGACACTTACGGAAGAGGAGTTCGAAAAGTTTAAGGACACTTGCGCTACCGAGGCAGCCAAGGCTAAGGCTGCGAAATTCAAGAGCCTTTAGCAAAGGAACACGGGGAAGCATCACCTTGGAAGCCGTGGCTATCTTGGCAAAAGGCCCATATGGGATAAGAAGGACGCGGAACGTGAAGCCGCGGGTCTCCCAGACCCCTTCGCGAAGTTCACCAACCCCTTGGAGCGTGACTTCATCAGGGCCCGCTACAAGTGGGACAAGGTAAAGAAGGTTTTTTACACGGACCAGATCATGAGGAAATTGATTAGAATACTGGTAATTATTCTTTTACCACCTTACATTTAGCTCCTGATCAAGTCGACTACACATTCGTAAACGGTTCACGTTCCTTCTGCAGGAGAAGCAACACCAGCTTGCAGCCGAAAGCCCTACTACGCCTGATCCAGGATATCCGACATACACGGCTCGTGTGCCTGAGGAGAAGTGCTACGTCGACACACGGCTCGCGGAGGTGTTCTTCCTGCAGTTTGACCATATCTTCGAGATGTTTCTGACAAGGCGGCTCGATTTTACAATCGTCCGCCTTTTTGCGCTACATATGAGCTCCGTCATGAAGAGAGAAGAAGTCTCGCAAATCTGTGTGGCGGATCCATACTACATGCACGAGTCCTTCTTGAGTCTCGGCGTCTTTGAGCGTAAAACTGCTAGGGAGTACCTCAAAAACTTCATGGTACAGAATAAGGACCAGGAAATTGTCCTCCTGCCTTATCATCCAAAGTAAGTCAGTGCCGGACAACCCTTTCGTACATTTCAATCATTCCTTCTCGCTCATATGGAGAATAATTTGAGGTGTTTTTTTCCCGCAGCAACGGGCGCGCCGTCCTTATCGTTATTTACCCACGAGTCTCCCACGCCGTGTATTTTGACCCTACCAGAAACTACGAGAAGAAGGACTACACCCACATAATGAATATTCTAGATGATGCTCTCCAAGGCTTCAGCTTGAGGGGTGGACACCGGCAGATCAGGAAACAAAGGCACAAGAAGACGGGTTTCTCGCATAAAACTAACTTCTGCTGCATCCATGTCCCAAAACCAAGCAAGAACGATGGATTCTACCTCCTCCATCTCATGATGGAGTTCAGAACGGATCACCAAAAGCTTCGCATGACAAGCAGAAACGATGATCATATCCGCAAGTCTTTCGCATCCAGAGGGACATTGCGACGATCATCATGAAAGAAGTCGTCGATGAGAAGGGGATGTTCCACCACGGCCCTATATCGTGAGCTGACGTCCGAACTCGCATAGGCATGCAACGTCAGGACCTCACACCGTTCAAGAAACTAGGGTCCATCCTCGATGATATGGAAGGATGGAACTTCTAGTGATTTACGATGCCGTTGATGATGATATGTGTCGGTTGAACTTATATAGTTTCTGTAGCGATGAAACTTTGTGATGTCCACGGTCCCTGCCGAACTTGCGTAACGCTACTTTGTTAGTTTGGGTCCGATGACCTGCGTACCTCTAATTAATTAGTTTGCGTACGATGAAATTGCGTTCATTATTTGTATGTTTACTATATGTTGCATCTAGTTGCTAATCCTTTCTTTTTCGTGTTGCTCAAGTATATTTTGTTGCATATATGATTGTACATTCTCTTGATGAAGATGCATCTCTAACAGGTACCTAGATTCTTGATGGCGAAGAAGCAGTGCTATGTCGTGTACAAAGGGAAGGTTCCGGGAGTGTACGAAGAGTGGCTGAGTGTCAGGCGCAAGTGGAGGGGGGGGGGGGGGGGGGGTCTTGGGCGCCAGCCATAAAGGCTTCAAAAGCAGACAAGAAGCAGAAACTAGTTACTTGAGGTTCACGCTAGCGCGAGAGAGGACTCATAACCGCCATCTCATGTACTGCATAGTTCCGCTCTCACTCATAGTGATAGCTCTTCTCGCGTATATCATTGTTTAGATGGATGACGATGTAGTTGTAAGTATTCGAGACTTGTATCGCTATTTCCGAGATGATGACGAGAGACCACTTTGTGTTGGATGATGATTATGATGATGACATGATTTGATGAGACTTTTTGTATGTATATGCTATGATTATATTTGTATGTGTATGATGATGACATTTGTATGTGCTAAAGATTATTGTATAAAGCCTGTTCAAATACAAAACAAATATGCAGAAAAAAAATCAGAAACTAATAAAACTAGCAGCAGCACGGCTTAACCAAAAGCGTTGCAGCTATTAGCAGCAGCGCGTTGCTGCAAAGCACGCTGCTGCTACCGAAGTATAGCAGTAGCGCGGCTCAGCACAAAGCGTTGCAGCTATTAGCAGTAGCGCGTTGCCGCAGAGCACGCTACTGCTACGCATGTATAGCAGTAGCGCGGGCCATCACGCGCTACTGATACAGGTTAGCTGTAGCGCCGTATCAGTAGCGCGGGTCCCCGCGCTACTGATATACCTAAAACCCGCGCTACTGCTAGGCTTTTCCCTAGTAGTGAGAGGGAGGATTTGGGTCTGTTTTTGAAGGACAGCTTGGTGACGAAAGAATTGCAGTAAAACGTTTGGATCATGCTGGTCATGGAGAAAAGGAATTTTTGGCAGAGGTTCATACAACTGGCAGCATCCATCATATAAATTTGGTGAGATTGATTGGTTTCTGTGCTGAGAAGTCAAGGAGGCTCTTGGTTTATGAGTATATGGCCAAAGGATCCTTGGACAGGTGGGTCTATTGTCGGCATGACAGCAATGCTCCTCCTCTGGATTGGAGGACGCGTTGTAAGATTATTGCTAACGTCGCTAAAGGCCTCTCTTATCTTCACGAGGAGTGCACCAAAAGAATTGTTCATTTGGATATCAAACCGCAGAATATCCTCTTGGATGAAAACTTCAATGCTAAAATTTCTGATTTTGGACTATGCAAGCTCATTGACAGGGATATGAGTGAAGTGGTTACTAGAATGAGAGGCACACCAGGCTATTTGGCTCCTGAATGGTTGACATCGCAGATCACGGAAAAGGCCGATGTCTACAGCTTTGGCGTTATGGTCATGGAAATAATCAGTGGGAGAAAGAACCTCGACACCTCTCAGCCTGAAGAGAGCATCCATCTTATCACCCTATTGGAAGAAAAGGTGAAGAGTGATCAGTTAGCAGATCTAGTCGACAAGCAGAGTGATGACATGCAAGTGAACAAGCAAGAGGTGATTCGGATGATGAGGATGGCAATTTGGTGTTTGCAGATTGATTGCAAAAGAAGGCCGAAAATGTCAGAGGTTGTCAAAGTCCTGGAAGGCAACATAAACACGGAAAGCAACATGGATAATAAGTTTGTTGCAACAACTCCAGTGAACTTTGGCGTGGCAGGAGATGCATGCTCCTCAGCTCCACCTATGGCTTCAGATGTATCAGGCCCGAGATGAAAAGAGACAGTCCTGGAGATCTGTGTGTTCACAACAAAAAAACATGGTTTGTTGTATTTTATCAAATTACAGCAATCCGAAGCCCGTTATCTATAGTTATTTTCATTCTTGTTATCCATCTGCGCCTCCTCGATGGTAAAATAATATGTAAGAGGAAGGAACTACCTGCGGGTTGTTTTTCTTATTCAAAAACTTGGTACTCACAGAAGCGAGCTTTGAGTTGGATTAGCCTTGTAGTAGTACCTAGAAATCCTTCTCTTCGGTAGGAGAAGACCCCAGAGCCCAGGTTTGGTAAGTGGTAACATTGTAGTTCCGTTTGAGCTGACCATCTTCATCTCACCCATTGCGTATCAGACTGGCAGAATATCTCAAGTTTGCAAACATTCTTTTTACAGAACAGATAAAAGGAACACGGTTCTGTTCCTCTGCTCAGCTTCCCCTTGCACTGCAAAGCAAAATCACTTTAAAGTAAAAACAGGCGTGGATGGCTTTTTCAGTTGTCCCAACATGTTATTATTGTTGTTTCAAATCTCTGTACTATACGTGGCATTGACACTCTGCTTGTTCCGGTCAGAGCTGTAAATTATTCAGGTGTTTCTATGCAGAACAAGCTTATACGCAGCACCACATGTCCACACAAGATTATCTGATTCAAGGTGTCATGTCGGTAAATCAGCAGATGAAAAAGCACAAATCACAGATCATGTCGATTCCGCTCTACTTGACTGGATTATATAGATGCTTAATATCTTGTGTTGGGGCTCTAGGATTATGCTGTATAAGTTAAGATAAGAGGGGGAATCAAAGTTCAGGGAGCGAAAAACCATACCTGTCTCCCCGCGCCGCCGTGCGTCCCAACGGGACTTGACATACGCGGCACAGCACAGGTCATACTTTCCCAGGTTCCCGCCGGCCCGGCGGCGCCAACATGCTCGGCGGCCACCATCGGCCTCCTCTGTACGATCTGGAGCTGGTCCCCCGCCCACTCCGCCGGGCAAGAGGCTGAGGAAGAAGGCGCATTGGGGGAACGGGGGGAAAGACGGCGGCGATGGAGGAGGTGGGGGGATCCCCGGCCGGTGGTTCTCGGGGTCGGCGAAGAGGAGGAGGCCGCCGGCAGTGTTTTCTTTTTCTTTTTCTTTTTCTTCTTTTTTTTTTGAGCAATTTTCTTTTTCCTTTTTCCTTTGAGAGAGAGATAACAGCGCGTGTGCGGCCACTCGAGTAGACTCGTTGGATTGGGCTCAGGCTCGTGCCCGGCCCGCTATTTTTTGGAGAAACAACACGGGCCATATTCCAACGAACGAAGCTTTTGCTGGAATATCCTAACGGACGCTCATTGCGGCAGAATGTCGAGCGAACGCACAGAGGCCAGCGAACTAGCGCGATCAAGATGGGCCGGCCCAACTACGAGATAACACGCCCTACAGTATCCGGTTTTGGGTACTTTCTGGAAGGTTCCTGACCGGTTTTGGGAACCTTCCGGAAGGTTCTTGAACCGGTTTTTCACTGTTTTTTTTTCTTTTTCTTTCTCTTTTTTTTTCTTCTTTCTTTGTTTTTCTGTTTCTTTATTTCATTTTTCAATTCCTTTTTCTTCTCTTTCTATTTCCTTTTTGTTCTTCAGATTTTTCAAATTCCTTTTTGTTTCTTTTTTCTTTTCTTCTTTTTTTGTTTTTTCTATTTGTTTTCTTTCTTTGGTTTCTTATTTCATTTTCATTTTCTTTTCTCTTTTTTTGAACATATTCAAATTTTGTTTGCCTTTCCATAAAATGTTCAGTTTTTCAAAAAATGTTCTCAAAATTCAAAAATTGTTCTCGTTACACAAAAAAATTCATAACTTTCGAAATTAATATAATGTACCAGACTTCAATTTTTTTGTTCACGTTTTCAAAAAATGTTCGCGCTTCCAAATTTGTTCGGGATTTTTCAAATTTGTTCTCTGTTTCAAAATTTGTTCTCAATATTCAAAAAATGTTTGTGCTTTAAGAAATTGTTCGCGCTTCCAAATTTGTTCTATGTTTCAAAATTTGTTCTCAAGATTAAAAAAAATGTTCATGCTTTAAAAAAAATTCCGCGCTTCCAAATTTGTTCTCCGTTTCAAAATTTGTTCTCAAGATTAAAAAAATGTTCGTGCTTTTAAAAAATGTTCGTGCTTTTAAAAAATGTTCATGTTCAAATTTTGTTCTCGATTTCAAAATTTTGTTCTCTAAATTAAAAAAATGTTTGGGATTTTAAAAAGTGTTCATTTTATCAAAACTTTGTTCAAGCTTTTTAGTTTTTCTTCTAAAATTTGGAAAGTGTTTGCTTTTTAAAAAACACTTTTTCTAAATAATTTTTGCGTTAGGAATTTGAGAAAATGTTCAGATCTACATTACATTTAGCTTCGCGCGCCATGGCAAACCAAGAAAGCTTGTCTATTCCAACGAACGAAGCTTTTGCTGCCTGGTTTTTAAATGACCCCCGATGTGCATTGCAGACGCACGAGTACTGGTGAAACCTAAAATGCAGATTCAATTCTCTTAGTCCATTCCATAGCAAAAACAAACGATATCTACGAAATACTCTGAAACGGCATGGTATGAAAAACTCGGGTAAAACATATCAAGCACATTTTGTCTAGGAGGTGTCTCTTTTAAGTACCTTGTATTGTACTCGTCGAAAATAGCACGAATACCTGATGTCTCATTCGAAAGATAAAATGGGATTTATGAGGTATGCCCATAACCTGGAAAGCAAAGGACAAATTAAAACACAAAGTAAAAAAAATAACTCGGGGTGGTATAAATATGGAAAGGTCTAAAACATAGTAGAAGTGTGTTCTTCATGTCGTTTGCATATAATGTCCGTTGGACTCCTGACCATAGAACCAACCGTGTGTGTGCTGATGCTCAAAGGTGTCAATTTATGCGGGCCACCTTGTCTACTCTTTTAAAATACTTACACAACCCGCGTGGTTAAAAAAAAATAGAGCAACAGCACAAGCGAGTGTATATACGTATACATATGGTTACATTTACACGTGTATACACTCTCGTTACACTTTCACGTGCATACACTCTCTTGTGATGTTGTATGTACCAATATCACCCTCCCGTTGCGTCCATCTGTCACGATTCACATTGTACTTGATCTCCAGCCATGTCGTCGCATACCCTTCCTATTATTTATGATTAAGTGTTGGTTAATGCTAATGAGATGGTGGGGTCCATAGCTCAGTGGTAGAGCATTCGACTGTATATCAAAGAGGTCACCGGTTAGTAATTACCAGAAGGCCTTCTCGAAATCTACTGGGGATCAACAACACAAGTGGTGCAGGCCAGACCCAAAGTTTGTGAAAGTTAACGTGGATGCATCCTTTCATGAGGATGAAGGAATGGGTGCAACTGCAGTGGTTATTAGAGATGAAAAAGGTAATTTTCTAGCAGCCCAATGCAAGCTAATACCGTATGCTGCAGATGTTGTGACAACCGAAGCATTGGCAATGAGGGACAGGCTCGAATTGGCAAATTCTCTGGGCTTCAACCGGGTCGAGGCAGAGTCTGACTCGTTACAAGTGGTAAACTGTTGCATGGGAGAATCTAGATGGTGGGATTCAGCAGCAGCTATCTTTGCAGGATGTGTGGACACAACTACTTTTATAGGAAAGGTCATCTTCAAACATTATTTTCGATCTTCGAATCAAGCAGCGCATGTGCTAGCTAGCCATAGTTATTGTAATAAACTTTCTCTTAGCTAGTTAAATGAGCCTCCTGACTTTTTGGTCAGTAAGCTTGTGGACGATGTAACGATTATCTAAGATTAATAAAGCTAGCCATTGATGGCCTTTCCTCAAAAAAAAAAAAAGAGGTCACCGGTTTGAACCCAGTTGGGCCCTGAAGTTTGTTTATATTTTTTTAATTGTCAAACTTAATTTACTGCTCCATATATATATATATCTTTTCTTCATTGCATGCACATTTGTCTTGTTATTAATCTGTTGTGTAACAGGTTCCGATGTCTCTGTGGCGGCTGTGATGGTAGTGTTGTATCAGATAATCTAAGTTGGTTATTTGTTTTATTTGTCGGTATAGCTATGTGGACATCATTGGCAACACCATCTTCTTCAACAACCCTTTCGTTTGAGCCCTCGCGAGCAAGGTCAACATCCCTGTCCGAAGATACTAGTACGACTACACGTCTAGGTCGAGGTAATGCCCTAATTGACGTTGTTATGCCTAGGGATTCACATTAAAGTTTATTGTATATCATGCACCAGGGGATAATGAGAAGAGGATCCTCAAAACCTGGGCCAGAGAGATAAGCTGTAATTAGGCTTTTTACCACCTTTTTTCTTACTCTATTTCTCTCTACCTCTGTTGTTTTCCACCCCTGTTTCCAACAAGGTCTGGTGATGGCCTGCTGCACACTCAGTGCGGTGCTCACATCACCTTCATGTAAATGACCCTGGTCATTCGGGCCTCGGCCCGTTTTGAATGCATAAGGTAGAGAATTATCTACCTTTTCTTTCAAAAAAAGTTTATTGCATACGTCATGGGCAGCATCATATTCTGCAACAACCCCACTTTCGAGCCCTTGCAAGCATGGTCAACATCCTGGTCGGACGATACTAGTGAAACTACATGTCTAGATATAGGTGATGCCCCCATCGATATGCTTGACGGGTTTGTTATGCCCAATGATTCACATTAAAATTTGTTAAGATTAAAAAAAAACTTAAGAGTATGTTTTTCGCAGGGTCTTAGAGAGTAATGTAATGACGCAGCTCGAACAGAGTGCGCGAGCCAATATTTCTAGTTTCACAATATCAATAGGAAACAGAAAAAATGATATGGGTATGCATTGTGCCGGCGGATGGAGAGAATTTTTCCACCATGCTACACTTTTTTCTAGGGAAAGCCTTCATGGCTTGCTTTATTTCATAATATTAAACAAGGATACATCGTTCATTACAGCCGGTATAATGAAATCCGGAGGATCATTATACCAAAAACTAGTACTATTAGAAACAAAATCATGTCTAGCTAAATTATGTTAAATCATGTCTAGCTTCCCTGTGTAGCAGTATTGTAAGGAGACTGAGCCAATCTTGTACACCATCTGAAAGCACTCTACGAGAATTGCTGAATAGGGAGACCAGACTTGAATGATTCCTTTAAAAGCTTCAACAAGTTCCAGCGAATCCGATTCAAAAATAACTGGGGTACACCCAAGTGATTCAAAAAGGCTCAGACCTTTCAAAAGTGCAGTAGCTTCAGCTGTCCCTGAATCGAGGAGGTTTTGTAAAGGCTAGCATGCGCTTGCAATCGCCTCTCCTCTATCATTACGAACCACAACACCTCCACCTCCCGAACCGTTCTCAGAATAGGCAACATCCATGTTCAGCTTGTAAGTATTCCTTGGCGGCTTCGTCCAGAGAGCTCGACGAGGTTTAGAGTAGTTTTGTTGCGCCGCTCGATGATGTTTAATAGCCTAGCATTTGGTACAGTGGGATTTCAAAATTTTGCTACCTGTTGCTAATGTCATTGATTTACAGTTAATGTTCTTTAGTTTATTAGATACATTTGGCCTTTATTAGTATCATTATTAATTTCTGCAGAACATATTTCAATAATGTATTTGTGTATGTAGATGCATTGGATCTTTATTTGAGGGTCATCGGCTGTTGCACTTCTCGCCATGCTCTAGGGTCAGCCATGCCAGTGGAGAACGACGTTTCTACTATCGAGAGGCGTTGATTAGAATTGGAGCTAGGCAACTAGGGAAACTCATCAGGTAGCGGCATCGAGCACTCACCGTCGTCGAATTAGATCTTCCTCGATAGTGCTCACAAGGGAGAGAAGTTGAAGTCCCCTTCGTCGCTTGGATCTATGCTGCACGTTGCCGTCCTGCAGCAACATCTTGGTGAAGTACAGGAGACCCCAAAACAGTCATGTGTCATCTGCAAAAGAAAATTATTAGCCTCGTGAGATCCTTACAAAACTTTATTATAAAATGGTGGTATGGGTGTTTGGGTATAATTATTTTTTACATTCATTCTATGACATATGCAACCTACTCACATGTCTGAATACAACCCACCTAATTATAAAATAATTAATAATAAGAGCAAAGGTCTAAAGTATCATAGTTAATAGTAATCATGAAGATATGAAAGGGGAATTAGTTGGGGGGGGGGGGGGGGGGGTGCATTGCCCCCTGGCTTCTACCGTTGCTCTGCCATTGCTAGCAACATAACTATGACCGTCACGATAAAATTTTACATCGTAAATGAAAGATTATTAGATTGCCCCCTAAGTACTAGCATTACTAGTAGTTAGGCATGGTAAGAGAAGGCTGCAACTATTCATAGCTTCTGTCACTATTTATGAAAAAATATTCTTATATTGTTGACGATTTTTAAGCGACATGTAAGGAAAATATATTAGCATATACAAAAACTGTTCCACAAATGATTTCTTCTACTTGCCTGGCTGGTTGCCAATTTAATTCTACCAAATTGTCATGTCATTTTGTAAAACTTTGTCGGTACTTATAAAATTCTGTTAACTCAATTTTTTTGTGCTTATCATTTTAATTCTACCTAGTTACCGTATTGTCTCATAAAGCTTGTCAGTGCTTATAAAAATCTAGTTGCCACAATATTTTGCTATGCTTGTCAATTTAATTCTACCTAGTTGTCGTGTTTTCCCATAAAGCATGTCCATTATTGTAAGGGAAAAAATTGTTGTCGTGGTGATTTATTGTACTTATCATTTTAATTTTGTTCAGTTGCCATGTTGGTTCATAAAACTTGTTGATTGTTCTAGAAACTAGTTGTCGTTGTTTTCTTTTTTGTGCTTATCTGTTCAATTATACTCAGTTGTCTCCTAAAGCTTGGCTGCCGTTGTACAAACTAGTTGTCACATTATTTTGGTGCGCTTGCCATTTAAGTTGTACCTAGTGGCCAGTTATTTCATAAAAAATATCAGTGGTTGTAAAAACCAGTTGCCATGGTCTTTTGTCCTCGCTTTTCTAGTTGTTTACCGGTTTAATTTTACCAAATTGCCATGTTATTTCAATAAAACCATACAGCATGTCCCTCTATACTACATAAATAGCATCTTCGTCTTGGTCACGTGTGTTACTAATACAAGTTGTACATGAAATTTTTCTAGAGATTATATGAATTCAGAGATAAAAAGAAAGACTAGCGTTGTTGCCTCAAAACTTGTGGTGTACGGACACTGCAGTTGATTTACGCACGCTACAATATGTAACTGTTTTTTTTTTAACCAACCCATGGTTGGATGGTTAGCAGGATAGTGGTATTCTCAACTCATCAGTCTTCAAGTCATGGTGTTTGCATTTATTCTGGATTTATTTCAGAATTTTCGGCAATACGCGTTCAATGGGAAAGGAGATGTTCCCGTCGAGGATGCGTCTACGGTGACTTTGTAAAATCTTAAGATGATATGCCGGCTCAGTCTCTCCGAGGTGCTCATCGGGGTAGGGTGTGTGTGCGTGTTTATAGGAGTGAGCGTATGTTCGTATGTATGAGCACTTGCGTCTGTACTGTGTTTGAAAAGAAATATGTAGATTTTTCCTAGATATATAGAATATTTATATCTCATGGCAATGAACGGACCCGTTCAAAACTGAAAACCGTAGTATGGTGTGGACCGACCAGGGTTGGAAATCAGTCTCCGTGTCCGAATTCGCCGGTGACACGCTGTTCTGGTCACCCGGCGTAGCGGGACCTCTTAAAAGCCCACAGGATGACGCCCTCGGGGCCTCGTCAAGAGAGAAGCCACGCACGAGGTCGAAGAGCAACCAAACGACGAGCGATCGATCGCGTCCTTTTCGATCAGAAGATCAGCGCTGATAGCAGATGGCGCACGGGCAGGAGTCGTCGCCGACGCAGGCCGCCGCCGCGCTGTGCGCGAACGGCTGCGGGTTCTATGGGAGCGCGGCGACCAAGAACATGTGCTCCAAGTGCTACCGCGACCACCTCAAGGCCACCGGCCCCGCCGTCGAGGGGAAGACGAAGGTCAAGGCCGACGACGTGGCCAGCCTGCAGGATCACTCTGCAGCTGGTGCGGCCGAGGCGCCGGCGAAGAAGCCGACCAGGTGCATGGCGTGCAAGAAGGTGGGGCTGCTGGGGTTCGCGTGCCGGTGCGGCGGCACCTTCTGCTCGCTGCACCGCTACGTGGACGGGCATGCGTGCGGCTTCGACTACAAGAAGGCCGACCGTGAGAAGATCGCGCAGCAGAACCCTCTCGTCGTGGCACCCAAGATCGACAACAAGATTTGAAGGCAGATGGAGCTCAAAAACATGAGAGTTTTTTCTAGGGACATGTACATAGTTACTATCTCTCCTCTTTAGATCTTTCACGTATGCTCTAGCTCTTTAAGTTGAAGAGAGTCGATGTTGATCTTTCTTGTTGTATTCATACAGATGGTGTAAATGCGTACCATCGTGTTATTCAATCTTTCTTGTCCAGTTTTGAAAGCTTAAGGCATCTTCAACGGCAACCCGCAAAAAACCTCCCGCATCCGTCCATGGATAGAGGGATCAGTCCATGGACATGAATGCGGGAGGTCGACATCCAACGCTAACCGCATATACTTCAAACTATTTTTCAACAAACCGGATGAAATTCTTGCAAACACGGCCGGATTTCATACAAATATGACGAATTTCATACAAACACGGCGGATTTAACTACATTTTGAACATTTAGAACAAAAAGAAAGGCCCGCTCCTAAACCTATCCTACGGCGGCGGCGCCCGGCGTCCAAGTCCGTGTCGTCCTGCTCTTGCTGTCTCCATGAGCATCAGTGATAAGACCGATGAATTGAAGGTACGGTCTCTGACGAGGAAGAGTAGAACACGGCAGACGGACCGACCCACATGGGACACAAGGCACCACCGCCTCCCGTGGCCTACTCATTCTCGGAGGAGTCCGCGACCTATCCATCGCCGGTGGACGTGAGGTCCACGTTGGAAATGGTGGCGCCGTAATAACCACAAGTATAGGGGATCGCAACAGTTTTCGAGGGTAGAGTATTCAACCAAAATTTGTAGATTCGACACAAGGGGAGCCAAAGAATATTTGCAAGTATTAGCAGTTGAGTTGTCAATTCAACCACACCTGGAGATTAAATATCTGCAGCAAAGTGATCAGTAGCACAGTAATATGATAATTTTGATAGCAGGGGTAACAGTAGCAGTAACGATAACAGTGATAGCAATGGTTTTGTAGCAAGTGTAACAGTAATATCAGCAATAGTAACTTAGCAAGAACAATATGTGAAAAACTCATAGGCATTGGATCCGTGAATTCGTTGGATGATATTCATCATATAACAGTCATAACCTAGGGAGACACAGAACTAGCTCCATTTCATAAATATAATGTAGGCATGTATTCCGTAAATAGTCATACGTGCTTATGGAAAAGAACTTGCATGACATCTTTTGTCCTACCCTCCCGTGGCAGCGGGGTCCATAAGGAAACTAAGCGATATTAAGGCATCCTTTTAATAAAGAACCGGAACAAAGCATTAACACATAGTGAATACATGAACTCCTCAAACTACGGTCGTCACCGGAAAGTATCCCAATTACTGTCACCCTGGGGTTTACGGATCATAACACGTAGCAGGTGCATATGACTAGCAAGATCGGATCTAGAACATAGATATAATGGTGCAAAGATAAACGGTTCAGATTTGAAATCATGACACTCGGGCCCTAGTGACAATCATTAAGCATAGCAAAGTCATAGCCTATCAATCTCAGAACATAGTGAATACTATGGATCAAGCCCTAACAAAACTAACTGGATTACATAATAAATCTCATACAACTCCTCACCCACCAGCGAGCCTACGAAGGAATTACTCTCCTATTTTTTTCTCCGTATCTTGAAACGCGATGAAACTTCCTCTCCTATTTTTTTCTCCAAAAATAGGAATTTATATTGTTGAAATTAGGGTCTACGGAGCCCCGAGGGCCCCACAACCCACCAGCCTGGAGGGGGTGGCGCGCCCTGGTGTCTTGTTGTCAGCCAGGGCCCACCCCCCTCTGGTGCTTCTTGGTTCCAATATTTTTTATTTATTCTAAAATAAATCTCCAAAAAAAATTATCCAATTCCGAGAACTTTTATTTCTGCACAAAAATAACACCATGATAGTTCTGCTAAATACAACGTCAGTCCGGGTTAGTTTCACTCAAATCATGCAAATTAGAGTCCAAAACAAGAGCAAAAGCGTTAGGAAAAGTAGATACGAAAGAGACGTGTCAACTCCCCCAAGAAATATTTTTGGATTTTCTCGTAGTTTTTCAAACACACAAGAAGAAAGCGAGAAAACAAATCTAGCATGGATAATACAATGAAAAAGTGTGGACACCGACAACTGAAATGAAATGTGTGAACATGAATGTAATGTCGGTGGAAATACGTACTCCCCAAGCTTAGGCTTTTGGCCTAGCTTGATAATCACCATCCGTAGTAGCCATCTGGTCCCATGTAGAAGTGTTGTGGCGGCGGCACTTGAGCATCCCACTCCTGAGGCTCCTGCTTCGCCGCTGCCTGGTTGTTCCGGTAGGCAATAATATCCTCTGGCATGACCATGTATCCGTTCCTGGCAACAGAATCAAACAAAGCAGGTGCAGGCAATGGGATAACATCACGGGTATCCACACTGAAAACCAAGTTGTAACGAATATTATGAAAAGAATCAGCAGCGTCAATAAACTGGTGATGTTCCATTGCTTGGTAATCTAGATAAACTGGAGGCAAGGGGTAATCATGCTGGTGTATCTGAACATTAAAATGACTCGCTAAGCGAGTGGCATAAATACCACCATGTATCTTTCCCTTAGTCCTGTTAGGGTGCAGGCGACGTGCAATAATAGCTCCTAGGCTAAAGGTGTGATCATTGTGTAGTGTGCGGTATAAAATGGCGAGGCCGGGGGCACTGAGTGCACCGACCTTCTCTCTTGCAGTTAAACACTTCGCGATGAATAGAGCAAAGTAATGCACAAAAGGGAACTGCAAACTAGTGGCAGTGGCGTTCGATACGCCTCTCCTTTCCCACACTGTCAAAGTGAGGAGAAAGTCCTCAAACTCTGCAGGTCTAGGTTCCCTTAATTTCCCATCAGAAGGAATCAAACATACGTCACAAAAGTCAGTGAACGGTATCTGACGGGTTTCAGCATATAAATTAAACCATACCTCAGGTGGATTGTTCCTACTCAGGAAATGAAAACTTTGCACAAAGGAATTTGTAAGAAGATGGTGTTGGTCACACTCAGCTGCGAGGAAGTCGATCAGCCCGACATTTGCAACGAATTGGGCAAATTCTTGCTGGAACCCGGCCTCCTCCATGAAGGCATTATGCGGCCATTCGCACGGCTACACCTCCGCCGTTCTCGGAGTGTTGAGGTCATTGTCCGAGGATTCCCCAATGACTCCCTTAGCATTCTTCTTGGAGGAAAACTTCCTAAAGAAACTCATCTTATTCCTATAAATAAAATTCTGAAAATTTTAGTCCACAAATTTTTTGTCAACTAAACTTCGTAAGATTGGTAGTAACTACTCATAAGGATGCCTAGAGGCCATATTAAGCATTCAAACTACTTAGAACTCTAAGAATTCAACATGCAAGCCCACTTACAGCAGCACCAAGAGTAGCTAATTATTCAAAATATAAACCACTAAAGCAAAAATTAATTGGAGCAATGGAGGAGTCACATACCAAGTAGCAGTCCCCCAAAACAGTTTTGGAAATGGAGCTTCGAGCAAAGAGATCGAAATCCGTGGGTTTGCGAGCAAGAACACGAGTGAGAGAGAGAGCTATGGTGATTTTTTTTCTGGAGATAGGAGATGACATGGCCTAAAGGGATAAATCAGGGGACCCATGTGGGGGCCACAACCCACCAGGGCGCGCCAACCTCTGGCGCACCCTGGTGCCTTGTGGACACCAGGGGCACCCCCCCTCTGATGTTATTTGTGCCAGAAATTCAGAAATATTCAAAAAAAAAATGTGTTAAAATTTCAGGGCATTCTGAGAACTTTTATTTTTGGGCACTATTTTATTGCACGGAAAATTCAGGAAACTGGATAAACGTGGCATTTTATTTTATTTAACTAAGAAAAACAGAAAACAAAAGGTAGGGACAGAAGGTAGATCCTACTAGATTCATCAACTTCATACCTCTCAAAAATGATCCATTAATAAGGTTGATCAAGTCTTATTAACAACCACTTTCGTTTAGCATGAAACCGAAGAACTTTCGTAAAACACTAAGTTACCTCAACGGAGCATTAACAACAATAAGTATTTCATATTTCTTTTTGGCAGTAGATAGAGGTAGTTGAAAACTTCCAATAGTGAGTGTCGGAGATTTTTCAATAACATTAATACCATTCACTTGGAATTGTTTCTTCGAAAAGTGCACTGTATGCTCATTACCATTGATATGAAAAGTGACTTTGCTTTTATTGCAATCAACAACAACCCCTGCAGTATTCGAAAAGGGTCTACCAAGGATAATCGACATGTTGTCGTCCTTGGACATCTCAAGTATAACAAAGTCTGTTAAGATAGTAACATTTACAACAACAACGGGCACATCCTCACAAATACCGATAGGTATGGCAGTTGATTTGTCAGCCATTTGCAATGATATTTCAGTAGGTGTGAGTTTATTCAAATCAAGTATTTTATATAAAGAGAAAGGCATAACACTAACACCAGCTCCTAAATCACACAAAGCAGTTTTGACATAATTTCTTTTGATGGAGCAAGGTATAGTTGGTATTCCTAGATCTCCAAGTTTTTAGGTACTCCATCCTTAAAAGAATAAATAGCAAGCATGGTGGAGATTTCAGCTTCAGTTATTTTTTCTTTTATTAGTGATTATGTCATTCATATACTTTGCACAATGGGCCATATTTAAAATATCAGTCAAGCGAGTACGCAAAAAGACTGGCCTAAGCATTTCAGCAAAGCGTTCAAATTCTTCATCATCTTTTTTCTTAGATGGTTTAGGTGGAATGGGCATGGGTTTCTGAACCCATGGTTCTCTTTCTTTACCATGTTTTCTAGCCATGAAGTCTCTTTTATCATATCGTTTATTTTTAGGTTGTGGGTTATCAAGATCAACAACAGGTTCTATTTCAACATCATTATCTGGTTCTTTATCATTATCTGGTTGAGTGTCTCCATGAACATCATTATCATTTTCATTATCACTAGGTGAATGTTCATTACCAGATTGAGTTTCAGCATCAGAAATAGAGACATCATTGTTATCCCCAGAAGGTTTTTCTATCCCAGGTTCACTAGAGGTATGCAAAGTCCTATCATTTTTTTTCTTTTTCTTTTTAGAAGGACTAGGTGCATCAGCATTAATTCTTTGAGAGTCTTGTGCAATTCTTTTTGGGTGTCCCTCAGGATAAAGTGGTTCCCGAGTCATTCTACTTCCTCTAGTCACTACTCTAATAGCATGATCATTCATAGTACTATTCATTTCATTCAGCAATTCTCTTTGAGATTTAGCAACTTGTTCTAACTGGGTTTGAACCATAGAGGCATGTTTTCCTACACCTCTTACATCATTAATGATTCTAAATAAGAAGTCACTTAAGCGAGCAATCATATTAGAGTTATATTTCAAATGTTTTATAACATTTGCATTGAAGTGATCTTGTTTCCTAATGTAGTTGTCAAACTCATATAAGCATTGGCTAGGATGTTTATTATAAGGATGTCACCTTCATCAAATTTCATTAAGGAGTTTACCTCTACTACCCATGGGGGTGGTGTGTCAAGACCATGTATTTCTTCAATAGGTGGTAAATTCTTAACATCCTCAGATTTAATACCTTTTTCCTTCATACATTTCTTTGCCTCTTGCATATCTTCAGGACTGAGAAATAAGATACCCCTCTTCTTCGGAGTGGGTTTAGGCGGTGGTTCAGGAAGAGTCCAATCATCATAATTCTTCAATATATTTTTAAATAGTTCCTCAGCTCGTTCAACAGTTCGTTCCCTGAAAACACAACCAGCACAACTATCTAGGAAGTCCCTAGAAGCATCGGTTAGTCCATTATAGAAGATATCAATATTTCATTTTTCTTAAGTGGATGATCAGGCAAAGCATTAAGAAATTGGAGAAGCCTCCCCCAAGATTGTGGGAGACTCTCTTCTTCAATTTGCGCAAAGTAAAATATTTCCTGTAAGGCAGCTTGTTTCTTATGAGCAGGAAAATATTTCTCAAAGAAGTAGTAAATCATATCCTGGGGACTACACACACAACCAGGTGAAGGAAATATGCCCTAGAGGCAATAATAAAGTTGTTATTTTATATTTCCTTATTCATGATAAAGGTTTATTATTCATGCTAGAATTGTATTGATCGGAAACCTAAATACATGTGTGAATACATAAACAAATACCGTGTCCCTAGTAAGCCTCTACTAGACTAGCTCGTTGATCAAAGATGGTTAAGGTTTCCTAACCATAGACATGTGTTGTCATTTGATAACGGGATCACATCATTAGGAGAATGATGTGATGGACAAGACCCATCCGTTAGCTTAGCATAATGATCGTTCAAGTTTTATTGCTATAGCTTTCTTCATGTCAAATACATATTCCTTCGACTATGAGATTATGCAACTCCCAGATACCGGAGGAATACCTTGTGTGCTATAAAATGTCACAACGTAACTGGGTGATCATAAAGATGCTCTACAGGCATCTCCGAAGGTGTTTGTTGAGTTGGCATAGATCGAGACTAGGATTTGTCACTCCGAGTATCGGAGAGGTATCTCTGGGCCCTCTCGGTAATACTTCATCATAAGCTTGCAAGCAAACGACTAAGGAGTTAGTCATGAGGTGATGTATTACAGAACGAGTAAAGAGACTTGCCGTTAACGAGATTGAACTAGGTATGAAGATACCGACGATCGAATCTCGGGTAAGTAACATACCGATGTACAAAGGGAATTACGTACGTTGTCATGACGGTTCGACCGATAAAGATCTTCGTAGAATATGTAGTAGCCAATATGGGCATCCAGGTTTCGCTATTGGTTATTGACCAGAGAGGTGTCTCGGTCATGTCTACATAGTTCTCGAACCCGTAGGGTCCGCACGCTTAACGTTCGATTACAATATAGTATTATACTCCCTCCGTTCCTAAATAGTTGTCTTTCTAGAGATTTCAACAAGTGACTACAAACGGAGCAAAATGAGTGAATCTACACTCTAAAATATGTCTATATACATCCGTATGTGGTAGTCCATTTGAAATCTCTAAAAAGACAAATATTTAGGAACGGAGGGAGTATGAGTTATGTGATTTGGTGACCGAATGTTGTTCGGAGTCCCGTATGAGATCACGGACATCACGAGGAGTCTTGAAATGGTCGATAGGTAAAGATTGATATATAGGACGATGGTATTCGGACACTGGAAGTGTTTCGGGGGGTACCGGGTACTTATCGGGTCACCGGTAGGGGTTCCGGGCACCCCCGGCAAAGTTATGGGCCTTATGGGCCAAGAGAGGGAACACACCAGCCCACAAGGGGCTGGTGCGCCCCCATAGCAGTCCGACCTATGAGGAGGAGAAGGAAAGAGGGGAGGGAAAGGAAAGTGTGGAGCAGAACTCCCCCTTCCTTCCCTCTCCCCCCTCTTTGCTTCCCCCTTCTTCATACAAGGAAAGGGGGGCGCAGGAGGGCAGGAGCCCTGGGGCCGGCGGCCAGCCCCTTGGGGCGCGCCCTGGCTGCCTCCTCTCCCCTCCCACCAATATATACATAGGGAGGGGGCGCCAGACAAGGACACAACATTGTCTTAGCCGTGTGCGGCGCCCCCGTCCACAATTTTCTCCCTCGGTCATATTTTTGTAGTGCTTAGGCAAAGCCCTACGAAGATCGCATCACCATCACCGTCACCACACCGTCGTGCTACCGAAACTCATCTACTACTTCGCCCGTCTTGCTGGATCAAGAAGGCGAGGACGTCACCGAGCTGAACGTGTGCAGAACGTGGAGGTGCCGTGCATTCGGTACTAGATCGGTTGGAGCGCAAAGAAAGTTCGACTACATCAACCGCATTGTGCAACGCTTCCGCTTACGGTCTACGAGGGTACGTAGACACACTCTCCCCCTTGTTGCTATGCATCTCCATGGATAGATGATTGCATGTGCGTAGAATTTTTTTTGTTTTCATGAATCGTTTCCCAACAGTGGCATCATGAGCCAGGTCTATGCGTAGATGATATGCACAAGTAGAACACAAAGAGTTGTGGGCGGTGACAGTCATACTACTTACCACTGATATGTCTCCAACATATCGATAATTTTTTATTGTTCCATGCTGTTATATTATCATTCTTGGATGTTTTACAATCATTTTATATCATTTTTTGTTACTAACCTATTGACATAGTGCCCAGTGCCAGTTGCTGTTTTCTGCATGTTTTTTACATCGCAGGAAATCAATACCAAACGGAGTCCAAATGGAGCGAAACTTTTTGTGGATTTTTTTGAACCAGAAGACATCCAGTGGGCTGGAGAAGCACCTGGGGGGTGCCCCAAGGGGGGCACAACCCACCAGGGCGTGCTTGGAGGCCCAGATGCACCCAGGTGGGTTGTGCCCACCTCGGTGGCCTCTCACACCGCCTCTTTGCTCTATAAATACCGCAATATTCCAGAAACCCTAGGGGAGTCGACGAAAATCAATTCCAGCCACCGCAAGTTCCAGAAACACCAGATCCAATCTAGACACCATCTCGGAGGGGTTCATCATGTCCATTGGTGCCTCTCCGATGATGCGCGAGTAGTTCTTTGTAGACCTACGGGTCCGTAGTTAGTAGCTAGATGGCTTTCTCTCTCTCGTTTGATTCTCAATACAATGGTCTCTTGGAGATCCATATGATGTAACTCTTTTTGCGGTGTGTTTGTCGGGATTCGATGAACTTTGAGTTTATGATCAGATCTATGTTTTTATCCATGAAAGTTATTTGAGTCTTCTTTGATCTCTTATATGCATGATTTCTTATAGCCTCGTATTTCTTTTCCGATATTTGGGTTTTGTTTGGCCAACTTGATCTATTTATCTTGCAATGGGAAGAGGTGCTTTGTAATGGGTTCGATATTATGGTGCTTGATCCCAGTGACAGAAAGGGAAACCACACGTATGTATCGTTGCTATTAAGGATAACAAGATGCGGTTTATTTCTACATAAATAGATCTTGTCTACATCATGTCATTGTTCTTATTGCATTACTCCATTTCTCCATGAACTTAATACACTAGATGCATGCTGGATAGCGGTCGATGTGTGGAGTAATAGTAGTAGATGCAGGCAGAAGTCGGTCTACTAATCTTGGACGTGATGCCTATATAATGATCATTGCCTGGATATCGTCATGAGTATTTGAAGTTCTATCAATTGCCCAACAGTAATTGTTTTCCCACCGTTTGCTATTTTTCTCGAGAGAAGCCACTGGTGAAACCTACGGCCCCTGGGTCTCTTCTTTAATCTATTTGCCTTTGTGATCTATTTTTATTTGCTTTTGTTTTCAGATCTATATTTCCAAAAACCCAAAAATACCTTGCTGCAATTTATTTTATTTTGCATTTATTCGAGATCTATTTATCCAATCTATTACAACATTCTCCCGTCCACTAGCCATTTCTGGCGCCGTTGCCCGAAAGGGATTGGCAACCCCTTTAATACGTCGGGTTGCGAGTATTTGTTATTTGTGTGCAGGTGCCGTTCACGTAGTGTTATGTGGTTCTCCTACTGGTTCGATAACCTTGGTCTCATCACTGAGGGAAATACCTACCGTCGCTGTGCTGCATCATCCCTTCCTCTTTGGGGAAATACCGACGTAGTTCTAGCAGACATCAACCACCAACGTCTATTTTGATTCGGCGGTATTGTGGGATGAAGCGGCCCGGACCAACCTTACATGTCCACGCACATGAGACCGGTTCCACTGACTGACATGCAACTAGTTTTGTATAAAGGTGGCTGGCGGGTGTTTGTTTCTCCTACTTTAGTTGAATCGAATTTGACTGCGGTCGGTCCTTGAAGAAGGTTAAAACAGCAAACTTGATGAATCACCGTTGTGGTTTTTGCATAGGTAAGAACGGTTCTTGCTAGAAGCCCGTAGCAGCCACGTAAAACTTGCAACAACAAAGTAGAGGACGTCTAACTTGTTTTTGCAGGGCATGTTGTGATGTGATATGGTCAAGATGTGATGTGATATAAGTTATTGTATGAGATGATCATGTTTTGTAATATCGACAACCTGCAGGAGCCTTTGGGTTGTCTCTTTATTGTATGAAGTGCAAACGCCATGTAATTGCTTTACTTTATTGCTATGCGTTAGCAATAGTTGTAGAAGCAATAGTTGGTGAAACGACCCCGACGCAACGATGGAGATCAAGGTGTCGAGCCGGTGACGATGGAGATCATGACGATGCTTTGGAGATGGAGATCAAAAGCATAAGATGATGGTCATATCATGTCACATATTTTGATTGCATGTGATGCTTATCTTTTATGCATCTTATTTTGCTTAGTATGGTGGTAGCATTATAAGATGATCCCTTCACTAAATTTCAAGGTAAAATGTTTTCCCTGAGTATGCACTGTTGCTACAGTTTGTCATTTCGAGACACCACGTGATGATTGGGTGTGATAGACTCTACGTTCACATACAACGGGTGTAAGATAGTTTTGCACATGCAGAATACTTGGGTTAAACTTGATGAGCCTAGCATGTACAGACATGGTCTCGGAACACTGGAGACCGAAAGGTCGAACATGAGTCATATAGTAGATATGATGAACATAGAGATGTTCACCATTGATGACTACCCCATCTCACCTGATGATCGGACATGGGTTAGTTGATATGGATCATGTATCACTTAGATAACTTGAGGGATGTTTATTTAAGTGGGAGTTCTTAAGTAATTTGATTAATTGAACTTAATTTATCATGAACTTAGTCCTGATAGTATTTGCGTATCTATGTTGTAGATCAATGGCCCGTGCTACCGTTCCCCTAAATTTTAATGCGTTCCTTGAGAAAGCTAAGTTGAAAGATGATGGTAGCAACTACACGGACTGGGTCCGTAACTTGAGGATTATCCTCATTGCTGCACAGAAGAATTATGTCCTTGATGCACCGCTAGGTGAAAGGCCTGCTGCTGGAGCAGAAGCTGATGTTTTGAACATCTGGCAAGCTCGATCTGATGACTACTCGATAGTTCAGTGTGCCATGCTTTACGGCTTAGTACCGGGACTTCAAAGATGTTTCGAACGTCATGGAGCATATGAGATGTTCCAAGAGATGAAGTTAATATTTCAAGCAAATGCCCAGGTTGAGAGATATGAAGTCTCCAACAAGTTCTATAGCTACAAGATGGAGGAGAACAGTTCTGTCAGTGAACACATACTCAAAATGTCTGGGTATTATAATCACTTGACTCAGCTGGGAGTTGATCTTCCAGTTGATTGTGTCATTGATAGAGTTCTTCAATCACTGCCACCAAGCTACAAAGGCTTCGTGATGAACTATAATATGCAAGGGATGAACAAAACAATTCCCGAGCTCTTCGCAATGCTTAAGGCCGCGGAGGTAGAAATCAAGAAGGAGCATCAAGTGTTGATGGTTAACAAGACCACTAGTTTCACGAAAGAAGGCAAGGGAAAGAAAGGAAACTTCAAGAAGAATGGCAAGCAAGTTGCCACTCCTAGGAAGAAGCCCAAAGCTGGACCCGAGCCTGAAACTGAGTGCTTCTACTACAAAGGGACTGGTCACTGGAAGCGGAACTGCCCCAAATACTTGGCGGATAAGAAGGATGGCAAAGTGAACAAAGGTATATTTGATATACATGTTATTGATGTGTACCTTACTAATGCTCGTAGTAGCGCTTGGGTATTTGATACTGGTTCGGTCGCTCACATTTGTAACTCGAAACAGGAGCTACAGATTAAACGAAGATTGGCTAAGGACGAGGTGACGATGCGCGTCGGGAATGGTTCCAAGGTCGATGTGATCGCCGTCGGCACGCTACCTCTACATCTACCTTTGGGATTAGTTTTAGACCTGAATAATTGTTATTTGGTGCCCGCGTTGAGCATGAACATTATATCTGGATCTTGTTTAGTGCGAGACGGTTATTCATTTAAATCAGAGAATAATGGATGTTCTATTTATATGATTAATATCTTTTATGGTCATGCACCCTTGAAGAGTGGTCTATTCTTGTTGAATCTCGATTGTAGTGATACACATATTCATAATATTGATGCCAAAAGATGCAAAGTTGATAATGATAGTGCAACATATTTGTGGCACTGCCGTTTAGGTCATATTGGTGTAAAGCGCATAAAGAAACTCCATACAGATGGACTTTTGGAATCACTTGATTATGAATCATTTGATACTTGCGAACCATGCCTCATGGGCAAGATGACTAAAACTCCGTTCTCCGTAACAATGGAGCGAGCTAATGACTTATTGAAAATAATACAAACTGATGTATGCGGTCCAATGAGTGTTGAGGCTCGTGGCGGGTATCATTATTTTCTAACCTTCACAGATGATTTGAGCAGATATGGGTATATCTACTTAATGAAACACAAGTCTGAAATATTTGAACAGTTCAAAGAATTTCAGAGTGAAGTGGAGAATCATCGTAACATGAAAATAAAGTTTCTACGACCTGATCGCGGAGGCGAATATTTGAGTTACGAGTTTGGCCTTCATTGAAAACAATGTGGAATGGTTTCACAACTCACGCCACCTGGAACACCATTGCATAATGGTGTGTCCGAACGTCTTAACCATACTTTATTAGATATGGTGCGATCTATGATGTCTCTTACTGATTTACCACTATCATTTTGGGGTTATGCATTAGAGACAGCTGCATTCACGTTAAATAGGGCACCGTCTAAATTCGTTGAGACGACACCGTATGAACTATGGTTTGGTAAGAAACCTAAGCTGTCATTTCTTAAAGTTTGGGGTTGCGACACTTATGTCAAAAGGCTTCAGCCTGATAAGCTCGAACCCAAATCGGAGAAGTGCGTCTTCATAGGATACCCTAAAGAAACAAATGGGTACACCTTCTATCACAGATCTGAAGGCAAGATCTTTGTTGCCAAGAATGGAACCTTTCTAGAGAAGGAGTTTCTCTCGAAAGAAGTGAGTGGGAGGAAAGTAGAACTTGATGAGGTAATTGTACCTTCTCTCGAATTGGAAAGTAGCACATCACGGAAAACCGTTCCCGTGATGCCTACACCAACTAGAGAGGAAGATAATGATAATGATCATGAAACTTCAGATCAAGTTGCTACTGAACCTCGTAGGTCAACCAGAGCATGATCCGCACCAGAGTGGTACGGTAATCCTGTCTTGGAAGTCATGTTATTAGACCAAGGCGAACCTACGAACTATGAAGAAGCTATGATGAGCCCAGATTCCGACAGATGGCTTGAGGCCATGAAATCTGAGATAGGATCCATGTATGAGAACAAAGTGTGGACTTTGGTGGACTTGCCCGAAGATCGGCAAGCCATAGAGAATAAATGGATCTTCAAGAAGAAGACTGACGCTGATGGTAATGTTACTGTCTACAAAGCTCGACTTGTCACAAAAGGTTTTCGACAAGTTCAAGGGGTTGACTACGATGAGACTTTCTCATCCGTAGCGATGCTTAAGTCCGTTCGAATCATGTTAGCAATTGCTGCATTTTATGATTATGAAATCTGGCAAATGGACGTCAAAACTGCATTCCTTAATGGATTTCTTAAAGAAGAGTTGTATATGATGCAACCAGAAGGTTTTGTCGATCCTAAAGGTGCTAACAAAGTTGGAGGTGGCATGCATTCAGTACTAGATCGGTTGGAGCGCAAAGAAAGTTCGACTACATCAACCGCGTTGTGAAACGCTTCCGCTTACGGTCTACGAGGGTACGTAGACACACTCTCCCCCTCGTTGCAATGCATCTCCATCGATAGATCATTGCGTCTGCGTAGAATTTTTTTTGTTTTCATGCAACATTTCCCAACACCAGGAGCAAGAGTATTGTACCATATCTTAGCATCACCCTTTAATGAGAATGGAAATAATTTGAGGATATAGGAGTAGAGAATTTTCTCATCATTAGCAAAAAGGGTGGCTATATCATTTAATTTAGTAAGATGTGCCACTACAGTTTCAGTTTCATAGCCATGAAAAGGATCAGATTCAACCAAAGTAATTAACTCTGGGTCGACAAAGAATTCATAATCTTTATCGGTAACAAAGATAGGTGAAGTAGCAAACTTAGGATCACATTTCATTCTAGCATTCAATGATTTTTCTTTTAGTTTGCATAGTAATTTCTTAAGATCATCTCTATCATTGCAAGCAAGAAAGTCTCTAGTTGTCTCCTCATCCATAACATAACTTTCAGGTATCTAAGGTAATTCAAATCTAGGAGAGCTAGGTCTAATAGGTGTTTCATAATTCTTAGTTTCTAGGACTTCATCGGTTTCAGTGATCTCATAAGTTTCAGTAATTTCATTCTCTTTAGCTCTAGCAATTTTTTCATCAAGAAATTCACCTAGTGGCACATTATCCTCAAGCAAGGTACCAGCATCATCATAAGTACTCCCTCCATTCACTTTTGTAAGTCGTTTCAGACAACTCAAAATGGGCTGTTTTACACAATGTCTGAAATGTCTTCAAGGTCTTATAAAAGTGAACAGAGGGAGTATCATTCATAGCAGAAGTGCGATCATCAATAACTTGCGACATATCAGGATTAATAGCATGTGGTGGTGTTGCAAGTTTACTCAAAACAGAAGATGAATCAAGTGCAGAGTGTGATGGCAGTTCCTTACCTCCCCTCGTCCTAGAGGGAACAATCTTGGTTTTGGTATCCTTCAGATTCTTCATAGTGATAAATAGATAACAATCCCAAGTGACTCAACAAATATAGCTATCCTTCCTGGCAACGGCGCCAGAAAAAGGTCTTGATAACCCACAAGTATAGGGGATCACAACAATTTTCGAGGGTAGAGTATTCAACCCAAATTTATAGATTCGACACAAGGGGAGCCAAAGAATGTTTGCAAGTATTAGCAGTTGAGTTGTCAATTCAACCACACCTGGAGATTAAATATCTGCAGCAAAGTGATCAGTAGCACAGTAAAATGATAATTTTGATAGCAGTGGTAACAGTAGCAGTAACGATAACAGTGATAGCAATGGTTTTGTAGCAAGTGTAACAGTAACAATAGCAGTAGTAACTTAGCAAGAACAATATGTGAAAAACTCGTTGGCATTGGATCGGTGAATTCGTTGGATGATATTCATCATATAACAGTCATAACCTAGGACGACACAGAACTAGCTCCAGTTCATAAATATGATGTAGGCATGTATTCCGTCAACAGTCATACGTGCTTACGGAAAAGAACTTGCATGACATCTTTTATCCTACCCTCCCGTGGTATCGCGGTCCATAAGGAAACTAAGGGATATTAAGGCCTCCTTTTAATAGAGAACTGGAACAAAGCATTAACACATAGTGAATACATGAACTCCTCAAACTACGGTCATCACCGAAAAGTGTCCCAATTACTATCACCCTGGGGTTTACGGATCATAACATGTAGCAGGTGCCTATGACTAGCAAGATCGGATCTAGAACATAGATATAATGGTGAAAACATAAGCGGTTCAGATCTAACATCATGGCACTCGGGCCCTAGTGACAAGCATTAAGCATAGCAAAGTCATAGCAACATCAATCTCAGAACATAGTGAATACTAGGGATCAAGCCCTAACAAAACTAACTTGATTACATGATGAATCTCATCCAACTCCTCACTGACCAGCGAGCCTACGAAGGAATTATTCACTCCCGGTGGGGAGCATCATGGAATTGGCAATGGAGGAGGGTTGGTGATGACGAAGACTGAAGATTCCCCTCTCCGGAGCCCCGAACGGGCTCCAGATCTGGCCTCCCGATGAAGAACAGGAGGTGGCGGCGGCTCCGTATCGTGAAACATGATGAAACTTCCTCTCCTATTTTTTTCTCCAAAAATAGGAATTTATAGTGTTGGAATTAGGGTCTGCGGAGCCCCAAGGGCCCCACAACCCACCAGGCCTCGCCTGGAGGGGTGGCACGCCTTGGTGCCTTGTGGTCAGCCAGGGGCCCCCCTCTCGTCCTTCTTGGTTCCAGTATTTTTTATTTATTCTAAAATAAATCTCAAAAAAGTTTCGTCCAATTCCGAGAACTTTTATTTCTGCACAAAAACAACACCATGGTAGTTCTACTGAAAACAGCATCAGTCCGGGTTAGTTTCACTCAAATCATGCAAATTAGAGTCCAAAACAAGAGCAAAAGCGTTAGGAAAAGTAGATACGATGGAGACGTATCATGCCGGCGCTGTCTTCGTCCCATCAGGCCGGTTGATGGTTCGTCGACGGTGCATAGGAGGCGTTGTTCTCCTCCGCGATCGCGTTAAGTTGCGCCTCCACGGCGGCCGCTTCCTAGCGAGTGGTGGCTTGAGTGCGGATGACATCGTAGATGGTACACTGCTCCGCCATGAGGCCATGGCCGCCACGGCCTCCTCGCTCGCACACTCGCCGTAGACCCGGCCCTCCGCCAGCTAGTGCTGCTCCAGGAGGAACAGGTTGCACCGTTGTTCCTCCTGTGCCTGGAACACCGACAAACGCGCCGACGAGGCTACACCTTCGCCATGGCGGTGTTGAACTGCGCCTGCACCTGCTCCATGGTGAAGCCGGTGTGCACAAGAGGCGCGGGAGCCGGGGCGGGATCGTCGGAGCCCGTCTCCATCGTGGTGTCGTCGTCGTCATCATCGGAAACCTCGGGCAAGTTGGCCGGCATGCCGGCCTCGATCGGCCTGGCATGGCGGCTATGCCAGGCGGCGGCAAGGGTGGCCACCGCGTGCTTCATCTCCGGCGACAGACTGTCCCACAGTTCTTTCCCACTGGCGGTCATGGCGGATGCAGTGCAAGGGAGGAGGATGTGGAGGGGCTAGTGTTGTGGTGTGGAGTTAGCCGGGTGTGGCCGGCTTTATATAGCGGATTCCGGTGAGGCCGGACGTCCAGGTGCGTCAATGCGCGACACTGGAGTGGGTTTCTCGGTCGGCGAGCTTGCTTAATGGCGGCAGATGGATGAACAGCGGAAACAAACGGATGCAGTAGATATCCGTCCCGTCCCGTCAGTCACGCGACTCCGGCATTGAATAGGCACAGACACCAGAGACGCATCACGGGTGATACGTCCATTTTGCATCACGTTTTCCTACTGTTATTTATGATGTTTTTATGCATAATAATGCTTTTTGGAGTAATTCTAATGCCTTTTCTCTGATAATATGCAAGGTTCACACAAAGAGGGAGAATTCCAGCAGCTGGAAATCTGGACCAGAAAAAGCTACGTCAGTCTACCTATTCCGCACAACTCCAAATGAGCTGAAATTTCACGAGGAATTTTTATGGAATAAATAAGAATTATTGGAGCAAATAAGTACTACAGGGGGCCCACCAGGTGGCACAACCCACCTTGGCGTGCTAGGGTGCCCAGGCGCGCCCTGGTGAGTTGTGCCCTCCTCGGCCCACCTCCGGAGCCCCTCTTCTGGTATATAAGTCATTTTGACCTAGAAAAATTAAAGAGAGGACTTTCGGGATGAAGCGCCACTGTCTCGAGGCGGAACTTGGGCAGGAGCACTTTTGCCCTCCGGCGGAGCGATTCCGCCAGGGGAACATCCCTCCAGGAGGGGGAAATCATCGTCATCATCATCACCAACAACTCTCCCATCTTGGGGAGGGCAATCTCCATCAACATCTTCAACAGCACCATCTCCTCTCAAACCCTAGTTCATCTCTTGTGTTCAATCTTTGTGCCAGAACTATAGATTGGTACTTGTGGGTGACTAGTAGTGTTGATTACATCTTGTAGTTGATGACTATATGGTTTATTTGGTGGAAGATTATATGTTCAGATCCATTATGCTATTTAATACCCCTTTGATCTTGAGCATGATTATCATTTGTGAGTAGTTACTTTTGTTCTTGAGGTCACGGGAGAAATCTTGTTGCAAGTAATCATGTGAACTTGATATGTGTTCGATATTTTGATGATATGTATGTTGTGATTCCCTTAGTGGTGTCATGTGAACATCGACTACATGGCACTTCACCTTATTAGGGCCTAAGGTAATGCATTGTGGAGTAGTTATTAGATGATGGGTTGCGAGAGTGACAGAAGCTTAAACCCTAGTTTATGCGCTATTCCACAAGGGACTGATTTGGATCCAAAAGTTTAATGCTATGGTTAAATTTATTCTTAATACTTTTCTCATAGTTGCGGATGCTTGCGAGGGGGTTAATCATAAGTAGGAGGTTTGTTCAAGTAAGAACAGCACCTAAGCAGCAGTCCACCCACATATCAAATTATCAAAGTAGCAAACACAAATCAAACCAACATGATGAAAGTGACTAGATGAAATTCCCGTGTACCCTCAAGAACGCTTTGCTTATCATAAGAGATCGTTTTGGCCTGTCCTTTGCCTCAAAAGGATTGGGCTACCTTGGTGCACTTTTATTACCATTACCGTTACTTGCTCGTTACAAACTATCTTGCTACCAAACTACTCGTTACTTATAAATTCAGTGCTTGCAGACATTACCTTGCTGAAAACAGGTTGACATTTCCTTCTGCTCCTAGTTGGGTTCGACACTCTTACTTATCGAAAGGACTACGATTGATCCCCTATACTTGTGGGTCATCAAGAATCTTTTCTGGCGCTGTTGCCGGGGAGTGAAGCGCTCTTGGTAAGTGGAAATCGGTAAGGAAAAATTATTACTACGAGCTGAAATTTATTGTCACTTGCTACTATGGAGAACAATCCTTTGAGGGGTTTGTTCGGGGTATCTTCACCTCGACCGGAACCAAAATTTGTTACCCCTCAACCTATTGCACCTACTAAAAATATTGGTTATGAAATTCCTTCGTGTATGATAGAACAACTGCTAGCTAATCCTTATTCAGGAGATGGAACCGAACATCCTGATATGCACTTGATATATGTGGATGAAATTTGTGGATTATTTAAGCTTGCAGGTTTACCCGGAGATGAAGCTAACAAGAAGGTTTTCCCTTTATCTTTGAAGGGAAAAGCATTGGCATGCTATAGGCTATGCGATGATATTGGATCTTGGAATTGGAATCGATTGAAATTGGAATTTCACCAAAAAATTTATCCTATGCATCTAGTTCATCGTGATCGGAATTACATATATAATTTTTGGCCTCATGAAGGAGAAAGTACCGCTCTAGCTTGGGGAGGCTTAAGTCAATGTTATATTCATGCCCCAATCATGAGCTCTCAAGAGAAATTATTATTCAGAATTTTTATGCTCGGCTTTCTCATGATGATCGATCCATGCTTGATACTTCTTGTACTGGTTCCTTTATGAAGAAGACTATTGATTTCCGGTGGGATCTTTTAGAAAGAATTAAACGCAGCTCTGAAGATTGGGAACTTGACAAAGGTAAAGAGTCAGGTATTAAGCTCAAGTATGATTGTGTTAAATCTTTTATGAATACCGATGCTTTTCAAAAGTTTAGCACTAAATATGGACTTGACTCTGAGATAGTAGCCTCCTTTTGTGAATCATTTGCTACTCATGTTGACCTCCCTAAGGAGAAGTTGTTTAAATATCACCCACCTATCAAAGAAAAAAAATTAAAGAACCAGAAGTAGCTAAAGATGAAACTATTATTTACAGTGTTGATCCAGTTGTGCCTACTGCTTATATTGAAAAACCACCTTTCCCTGTTAGGATAAAGGAACATGCTATAGTCTCAACTGTGGTCAACAAAAGTTATATTAGAACTTCCAAACCTGCTGAACAAATCAAAGTAGAACCTAGTGTTGCTATGGTTAAAGATCTCTTGGTTGAAAATATAGATGGGCATGTTATTTACTTCTGTGATGAAGCTGCTAGAATTGCCAAACCCGACGAAAAAGATAAACATAGACCCGTTGTTGGCATGCCTGTTGTCTCAGTTAAAATAGGAGATCACTATTATCATGGTTTATGCGACATAGGTGCTAGCGTGAGTGCCATTCCTTTTACCTTATATCAAGAAATTATGAATGATATAGCACCCGCTGAAATACAAGACATAGATGTTACTACTAAACTTGCTAATAGGGGCACCATCACACCACTTGGGATTGTTAGAGATGTTGAAGTCTTGTGTGGGAAAATAAAATACCCTACTGATTTTCTTGTTCTTGGTTCCCCACAAGATGACTTTTGTCCCATTATCTTTGGTAGACCTTTCTTGAACACCGTCAATGCTAAAATAGATTGTGAGAAACAAACCGTCGGTGTTAGTTTTGGTAATGAGTCTCATGAGTTTAATTTTTCTAAGTTTAGTAGAAAACATCATAAGGAAGAATTGTCTAGTAAGGATGAAATAATTGGTCTTGCTTCTATTGCTGTGCCTCCTGCCGATCCACTAGAACAAGATTTGCTAGACCATGAAAATGATATGCATCTGCATGAAAGAAATGAAATAGATAAGATTTTCTTTGAACAATGTCCTCTGCTTAAACACAATTTTCCTATTGAAACTCTAGGAGGTCCTCCTCCACCTAAAGGTGATCCTGTGTTTGAATTAAAACAATTGCCAAACACTTTGAAATATGCTTATCTTGATGAGAAAAAAATTATCCTGTTATTATTAGTGCTAACCTTTCAGAACATGAAGAAGAAAGATTATTGAAGGTTCTTAAGAAGCACTGAGCTGCCATTGGATATACTCTTGATGATTTAAAGGGCATTAGTCCCACTTTCTGTCAGCATAAAATTAATATGGAGCCTGATGCTAAACCCGTTGTTGATCACCAACGATGTTTAAATCCTAAAATGAAAGAAGTGGTAAGAACAGAAATAGTGAAGCTTCTGGAAGCAGGTATAATCTATCCCATAGCTGATAGTAGATGGGTAAGTCCCGTTCATTGTGTCCCTAAAAAAGGAGGTATTACCATTGTTCCTAATGATAAGAATCAACTTATTCCACAAAGAATTGTTACTGGCTACAAAATGGTAATTGATTTTAGAAAACTAAATAAAGCTACTAGAAAAGATCATTACCCTCTGCCTTTTATTGATCAAATGTTAGAAAGACTATCGAAGCACACACATTTTTGCTTTCTTGATGGATATTCCGGTTTTTCTCAAATACCTGTCTCACAACCTGATCAAGAGAAAACCACCTTTACTTGCCCTTTTGGAACTTATGCTTATAGACGTATGCCTTTTGGTTTATGTAATGCACCTGCTACTTTTCAAAGATGTATGACTGCTATATTCTCTGATTTTTGTGAAAAGATTGTTGAGGTTTTCATGGATGATTTCTCTGTTTACGGAACTTCTTTTGATGATTGCTTGAGCAACCTTGATCGAGTTTTGCAGAGATGCGAGCAAACTAATCTCATCTTGAATTGGGAGAAGTGCCACTTTATGGTTAATGAAGGTATTGTCTTGGGACATAAAATTTCTGAACGAGGTATTGAGGTGGATAAAGCTAAAGCTGATGCAATTGAGAAAATGCCATGCCCTAAAGATATCAAAGGTATCCGTAGTTTCCTCGGTCATGCTGGTTTCTATAGGAGGTTTATTAAAGACTTCTCTAAAATTTCTAGGCCTCTTACAAATCTTGTACAAATGGATGTTCCATTTGTTTTTGATGATGATTGTGTAGAAGCCTTTGAAACACTTAAGAAAGCCTTGATTTCTGCACCTATTGTTCAACCACCTGATTGGAACTTGCCTTTTGAAATTATGTGTGATGCTAGTGATTATGCTATTTGTGCTGTTCTAGGACAAAGAGTTGATAAGAAATTAAATGTTATTCATTATGCTAGTAAAACTCTGGACAGTGCTCAACGAAATTATGCTACTACTGAAAAAGAATTTTTAGCAGTTGTGTTTGCTTGTGATAAATTTAGATCTTACATTGTTGATTCTAAAGTGACTGTTCACACCGATCATGCTGCTATAAAATATCTTATGGAAAAGAAGGATGCTAAACCTAAACTCATTAGGTGGCTTCTTTTGTTACAAGAATTTGATTTACATATCACTGATAGAAAGGGAGCTGAGAACCCCATGACTGATAACTTGTCTTGGTTCGAAAATATTCTTGATGACCCACAACGTATTAATGATAGTTTTCCTGATGAACAATTAGCTGCAATAAATGTTTCTCATAACACTCCTTGGTATGCTGACTTTGCCAATTACATTGTTGCTAAATATATACCACCTAGCTTCACATACCAACAAAAGAAAAAATTCTTCTATGATTTAAGACATTACTTTTGGGATGACCCACATCTTTATAAAGAAGGAGTAGATGGTATTATCAGACATTGTGTACCTGAGCATGAACAGGGACAAATCCTACGAAAATGTCACTCTGAAGCTTATGGAGGACATCATGCGGGAGATAGAACTGCTCACAAGGTATTGCAATCTAGTTTTTATTGGCCTACTCTCTTCAAGGATGCCCGTAAGTTTGTTTTATATTGTGATGAATGTCAAAGAATTGGTTATATTGGCAAGCGTCAGGAAATGCCTATGAATTATTCTCTTGCTGTTGAACCATTTGATGTTTGGGGATTTGATTACATGGGACCTTTTCCTTCCTCTAATGGGTATACACATATTTTGGTTGCTGTTGATTATGTTACTAAGTGGGTAGAAGCTATTCCAACTAGTAGTGCAGATCACAACACCTCTATTAAAATGCTTAAGGAAGTCATTTTCCCAAGGTTTGGAGTCCCTAGATATTTCATGACTGATGGTGGTTCACATTTTATTCATGGTGCTTTCCGTAAAATGCTTGCAAAATATGATGTTAACCATAGAATTGCATCACCTTATCATCCTCAGCCTAGTGGTCAAGTTGAACTTAGCAATAGAGAAATAAAATTAATATTACAAAAAACTGTCAATAGGACCCAAAAGAATTGGTCTAAGAAGTTAGATGATGCACTTTGGTCTTATAGAACAGCATATAAAAATCCTATGGGTATGTCTCCGTATAAAATGGTTTAAGGAAAAGCTTGTCATTTGCCTCTTGAGTTAGAACATAAAGCATATTGGGCAATTAAAGAACTCAACTATGACTTCAAACTTGCCAGTGAAAAGAGGTTATTTGATATTAGCTCACTAGATGAATGGAGAACCCAAGCCTATGAAAATGCCAAGTTATTTAAAGAAAAAGTTAAAAGATGGCATGACAAAAGAATCCAAAAGCGTTAGTTCAAAGTTGGAGAATATGTTCTGTTGTACAACTCTCGTTTCAGATTCTTTGCAGGAAAACTCCTATCCAAATGGGAAGGACCCTATGTTATCGAGGAGGTTTATCGATCCGGAGCCGTTAAGATAAATAATGCCAAAGGTACTAACCCGTAGGTTGTTAATGGGCAACGAATAAAACATTATATCTCAGGTACGCCCATTAATGTTGAAAGCAATATTATCTAAACTATGACACCGGAAGAACACATAAAGGAAACCTTCCGGAACACTCCAGAATAACTGAAAAAGGGGAGGTACGTGATACGGTAAGTAAACGGACTCGGAAAAATCCGCAAAAATATTTTCTGTCCGTTTTGGAATATAACAAAAATTAAGAAAATTAGAAACAACCAGGAAGGCACCCCTGGTGGGCACAAGACATTAGGGCATGCCTGGCAAGCTAGGCGCGCCCAGCTGGGTTGTGCCCACCTCTGGTACCTTCAGGACTCTATTTTTCTTTAGCTTGCTTGTTTCCCAAGATAAAAAATCTTTATATACCCCCCGAACCTATTGACCACCGTATCGCGGAGAAATCTTCTGTTTTCTTTTCCTTGCTGTTTTCTGACAGATCCAATCCACCATGGCCGCTTCAAGCTCCTCCAAGGACAAGTTCTTCGAGAACGTCATCAACCCATATTTGCGGGAGGTGATGCAGCACCCTCAGGCTATCCAGATGCATGAGGGGGTGCTGCACATCCGCGATGTGCAAGGCCCCAAGGGGACGGGATCCGTGGAGGCTAGGCTTGAAGCTATGGAGCAGGAAGTCTTCCGTGCAAGGGGATGGTAGAACATGGACTCAATGCCAATCACCTCATGATCGCGGACTACACCCGTGATCTCAAGGTGGATGGAAGTCCATGAAGGACATCATCTTCACCTTCAACGAGCAAATCAACTTCCTCCAAAGCCGGATCTATGATCTCCAAAACCAAGTCTTTGAATATGAGGCGAGGTTTAAAGGTGTGAGTTTGACTGCCAGTTGCAGGACCCGTGAGACTCACTCCTCCTCTTATGATGGTGAGCCCTTGCCATGGAAACTGGAGGATAAGATTGCCACTACTTCATCACCACCACCACCTTCTTCATCACCAAAGGAAAATTGAGTATCGGGTATGGGCACTCCCCTTGGCTTGTGCCAAGCTTGGGGGAGGTACCCTGGTATCGTATCACCTCCACTATCTTTTGCCTTTACTTATCTTAGTTCGATCCATAGTTATCTTTTGCTTTAGATGAATAAAAGTTTAGTTCGATCCTTTCTTTTTGAGTGTTTGCTTAGTGATCTATCTTTGTAATCGTGTGCAAGATATATATAATAAAGTTTAGTTTGAGTTTTGTTTTCTATACTTTCATGTTCAATAAAAAGAAGGGAAATAAATGAAAAAGATCATATGCTAATTTTATGGTAAGTAATGACATCACATAAGGAAGAGTATAAGTAGAAAATTTTATTGGAGATTGACAAACATAGCATTGGTCAATGATGCAATTCATGAAAGAATTAATAAGGGAAGAGAAGATTCACATGCAAATATACTATCTTGGACATCTTTTGTGATTGTGTGCCCCCACCAACATATTATATGCCAAAATTGTTGACGTTGGACAAGGAAGACAACGTAATGATGTACGTTTGCTCATATTCACATAGAAGTTATATTGTCATAGATCCTTTAACATGTGGTGCTTGCCCCCATGTTTGCTAGCCAAAAATTCCGCACTAAGTAGAGATACTACTTTTGCATCCAAAAACCTTTAAACCCAAATCTTATTTTGAGAGTCCACCATACCTAGCTATGGATTGAGTAAGATCCTTCAAGTAAGTTGTCATCGATGCAAAAAGGGCAATCAAAATTACTTCTAAAAGTGTTGGATCATTTAGTGTAAGAGAAAATTGAGCGTTGTACGAACTTGTGATGGCAAAGAATAAAAGCGACAGACTGCATAATAAAGGTTGCTATCACAAGGGGCAATATAATGTGATGTTCTTTTGCACTAAGAGATTGAGCATACAAACAAATAAGCGCATGGCAACCTCTGCTTCCCTCTGCGAAGGGCCTATCTTTTACTTTTATGTATTTACTTTTATGCAAGAGTCAAAGTTCTTCTCTCTATTCCTTTTTATTTTCTCTTTTGGCAAGCATCATGTGGTGAGAAAGATCTAGACACATATATCCAGTTGGATATGAGTAGCATGAGTTATTATTGTTGACATCACCCTTGAGGTGAGTATGTTGGGAGGCGAATCTATAAGCCCCTATCTTTCTATGTGTCCGGTTCAAACATTTTGCTCATGTGTATGCGGTGAGTGTTAGCAATCATAGAAGACTATATGATGGTTGAGTATGTGGACTTGCCAAAAAGACTCCGATACGTGACCCTTCCTGAAAAGATGATGAATTGTAGTTGCAAAGTTGACTGAAAACATAGTTTGTTGGTTTTCAATAGAGCTTATGCTTTATACTTCGATGTTGTGATGAATTGTTACTTGTTCATGAGAAGTTATATGATAAAAGTTCTATGATAAAGTTCTATGCTAAAGTTTGTTGCTGTTATAATAATATACATGATGCTTCTATGTCCGTATTTTGTTTTTATCGACACCTCTCTCTCTAAGCATGTGAACATGTTTTTCGATTTCGGTTTTCGCTTGAGGACAAGCGAGGTCTAAGCTTGGGGGAGTTGATACGTCCATTTTGCATCATGTTTTCCTACTGTTATTTATGATGTTTTTATGCATAATAATGCCTTTTGGAGTAATTCTAATGCCTTTTCTCTCATTATATGCAAGATTCACACAATGAGGGAGAATTCCGGCAGCTGGAAATCTGGACCTGAAAAAGCTACGTCAGGCTACCTATTCTGCACAACTCCAAATGAGCTGAAATTTCATGAGGAATTTTTATGGAATAAATAAGATTTATTGGAGCAAATAAGTACCAGAGGGGGCCCACCAGGTGGGCACAACCCACCTGGGCGTGCCAGGGAGCCCAGGTGCGCCCTGGTGGGTTGTGCCCTCCTCGGCCCCCCTCCAGTGCCCCTGTTCTGGTATATAAGTCAATTTGACCTAGAAAAAATAAGGAGAGGACTTTCGGGACGAAGCACCGCCGTCTCGAGGCGGAACATGGGCAGGACCACTTTTGCCCTCTGGCGAAGCGATTCCGCAGGGGGAACTTCCCTCCCAGAGGGGGAAATCATCGTCATCATCATCACCAACAACTCTCCCATCTTGGGGAGGGCAATATCCATCAACATCTTGAACAGCACCATCTCCTCTCAAACCCTAGTTCATCTCTTGTGTTCAATCTTTGTACCGGAACTATAGATTGGTACTTGTGGGTGACTAGTAGTGTTGATTACATCTTGTAGTTGATTACTATATGGTTTATTTGGTGGAAGATTATATGTTCAGATCCATTATGCTATTTAATACCCCTCTGATCTTGAGCATGATTATCATTAGTGAGTAGTTACTTTTGTTCTTGAGTTCACGCGAGAAATCTTGTTGCAAGTAATCATGTGAACTTGATATGTGTTCGATATTTTGATGATATGTATGTTGTGATTCCCTTAGTGGTGTCATGTGAACGTCGACTACATGGCACTTCACCTTATTAGGGCCTAAGGGAAAGCATTGTGGAGTAGTTATTAGATGATGGGTTGCGAGAGTGACAGAAGCTTAAACCCTAGTTTATGCGCTATTCCGCAAGGGACTGATTTGGATCCAAAAGTTTAATGCAATGGTTAGATTTATTCTTAATACTTTTCTCATAGTTGCGGATGCTTGCGAGGGGGTTAATCATAAGTAGGAGGTTTGTTCAAGTAAGAACAGCACCTAAGCACCGGTCCACCCACATATCAAATTATCAAAGTAGCGAACACAAATCAAACCAACATGATGAAAGTCACTAGATGAAATTCCCGTGTACCCTCAAGAACGCTTTGCTTATCATAAGAGATCGTTTTGGCATGTCCTTTGCCTCAAAAGGATTGGGCTACCTTGCTGCACTTTTATTACCATTACCGTTACTTGCTCGTTAAAAATTATCTTGGTACCAAACTACTCGTTACTTATAATTTCAGTGCTTGCAGACATTACCTTGCTGAAAACCGCTTGTCATTTCTTTCTGCTCCTCGTTGTGTTCGACACTCTTACTTATCAAAAGGACTATGATTGATCCCCTATACTTGTGGGTCATCAGCGAGCGGCGCCATTGGCCAGCGCACCGCTTCAATGGCGGAGGCAGTGAGAGGTTGCGTCCGCCCTGAACCGCCTTCAATGTTGAGCGGTGGGCTCTACAGGGGCATGACTGTGGGCAAATGGCACCGTGCGGGAGCGCGCGTAGGAGGGGTGGGGGTTGGTGGGCCAGGGCAGTCAGAAAACGGGCTTGGGATCAGTTCGGACTCCTGCAAACCTTCCTCACGTTTGTCTCCGGTTTGCGGGAGAAATCGCGTCTGGACCGTTTTGTGGACCGATACAAGTCGGCGTTGGATGGTTTCCGCGGTCGGGACGATTGCGGGAGATTTATGGATCCGCCATGAAGATGCCCTCAGGGTTGTAAATTAGCATGTTAGTAGTTCTGGGTTGTGTTTTAGACTTGGAATAATCCAGTACAAAACACGAAGTTCGTCACAAATGGTGCCTTTGTTAGTAAATGCAGCGCAAAATACCAAAACAATAGCAAGCCATAGTGGTAGTCCCAGATAACTTATGAAAACTACTTTCATATGGCACAATAGCAAGCTACGACTATTAGATATTCTCTTCGTCCCATAATATAAGAGTGTTTTTGACACTACAGAGGAAGTAGATACTAAAAAATGTTTTCTAGATACTAATAAATATGAAATTTAGCGAGTAAACTATGATTAGTAGATAGATAGCTTTGTCCAAACACCTTCCTGTCTGATTTGCTGGCCGCATCCACCTGGTCCAGTCCTAGCCAACCAGGCAATACAAAATATATATTCCATAGGCCAACAGGATGCAAAGTCATATTACATTGTTAGGGCAACTCTAATTGATCCCCTATAACCGGTTAAAGGAGTAAAAATTTGGTTCTACTCCTCTAACCGGCACCTAGTCGATCCCCAATAGCCGTTAGTGGAGGATAAAGTATATTCAGCCGCCCCTCACCATCCTATTTTTACTCCACCGCTACCGCTCAGAGGAAAATTTCCACTCCCCTCCGTTGCCTCACCGACCCCATGCCCGCGCGACATCTACACCACGGCCGTCCTTCCCACACCCCGCCGACTAGAACCCGCCACTACAGATACTCCGTAGGCTCCGCCATGGTCCTTGACCACCCGGATTTGTGCCTCTCTCGCCTCGTCGCCAGCGCACAATCGGTAGATCAGTGGCTACCGCGGCCACCGCCGCCGGATTTGACGCATCCGGCCGCCAGCGACTGCGCCTTTGTCGTGGATTGCCAGATACCGGACCGCACAGCACCAGCAATGCCTCCACGCCGCATGCAGGTACTGACTCTGCCTCTAGCCACTCCGATCTGTCCCATCGGCACTTCATCGGCAAAGACACGCCCGTCCATCGCCCGGGCTCAGCGCTTGCCCAGCGGCTCGTCGGCTCCCCATTGCTGGTCATAAAGTGTGACGACTACCCACGGGAGGTGGTGTGCTGAGTGTCCACCATGCCAGAACACCCCGGATGGGTGTTCTTCAAGTGCAAAAAAGATGGGGTATGTGCTTTTTTCATTCGGTTGTTCACTGGATTCGACGCAATTTTGATAGCTCAATGTTTGCTCAAATTTGTGTGTATGATGTGCACAACTTTTGGTATTGGGAAGAAGATTACATCGATCTATTGATAGCACGAAATTTGGTAGATATGTGTGCATTTGTTGCTAGAATAGTGGTTAGAGATGAGACTAGATGCGAAGCAGCATCGAATTTGTTGGAATAGAACAAGAAAGAAATGTGCAAACTCGAGAAGCTAATAGAGAGAATCAATAATGAAGGCATATAGAAAATATTGATCAAACTTGTTGGAGCAGTCACGGAAGTTGAATATCTTTTCAAGTGTCTAATTGTGCTTCTTGTTTTCTTTGGTTTCGTTCTCGTAGCGAAGAATTGGTGAATTATGTACTCCAATGTATCAAAATGTCGTTGAATGAAATAAAGATGCAATGAAATTTGTGTCGGTGGCCAAAAATATGATGCAAATGAAAAAAATATTCCATTATATATAGGGCTTGGCTAGGTCTGGCCAAAACTTAGTGGAGTAAAAATACTTCACTAAGGGTTTACTCTGCCGGATGGTCCGTTATATATAGGGGATCGGTTAGAGTTGCCCTTACATTGTGATGCTGCTCCAAAAATGAGCTCATGCTTCTCATAGCTAGCAACCAACCTATGGCAAGTTTATTTCTGACTAGTTGTAGCTGTTACGGAAGTTGGATATCTTTTCAAGTGTCTAATTGTGCTTCTTGTTTTCTTTGGTTTTGTTCTCGTAGCGAAGAATTTGTGAATTATGTACTCCAATGTATCAAAATGTCGTTGAATGAAATAAAGATTCAATGAAATTTGTTTCGGTGGCCAAAAATATGATGCAAATGTGAAAAATACTCCATTATATATAGGGCTTGGCTAGGTCTGGCCAAAACTTAGTGGAGTAAAAATACTTCACTAAGGGTTTACTCTGCCGGATGGTCCGTTATATATAGGGGATCGGTTAGAGTTGCCCTTACATTGTGATGCTGCTACGAAAATGAGCTCATGTTTCTCATAGCTAGCAACCAACCTATGGCAAGTTTATTTCTGATGTCACCTGCCTCATAGTTGAAGCCTTTAGAGACACAACTCTTGCTACAGTTTCTCAAGCCGTCCGTAGTTCAAGTCCTTGACCATGGTGTTTGTACCATTGTCCATGTACCTTGTCCTGATGGCCTTCACATCGGCGGAATCTTCTACTTCCTTATCTATGGAGGGAATACCATCAATGAACATTTGTGTGGGGAAGGTTCCATCGCTTTGTACAGAGGTATAGAACACCACAATGATGTTGATCATGTTGTCTGAATACAGCCTACGAAGGTAAGCAGAACGATGAAATATCCCACCTTTGCCATCGGTGAAACTATCCAACGGCACACACCCATTTACAAAATATATCCAATGGTTCACATCCACCCACACAGAGATCTGATGGTCAGGAACGCTTGTAAAACAAATCGGACGGCCCATATCCTTCGGTTAATGTGAGAGCCTCATTTTACTCAGCTCTCAAACTAAGGGATGGTACAATGGTGAACTCGGAGATTTGGGAGGCAACTCTCGATGACTATGGTTTGTATCTAGTCCTAAGCTTTATGATGATGATGTTGATGATGTAGAACTTGGATCCGCCATGCGAACCTCTCCTCCATTTATATAGGGCTAGCGAGATGGTGCAAACCTTAGAAAGAGTTCATCAAGGTTATGCCCGACTCCTTGTGCACCAAGTCACTCACCGATAGGCCTTCCAATGTTTTAACAGAGATATCTGCAGGATGTCTTCTAGGATTTCTCATGACCCAGGACTTAAGTTGATAATCTGCTAAGCCTTATAGACTCTTTATGACACTGATGCATACATATTTGTGTTTTGTGAATACTAAGGTAGTAATGTTCACTCGATGCGTTGCCATAAAAATATGGAAGGGAAAGAATGGAGAAACTTTCTGAGATCACGACAAGACTCCTCCCTGTTGGGCTAAGTCCCTCCACATGGAGGTCTGTTGGCAGCCCAACATCAGCCCATAAGTCCAACACATGTCAGCCGTTGATCTTCTCTGCATCCAACGGTTGAGAGCGCACTTCCAAGGGAAGTGAAGCAAGGAGAAAACCCTAGCCACTCCACCCATTGCTGGTGGTGGCTGCAATTGTGAGAGTGAGAGCACACACAAGAGAGGAAACACAACCTGAGAGAGAGGAAGAAGAAGAAGCAGAGGTTATGTCCAGAGTTGCTGCATCTGACTAGACAGTGTTCAAGCTGGTGATTGGAGGCTCAAACATGCTTGGATCAACCCCAAACTTGGTTAGCTCATTCCTTACTTTGAGTACTTCTATATGGTTGGCTGGTTTGAGAATTGGGTCAGTGGAGCATCAGATTTGAGAGTGGTTTTGCCAGCTCTGACTGCTGCAGTTTCAGAACAGAGTAGTTTTGGGAGACGAACAGTTTGGGCAGGCAAACGGTGTCCGATTGAGCTGAAATTTTGAGGGGATCTCAACAACTCGTGTGTCTACTTGTCTGCCAAATTTAGTGCTGTTTGGTTTGGCGGTTTAAGAGAAGCTTGGAAAACACTTAATGGTACAGAAGCTGTGTAAACTCTGCTTTGCTGAAATTTTGCCTCTTGTGGCTGTTGTTGTTGTTGCCGGTTGGCAACGAGGAGAGAGTGTTGTAAATCTCTCTAGAGGTTCTAGAGAATACTTTGTACTCATCATTCTCATAGTGAAGTTTTGTGGACCGGTCGGTCCACAGCCGTGGTTTTTTACTCTTCAAGTTGAGGAGGTTTTTCCATGTTAAATCTTGTGTCACATGTGCATGTTGTTTGTGTTATTCCGCTGCTTACTTGTTGGTTGAAGCTGTCCTCAAAGTTCATCACAAGCAGAGGGGGCTGTGTAGTGTACATATTTGCCGTGTTGGTGAACTTGTGCAGCGCATTGTTGTTGTACAACCCCAACAAAGTGGCATCAGAGCCTTGGTTTGCTTGTGCAAATTGCTGAGTTTCTTGTGGTGAATGATGGAAGTGAATACCAGCAGGATGATATCTTTGAATGGTACAAATTATCAAACATGGAAGGGCAAGATGGAGGACTTGTTGTATGTGAAAGAATACTGGAAGCCAGTGTTCTCCACTGAGATGCCGGAGGGCATTGAGGAAGGTCAGTGGAAGGTACTTCATCGCCAAGCTTGTGGGTTTATTCGGTAATGGGTCGATGACAATGCTTTGAACCATATCATTGATGAGACACATGCACGCACCTTATGGCAAAAATGGGAAGAGTTGTTTGCCCGAAAAGAAGGTACAAACAAGATGTTCTTGATCAAATGATTGATGTGTTTGAGGTACAAAGAGGGCATTCTAATTGCAGACCATGTGAATACATTCCAAGGCATTATAAATCAGCTTTCTTCAATGGGTATGACATTTGAAGATGAAGTGAGAGCTTTAATTTGCTGCTACTAGTCTCATTACCAGACAGCTGGGAGATCTTTAAGGTCACCGTTTGCAATTCAGCACCTAATGGAGTTGTGACTTGGAATCTTGTGAAAACTAGGGTACTAAATGAAGAGTACAGAAAGGTGGCTGAAGCTAGTTCTTTCTCACATTCAGAGGTGCTGGTCACTCAGTCCAGGGGGAGAAGTAAGAGCAGAGGTCCAGGTAAAGGGGCACAAAGAGGTAGGAGCAAATCAAGAAGCAAGTATGCTGATTATGAGTGCCATCACTGCCATCAGAAGGGCCACATTAAGTGGCAATGTGACAAGTGGAAGAAAGACAAAAAGAAAAAGAAGAAGCAAGATCAGAAGCAAGCTGACAATGATAGTGACACAGAGGGCAACCGAGTTACTGCAGTAGAAGAGGACATCATGCTTGTTATGCATGAAGAAAATCAGGGCAGATTTGGTTCCACTGTTGAGGAGAGGATCACTGTTGTTTCTGATGAAACCGTTAACCTTGTGGATGGTGATGAGATGATTTGGATACCAGACAGCGGTGCTACCATTCATGCTACATCTCGCAGAGAGCTCTTCACTAACTATATATCAGGTGATTTTGCTATTGTGAAGATGGGGAACATAACAATGATAGAGCAGCCATCATTGGAAAAGGAGATGTGCATTTGGAGACCGCAAATGCTACAAGGTTAGTCCTCAAATCTGTGAGGCATGTTGAGGCACTTCGTCTCAATATTATCTCAGTTGGTTTTCTTGATGGAGATGATTACTTGAGCAGTTTTGGAAAAGGGCAGTACAAGCCCACCAAAGGCAACATGATTGTTGCAAGAGGTAAAATGGTCTCAGTTTTGTATCCTCTTCATGCTAAGCTCTTTAGTGCTTCTGTCAATGCACTAGAGAAGGATGATCATTGTGCTCTATGGCATAAGAGACTTGGGCACATGAGTGAGAAGGGGATGACAGTGCTAGTGAAGAAAAATTTGTTGAAGGGTGTGAAAGGAGTTCACATCAAGAAATGTTCAGATTGTCTAGCAGGGAAGCAACACAGAGTTGCCTTCAAGACTCTACCTCCTCACAAGAAGCCTGAGAAGCTGGACTTGATACATTCCGATGTTTGCAAAATGTCGGTAAGATCTCTTGGTGGTGCTAAGTACTTTGTGACTTTTATTGATGACTTTTCCAGGAAAGTTTGGGCCTTCACTTTGAGGACCAAAGATCAAGTACTATGTGTATTCAAGCAATTCAAGCCTCGGTTGAGAGAGAAAATGGGAAGAAGATCAAGTGTATTCACACTGATAATGGAGGGGAGTACATTGGACCATTTGATGCATATTGCAAGCAGCAAGGTATTAGGAATCAATTTACTCCCTCGAAGACACCACAGCTGAATGGTCTTGCTGAGAGGATGAACAGGACAATTGTGGAGAGAGTTAGATGCCTGTTGTCAAGTGCAAAGCTACGTAAACACTTTTGGGGTGAGGCTTTGATGACTGCAGTTTATCTTATTAATCTCTCACCAAGTCATCCTTTGCAGGGAGATGTTCCTAACAGGGTTTGGTGTGACAAGGATGTCTCATATGACCACTTGAAGGTTTTTGGGTGCAAGGCCTTTGTTCATACTCCTCAAGATGAAAGGTCAAAGCTTGATTCGAAGACACGACAGTGTATCTTTCTTGGCTATGGAGGTGATGAGTTTGGCTACAAGCTGTTTGACCCTATAGCAAGGAAAGTTGTGAGAAGTCATGATGTTGTGTTTGTCGAAGACCAAACAATTGAGGATATTGTGAAGACAAAGGGGCAGGTTCCTCCTCAGCAGCACCAAGACATGATTGATTCGGACCCAGTTCCTGCAGCTCCAACTCCTGTGCAAGTTGAAGCAGATGTAGAAGATGTACAAGATGATGTACATGGTGGTGCAGGTGAAGAAGATGCTCCCCAACAACAGCAGCAAGAGTATGATGCTAAAGTTGATGATCCAGATCAGCAGGAAGCACCAGCACCAGAAAGTCCACCAGCCGCTCCACTCAGAAGATCCAACAGAGGTCGAATTCCTTCCAGCGGGTATCCCTCAGATCAATATGTGGTGTTATTATCTGACGGTTCAGAACCTGAATGCTTTGCAGATGCAATGGAAGATGAGCACAAGAAGGAGTGGAAAAAGGCTATGCAAGAAGAGATGGATTCCTTGCATAAAAATCATACTTATGAGTTGGTGAAGTTGCCCAAGGGCAAGAAAATTTTGAAGAACAAGTGGGTCTACAGAATCAAGCAAGAAAAGCACACATCACATCCAGAGAAAAGCCATTGACTATGATGAGATCTTTTCTCCGGTTGTGAAGATGACATCCATAAGAGTAATCCTTGGCATAGCAGCAAGTCTCAACTTGGAGGTTGAGCAAATGGATGTGATGACTGCATTCCTTCATGGGGAGTTGGAGGAAGAAATATACATGGAGCAACTGTTGGGGAACGTTTCATGGAAAACAAAAAAAAACTACGCACACGCAAGATCTATCCATGGAGATGCATAGCTACGAGAGGGGAAAGCATCTTCATACCCTTGAAGATCGCGCAGCGGAAGCGTTTATCAATGCGGTTGATGTAGTAGTACACCTTCACGATCCGTCCCGATCAGGTACCGAACGTACGGCACCTCCGCATTCAGCACATGTTCAGCTCGATGAGATCCTCGCCTTCTTGATCCAGCAAGAGGGGCGAATTAGTAGATGAGTTCCGACAGCACAACGGCATGGTGACGGTTGTGGTGAAGAACAATCTCCGCAGGGCTTCGCCAAGCACAACGAAAACTATGACGGAGGATTAACTAGAGGGGCGGGGTTGCCGGCACACGGCTTGGTGATTCTTGATGTCTTCCGGGTGCTAGCCCTACCCCTCTATTTATATGTTGAGCCCTAGGGTCGTTTCTTGGAGAAAGAGCCTCCTCAAAGTCGGTTTAGCCCGCAAGGAAGAGTCCTTCTCGGACTTCCAGGACCAGACGCCACAGTCCTTGGCGTCTGGCCCAGACACCATGGGCCTCGGCGTCTAGCCCAGGGCCAGACGCCAGGGTGCCCAGTGTCTGGTCCCTGACCTCCGCAAAACTCCCTTTTGCACCGACCTAAAGCCCCGTGGGCCTTACCCCTTGGCCTAACCATATCATCCTATATATCAATCTTTACCTCCGGACCATTCCGTAGCTCCTTGTCATGTCTGTGATCTCATCCGGGACTCCGAACAACATTCGGTCACCAACATACATAACTCATATAATACTATATCATCAACGAACGTTAAGCGTGCGGACCCTACGGGTTCGAGAATGATGTAGACATGACCGAGACGCTTCTCAGGTCAATAACCAAAAGCGGGACCTGGATGCCCATATTGGTTCCTGTATATTCCACGAAGATCTTTATCGTTCGAACCTTTATGACAACATACGTAGTTCCCTTTGCATGTCGGTATGTTACTTGCCTGAGATTCGATCGTCGGTATCTCCATACCTAGTTCAATCTCGTTACCGGCAAGTCTCTTTACTCGTTCCGTAATACATCATCTTGTAACTAACTCCTTAGTCACTTTGCTTGCAAGCTTCTTGTGATGTTGTATTACCGAGAGGGCCCAAAGATACCTCTCCGTCATACGGAGTGACAAATCCCAGTCTCGATCCATGCCAACCCAACAAACACCTTCGGAGATACCTGTAGAGCACCTTTATGGTCACCCAGTTACGTTGTGATGTTTGATGGCACACAAGGCATTCCTCCGGAGTCCGGGAGTTGCATGATCTCATGGTCGAAGAAACATGTATTTGACATTAAGAAAGCAGTAGCAACAAACTGAACGATCATATGCTATGCTAACAGTTGGGTCTTGTCCATCACATCATTCTCCTAATAATGTGATCCCGTTATCAAATGAAAACTCATGTCTATGGTTAGGAAACCTTAACCATCTTTGATCAACGAGCTAGTCTAGTAGAGGCTCACTAGGGACACGTTGTTGTCTATGTATCCACATATGTATCTGAGTTTTCGATCAATACAATTCTAGCATGGATAATAGATGTTTATCATGAATAGGGAAATATGATAATAACCAATTTATTATTGCCTCTAGGGCATATTTCCAACAGTCTCCCACTTGCACTAGAGTCAATAATCTAGTTCACATCGCCATGTGATTAATACCCAAAGAGTTCACTAGAGTCAATAATCTAGTTCACATCGCCATATGATTAACACCCAAAAAGTTCTAAGGTGTGATCATGTTTTGTTTGTGAGAGAGGTTTTTAGTCAACGGGTGTGCAACATTCAGATCGTGTGTACTTTGCAAATCTTTATGTCATACTGTAGATGTTGCTATCACGGTTTACTTGGAGCTATTCCAAATGACTGCTCCATTATACATATTCGGTTTGCTATTCAGAGTTATCCGGATCGGTGTCAAAGCTTGCATCGACATAACCCTTTACGACGAACTCTTTATCACCTCCATAATCGAGAAAACATTTCCTTAGTCCTCTAGTTACTAAGGATAATTTTGATCGCTGTCCAATGATCCACTCCTGGATCACTCTTGTACCTCCTTTGCCAGACACGTGGCAAGGCACACATCAGGTGTGGTACACAGCATGGCATATCGTTGTGATAACCCCAGTGTCAAGCTACAGTAATCCCCCCTATTGGTGACATGTCGTCAGGTTTAACTAAGCCAAATTAAAGTCAAGTAAAATATTTCTTCAAACAGTAAAATAAAAATGTTCTTTGTATTAAAAATAATCCGTGAGTATTTTCATGGTGAAATCAACTTTTTATAATGTATTTATGTACCCTAAAATAATTAAAACAGGGGCCAAAACTTTATTAAAATGCCTTTTTAGAATTATAGAAATTCCAAACTATTTTATTTAACCCCCAACTTTTTTTGTGGTAGAGCCTAAAATTGCAATGTGGTTTATGGACCAAGTTCCATATTTAATAATAGTCCTTTGCTATTTAAAGTGTGAGGCAAAGCAGAAAATATATAAAAAAAAGAAAAAGAAAAACGGAAGGAAGCACTGGTGGACTGGGCCTTAGTCCACAGTGCAGGCCCAGCCCACCATCGCCCTTGTCTTCTACCCCACTACAGTGGGGGGCGCAGGAGACAGCCGTGGCGGGCATCCATGGCGCCCCCGGCCACGTGCGGCCATCTCCCCGGCCCCTTTGTTGGATAAGAGCGTGGCCAGCCCCCCCTCGATCCCCTCTCAACCCTAGTCCTCCTTCCTCCCTCTCCCCGCATTGTCCCCTTTGGTTCCTTCGCGCCCGAGCTCTGTTCGCCATGGTCGTCATGGTAGTCGCGGCCACCGGCCGCCCCAAGCCCCGAGACCGCGTCCAGGACGACCGCCGCTACCGACTTCGTCGATCCCGAGCATCAACTCGAGCGGAGCCACCCCGTACGCTCGCCATCGAGCTCCTCTTCACCACGTACATCGCCGGCCGCCGTTGTCGATTGCCTCCTCTTCGGTCCACCTCCGGCCTCCCCGACCGCACCTCACCAGAGGCCGATTTGGGCCACTGTCAGATAGGCCCGACCCCCCTTGTTAATTAGGGAGGCCCTAATTAGTTTAGCCCAAAACCCCCCTAATTAAGCTATTTAATTTTAGTCATGAATCTGTTAATTAAATGAGTCTGTGACAATTGGGGCCCACTGCACTGTTCACGTTTGACTAGCCAAAATATTGACTACGTCAACCCAGCCCCTGGTCCCACATGTCATACACATGCACACATTACTGGGTACACTCCTGTGTACCCATAGCAATTTGTCGGTTTATTATTTCGAAATTAAAGTAAGTTCAGAAATTTTAGAATATTTGTTAAACTTTGAAAAATCATATAAAATAAACCGTAGCTCGGATGAAAAAGTTTTATACATGAAAGTAGCTCAGAAAAATATGAGGAATTTGAATACGTAGTCTGTTCATCTGCCACATTCCCTTAGCATAGCGAACATGGAACCGTCCCCCTCCGTTTCATCTGTTTGAAAATGCCAAACTTCGGAAAAACATTCTCGAATGTTATCCCCCTTCCCCGGTATCGTGTAACACTTAGAACACCCCTAGCACTGCGTATCACCATGTCATGCTTACTGATGCATATGTGTGCTTTGTATTTACTATTTCTTCCCCCTCTTCTTCTCCAGTAGACCCCGAGACCGCTGCTGATGCCCCTGTGATCGACTATGTCACCGACGACCCTCCTTCCCTTTCAGCAGAACTTCCAGGCAAGCAAACCCCCCTTGATCATTCCAATATCGCCCATTCCATTCGCTCTCATGCTTGCATTAGATTTTTGCTACTGTAATTGATTGCTCCCATATCTGATGCATAGCCTGCTTTTGTAACCTGCTATTGTTACCTACATGTTTAACATAAACTGCTTAGTATAGATTGGCTAGTGATCCATCAGTGACCCCTCACCTTGTCCCTGTTGCCTCGGCTTGATGACCGATGACTCGTTCAACGTGATCGACGTCCAGGGGCCAACACAGCACATCACCCCCTTTAGTTGCTCGACTCTGCAGAGCTACTATCGAGTGTCAAGGGTGATATCTCGTAACGCACTCCTGGTGATAACTCTGTAGTGTAGCTATTCGGTCGTGATCGCCGAGGGTAATTCCTCCTTCACCACTCCGGATACGACTCTGTCGTGCAACACTTCAAGTTTGAACCTCGAGGGTGATTCCTCATATGTTCACCTTGATGGTTACATCGAGTGGGAATCCATCAAGGGTGATTCCTCGGGTTTCCCGCTTGATGTTACGGGCACACAGTTACCTTTACCTGTAGCCCCCGTGAATTGTTACTACGAGACTAAAGGGACAGGCGGTACCATCCAGGTTGAGGTGGACCTGAGTTCCCGACAGTCTCTGGTTAGTCGGGTCGGCCTTGAGGGGTACCCGCGAGTTGATGTGAAAGTCGGGCGGGCCCGGAGAGCACCCGCGAGATAATTACGAGGCACAGCCGGGCAGGTAGACCGCCCTAGAGAGAGAGAGCGTTGGGCCTGGCCCTTGCTGTATTTCCTCGAGACGGGGCGACGGGGTCACATGATCGTGAGTCTCTGCTCATCTCCGCGAGCTCCTAATACACTAAGGGTTTGGGTATTTGATCGAGTTGGACACTGGCCTTTACGCACTAACCACCACGCGGGAACAGTTATGGGCACTCGGCGTCGCAGTATCAGCCAAAGCTTTCTCAGACGTCCAGTTCAGCATTGTGGCACGGTCGGATCGTGCCATCCACTACACGGGTGGTGCTGGTATTCACCCTGCACACAATGACCCGGAGTGCAATGGGTGATGGGCCCAAGACCCCGGAGCGCTTAGGATGTAGACCGGCGGGGACCTCTCTGCTGAGCCTAGGTAGGGTTGCGATGTGTTGATCTTTCGAGGCCGGGCATGGACCCAATAAAGTGTTTCCGGACAGAGTAATCAAGCATGTTGGGTAATGTGGTGCACCCCTGCAGGGAAGTTTATCTATTCGAATAGCCGTGTCCACGGTAATGGACGCTCGGAGTGGTATCCTGATCTATTACAACTAGAAATGGATACTTGAGTTATGTGATGGATATGTTGGCTACGGGATTGCTTTCTCGCAGGGAGTCGAGGAAGGATCTCTGGGCATTAATACTACAACATGCTTGTTAAATGTTAAAATACTATTCTATACTCTTCTGAATGCTGCAAGAGGCTTGAAGATGCCAGTCTTCGATAGGCTAGGTTTTCCCTTCTCCTCTGGCATTCTGCAGTCAGTCCACAGATACAGCTCATTCCTTTGATACTGATGCATACTTAGCATAGTTCTGATGTAAGTCTTGCGAGTACTTCAGATGAGTACTCACGATTGCTTTGGTACCTCTTTTTCCCCTATACCCGGATGCTGCGATCAGATGGTGGATCCCAGGAGCCAGATGCCACCACTAACGACTACTACTACCCAGAGGGTGCCTACTACTACGTGGAGACCACTGACAACTAGGAGTAGTTAGGAGGTCCCAGGAAGGAGGCCTTGCCTCTTCGATCATTGTTGCTTTTGTGCTTGCCTTCTTAAGGCAGTGTTGTTTAACTTATGTCTGTACTCCGATATTGTTGCTTCCGCTGACTCCCTTGTGTATCAAGCTTTTGTATTCGAGCCCTCGAGGCCCCTGGCTTGTAATATGAAGATTGTATTATTTTAATTTGTGCCTGGAGTTGTGTTGTGATATCTTCCCGTGAGTCCCTAATCTTGATCGTACATATTTGCGTGCATTATTAGTGTACGATTGAATCGGGGGCAACACAATCGTATAGAGCCTATGGCTAAGACAAAGGGGACAACCTTCGTCCTTTCTCTTTCTTCTGCCATGGTCGAGCTTTGAGTCTTACTCAACTTCACACCTTACAATACAAGCAAGAACTCCTTCTTTGACTGATCCATTTTGAACTCCTTCAAAATCTTGTCAAGGTATGTACTCATTGAAAGTCTTATCAAGCGTCTTGATCTATCTCTATAGATCTTGATGCCCAATATGTAAGCAGCTTCACCGAGGTCTTTCATTGAAAAATTCTTATTCAAGTATCCTTTTATGCTATTCAGAAATTCTATATCATTTCCAATAAGCAATATGCCATCCACATATAACATTAGAAATGCTACAGAGCTCCCACTCACTTTCTTGTAAATACATGCTTCACCATAAGTCTGTATAAAACCAAATGCTTTGATCACCTCATCAAAGCATTTATTCCAACTCTGAGATGCTTGCACCAGTCCATAGATGGATCGCTGGAGCTTGCACACTTTGTTAGCACCTTTAGGATTGACAAAACCTTCCGGTTGCATCATATACAACTCTTCCTTAAGAAACCCATTAAGGAATGCAGTTTTGACCTCCATTTGCCAGATTTCATAAAATTCGGCAATTGCTAACATGATTCGGACAGACTTAAGCATCGCTACGGGTGAGAAAGTCTCATCATAGTCAACCCCTTGAACTTGTTGAAAACCTTTTGCAACAAGTCGAGCTTTGTAGACAGTGATATTACCGTCAGCGTTCGTCTTCCTCTTAAAGATCCATTTATTCTTAATGGCTTGCCGATCATCGGGCAAATCCACCAAAGTCCACACTTTGTTCTTATACATGGATCCTATCTCAGATTTCATGGCCTCAAGCCATTTTTCGGAATCTGGGCTCATCATAATTTCTTCATAGTTCGTAGTTTCGCTGTTGTCCAACAACATGACTTCCAGGATAGGATTGCCGTACCACTCTGGTGCGGAACGTGTTCTGGTCAACCTACGAGGTTCAGTAGTAACTTGATCTGATGTACTACTTTCAAATTCGAGAGAAGGTACAACTACCTCATCAAGTTCTACTTTCCTCCCACTCACTTCTTTCGAGAGAAACTCCTTCTCTAGAAAGGACCCATTCTTAGCAACAAAGATCTTGCCTTCGGATCTACGGTAGAAGGTATACTGAGGGAGTCATGGACTAAGGGGTCCTCGGGGAGACGGCCCATTGTGCATGGGCCGAACTGGTGGAGCTGTGTGGTGACCGGAGACCTGTGAAGCCGTGGTGTGCCCTCCAAGTTAAGGGCGAATCAGATCTCTTTCCTTCTTGTTGTAATCTATCTTCGGTAATCCTAACCCTATTGGTGTCTATATAAACCGAGGGTTGTAGTCATTAGGGGGAGAGCTATCTTGATCCCCCCGTAGCCTAGGGTTTAGCTCATACTGATCTCAAGGTAGATCTACTCTGTAAACCACGATATACCATCAATACAATCAAGCAGGACATAGGGTATTGCCTCTTCGAGAGGGCCCAAACCTGGGTAAACACTGTGTTCGTCGTCCCTTGTTACCCATCGATCCTAGATCCATAGCTCGGGACCCCCTACCCAAGGTCTACCGGTTTTGACACCGACATTGGTGCTTTCATTGAGAGTTCCGATGTTGGATCACCGGAAGGATCGATGGCTCGCTTAGTCCTTGGAGAGGACATCAGTTCCATGGATCTCTTCGTCCCTGGACAACTCTTCGCTTTTGGCAGCATCGTACTGCATGCTAATTCGACCGGCCGTCTTGACCAGGTCGACAGCTTCGCTCCCGAACAACGGATTTGATTCGGCAATCCGGAGTACATCACTAACGCGCGGGGGATTTGGTTTTCACCGGATTCACCGCCCTGATGACCCACAAGTATAGGGGATCAATCGTAGTCCTTTCGATAAGTAAGAGTGTCGAACCCAACGAGGAGCTGAAGGAAATAACAAGTAGTTTTCAGCAAGGTATTCTCTGCAAGCACTGAAATTATAAGTAGCGAGTAGTTTGATAGCAAGGTAATTTGTAACAAGCAAGCAACGGTAACGGTAACAAAAGTGCAGCAAGGTAGCCCAATCCTTTTGAGGCAAAGGACAGACCAAAACGGTCTCTTATGATAAGCAAAGCGTTCTTGAGGGCACACGGGAATTTCATCTAGTCACTTTCATCATGTTGGTTTGATTTGTGTTTGCTACTTTGATAATTTGATATGTGGGTGGACCGGTGCTTAGGTGCTGTTCTTACTTGAACAAGCCTCCTACTTATGATTAACCCCCTCGCAAACATCCGCAACTACGAGAAAAGTATTAAGAATAAATTTAACCATAGCATGAAATTTTTGGATCCAAATCTTTCCCTTATGGAATAGCGCATAAACTAGGGTTTAAGCTTCTGTCGCTCTCGCAACCCATCATCTAATAACTACTCCACAATGCATTCCCTTAGGCCCAAATATGGTGAAGTGTCATGTAGTCGACGTACACATGACACCACTAAGGGAATCACAACATACATATCATCAAAATATCGAACACATATCAAGTTCACATGATTACTTGCAACAAGATTTCTCCCGTGACCTCAAGAAATAAAGTAAATACTCACAAATGATAATCATGCTCAAGATCAGAGGGGTATTAAATAGCGTAATGGATCTGAACATATAATCTTCCACCAAATAAACCATATAGTAATCAACTACAAGATGTAATCAACACTACTAGTCACCCACAAGCACCAATCTAAGGTTCCGGTACAAAGATTGAACACAAGAGATGAACTAGGGTTTGAGAGGAAATGGTGTTGTTAAAGATGCTGATGGAGATTGCCCTCCCCAAGATGCGAGAGTTGTTGGTGATGATGATGACGATGATTTCCCCCTCCGGAGGGAAGTTCCCCCGGCGGAATCGCTCCGCCGGAGGGCAAAAGTGCTCCTGCCCAAGTTCCGCCTCGAGACGGCAGCGCTTCATCCCGAAAGTCCTCCTCTCATTTTTTCTAGGTCAAAATGACTTATATACCAGAAGAGGGGAACCGGAGGTGGGCCGAGTAGGGCACAACCCACCAGGGTGCGCCTGGGCTCCCTGGCGCTCCCAGGTGGGTTGTGCCCACCTGGTGGGCCCCCTCTGGTACTTATTAGCTCCAATAATTCTTATATATTCCTAAAAATTCTCCGTGAAGTTTCAGCTCATTTGGAGTTATGCAGAATAGGTGGCCTGACGTAGCTTTTTCAGGTCCAGAATTCTAGCTACCGGTATTCTCCCTCTTTGTGTGAACCTTGCATATTATGAGAGAAAAGGCATTAGAATTACTCCAAAAAGCATTATTATACCTAAAAACAATAAAAATAACAGTAGAAAACATGATGCAAAATGGACATATCAACTCCCCCAAGCTTAGACCTTGCTTGCCTCAACCGAAAACCGAAATCGAAAAACATGTCACATGCTTAGAGAGAGAGGTGTCGATAAAAACAAAATACGAACATAGAAGCATCATGTATATTATTATAACAGATACAAACTTTAACATAAAACTTTATCATAGAACTTTTATCATATAACTTCTATCATAGACTTCTCATGAACAAGTAACAATTCATCACAACATCGAAGTATAAAGCATAAACTCTATTGAAAACCAACAATCTATGTTCTCAGTCAACTTTGCAACTACAATTCATCATCTTTTCAGGAAGGGTCACGTATCAGAGCCTTTTTGGCAAGTCCACATACTCAACCATCATATAGTCTTTGATGATTTGTAACACTCACCGCATACACATGAGCAAAAAAGTTTCAACCGGACACATAGAAAGATAGGGGCTTATAGTTTTCGCCACCCAACATATTCACCGCAAGGGTGATGTCAACAATAATAACTCGTGCTACCCATATTCAACTGGATATATGTGCCTAGATCTTTCCTCACCACATGATGCTTGCCAAATGAGAAAAATAAAAAGGAATAGAGAGAAATACTTTGACTCTTGCATAAAATTAAATACATAAAAGAAAAAGATAGGCCCTTCGCAGAGGGAAGCAGAGGTTGCCATGCGCTTTTCGTTTGTATCCTCAATCTCTTAGTGCAAAAGAATGTCACGTTATATTGCCCCTTATGATAGCAACCTTTATTATGCAGTCTGTCACTTTTATTCTTTGCCATCACAAGTTCGTACAATGCTAAATTTTCTCGTACACTAAATGATCCAACACTTTTAGAAGCAATTTTATTGCCTTTTTGCACCGATGACAACTTACTTGAAGGATCTTACTCAATCCATAGGTAGGTATGGTGGACTCTCAAAACAAGATTTGGGTTTAAGGGTTTTGGATGCACAAGTAGTATCTCTACTTAGTGCGGAATTTTTGTCTAGCAAAGATGGGGGGCAAGCACCACATGTTAAAGGATCTATGAGAATATAACTTCTATGTGAATATGAACAAACATAAATCATTACGTTGTCTTCCTTGTCCAACGTCAACAATTTTGGCATATAATATTTTGATGGGGGCTCACAATCACAAAAGATGTCCAAGATAGTGTATTTGCATGTGAATCTTCTCTTCCCTTATTAATTATTTCATGAATTGCATCATTGACCAATGCTATGTTTGTAAGTCTCCAATAAAATTTTCTACTTATACTCTTCCTTATGTGATGTCATTACTTACCATAAGATTAGCATATGATTTTTTTTCATTTATTTCCTTTCTTTTTATTGAACATGAAAGAAAAAGAAACAAAACTCAAACTAAACTTTATTATATATCTCGCACACGATTACAAGGATAGATCACTAAGCAAACACTCGAAAAGAAAGGATCGAACTAAACTTTTATTCATCTAAAGCAAAAGATAACTATGGATCGAACTAAGATAAGTAAAGGCAAAAGATAGTGGAGTTGATACGATACCGGGGCACCTCCCCCAAGCTTGGCACAAGCCAAGGGGAGTGCCCATACCCAATACTCAGGTTTCCTTTGGTGATGAAGAAGGAGGTGGTGGTGATGAAGTAGTATCAATCTTATCCTTCAAGCTCAAAAGATACTCCAATCTATGGATGACGCTCTGGAGGGCGATGATATGCTCTTGCAATAGAATATTTTCACGGGTGAGATATTTATTTTGCACACGAACCATTTCAATGATCTGAAAGGCTTCAATCTCAGTGGGGGTAAGATGATCATAGTAAGGTTTAAGGATATATTCTTCTTCCTCCTTGGCAGGCAAGGCTTGCTCAACCACCGGCGCTTGATCTCCGGTGGCCTCCTTGCTCTTGTCCCCTTTGATGACTTCTTTGGGATTTTCTCTCTTCAACTCGATCTTCATCAACCAAGCCTCCTCTTCTACGTTGTTGGAGGAGGGAGAAGACATGATGCCTGGCTTAACAGATCTGACCGAAAACAGCAAGAAAAGAAAATAGAAGATTTCTCCGCAATACAGTGGTCAATAGGTTCGGGGGGTATATAAAGATTTTTTATCTTGGGAAACAAGCAAATGGAAGAAAAACAGAGTCTGGAAGGTACCTGTCGTGGATTTGTCACGGCAGATGTCCTAGTGTGAGGACTTAGTCGTGAGGCCAACGCAACTAGGTAGTTGCTTGAACAGGTTTGGTCAGAATCGAGAGACGCGAGGTTTTACCCAGGTTCGGCCCCTCACGGTGGAGGTAAAAGCCTACATCCTGCTTCATTGATATTGATCATGATGCTGATGATTACAAGGGTGCTCTTTTGCTACCTCTATCTCAAGAGCTATTGATTTGTCTGTCTTAACTTGTAAAATCCGCCTCCCCCTTGGGGTGCCCTGCCCCTCCTTATATAAGTTGGAGGGGCGGGTTACATGTGGAGTCCTAATAGGATTAGGACTATTCTATTACAAGTGGAATTCTAGTCTTGCTTCCTTTGCAAGGGAAATATTCCTTATGTCTTCTTTCTCAAGCCGGCCCACCATCACGTGAGTCGGCCTTCCCATGAGCTGCCTTATGGGCCGTTGGGTCTTGTCATTTGTCTGACCCTCCCGCCGGGTCACTAATGAACCACAAAGCTTGGGCCGGTCACCCGTGAGTCGCCAGGTCCGGCCGGGTCACCGAAGAGTCGGCAGACCAGTGAGTCGCCAGTCTTCAGGCGGGTTACCGATGAAGCGCCAAGTCTCGGCTAGGTCATATATCCGGCCGGGTCATACGACGGGGTATATCCCCGACATTAGCCTCCAGTTTAATTTGGATTTATCCATGTTAAACTGATACTACAAAATAAACACAAGAACAAATTTGACAGGTCGTGCGCCGGGTCAAACATTCTTCTGAACTGGCATCTGATCATCCTTAAGTCCTTGTCATTTCCTTCTCCTGGAAAGTCCGGTTAAATAAGCCAGCTTCATAGTCAATTTTCTTGTAGAAAATATTGCGAAAAATAATCCATTTGAGTCGGCTTCCAATGCTTTGACATGACAAAAATATTGGTCTTTGAAATATTCATCTGATGTTCAGCCGGCTTGAAGATGTAGAACTGGTTTGCTCAAAACTGTGAATTTGAAGGTGTCCCTCCCTTATATGCATATCATCTGTAGCCCCCAAGTCTAAAGAGGAGAACATAGTGATAGCTTAAGACTTGCTTTAATATAAATGTTGCAACTTTGGAGAAATCCGGATTGTTTATGTAATTCACCAGTCATAAACTGAATATTTTATACTTCCCATGTGTAGCCCCCAAGTGCCGGGTCATTATGCAATAATGAGCAGGGACTTTCTAGATCTGATTATGTAGACTTTGAGCAGCAATGTGTAGCCCCCAAGGGCCGGCTCAGTAAAATAATACTGGGCTGGGACTTTACATGTACTTCATTGAAAATAACATCATATGACGTAGCCCCCAAGTTTCGGGTTACCTTTGATAGGAGGAATTAGTAGTCCCCAAGGGCCGGCTCATCACTATGTGATGGGTCGGGTCTTCAATGAGGCGAATTAAAAATGACTTTGCATTAGCCCCCAAGTGCCATGGTGCATGCTTGTAGTGACATGGGACTTGCATATTTGATGTAATCTTGATTTGAATAATGTAGCGCCCAAGTACGGGGTCGTATGCCTGCAGCGACTCGGGACTATTCCTTCCATTGTAGAATAAATCATATCCACTGTCTGGATGATGTTGCTGAATGCCTTGCATATCAATATTGAACCATGCTCTCTGTTGTGAACTGGTATTCTTGGATGAAAATAATAGCCATTGCTCTGAAGCGGCTTTTGAAAACCTCAATCATAATACTGGTTATTGATAACCATAATGAAAATCCAGCCAGGTTTGGCTATTAAAGATTTGAATAATATAATCCGATTGGAAAACCTCAATCATTCAATACTGGTTATAACAACCATAATGAAAATCCAGCCAAGTTTGGCTATTAAAGATTTGAATAATTTATCTGTTGACAAATAAATCTGGAGTTAAATACCCGGCGGCTCTTGGCCGATGGCAACATAATGTGCATCCATTGTACTCTGGGATGCAACCCGGCGGCTTATAGCCTTTGTAAAAATCAAGAACTGATAACCCTTTTGAAACACCCATTTTAATCTTTGATGATGGGCTTAAACTTAATCATTTATGTAAGCCATAGCTCTGCACGTCCTGCACAAAGTTTAAACAACATATGCCCTGGCCACTTAACGTCAAAAACCAGGGCTGGTAACAACCCAAACAGAATATAGTCTTATGCAATTATGGAAAATCCTAGAATTAAGGCCATCGAATCCAAAATATACTGGCGACTTAAAGTAAAAAGCCAGGGCGGGTTATCAGACCCCAAATATTCATATAATTATTGAAATACATACCTATAGATTGACATCATGGTGATATCTTGATAATTATCATCTGTAGTAGGTATCAACCCAAAGGCATGAAATATCATGATTTTGATTGCTCAAGGCAAAAATATCCTGGTGACTTAAAGTCTGCTATCAGGGCAAATTACCAAACCCAAAAATGCTCAAATATGAGTCATATAATCAGGGCTGCCTAACCCGAATCGTAGAAAACACACTTGAGCAGAAAAAATCTTTAAAGGATGCAAATCCAAAATATTCAAAAGAAAAGATTCAAGTGCTTTCATAGGCCGCACAGCCTTAAAACCCAAGTGCTTTCATAGGCCGCACAGCCTTAGAGTTAATCCTTGCTCACCGTAAGCCGGCCCTCATGTGGCAAACCGCTGTTTTAACCTTAACGAGTTCAGGGTCTTGAAAAATATTGACTGTTAAGAGTATGGTGGGTCACTTAGGATTACCTGGCAGAGTAGCATCATGCAAATAGGCAGGATAACTCAGGATTCAGCGTCCACGCCTGGTCAAGAGGGTATGAAAGCTAAACCCAGTGGGTTGGAAGCCCCCAAGTGACCTTATGAATAAATAATAAAGGCTCAGATGCTTAGAAATGAAACAACAAAGACCGTGAATTATCAGGGATGCCGGCTTTATTGTATTGATCATAATAAGATAAGCCCATAAGGCAGGATACCCATGTTTGAACCATGCTTCATGGCAGCAAGTTCTCTTTGGCAACCTTTAATTTTTCTGAGATCTCGAACTTGCAAGAGATGACCACTTGATAATTGATGTCTGTTGGTTTGCATATTTGAAGCGCTGTGGTGAAAATTCTTCGGCATTTTGAAGTGAGCTGTAGAAGCATGCATAGCAGCGAGCAACACTAGCTCTATTGAACCCTTGTGTGATAACATGAAGAGCAGCAGCCCAAACAGATGCCTTGGCGTTTTATATTTTTACTTTCAGCCTCAACGCCTGATCCTTAGCGACTTGCAACACCGCACAGACGTCGGTAGCTCGACATGGTACGGAGCGGGTGACGCCAGCGGAGGCAGCGGTGAGAGGCGCGAGTTGGAAGCTGTGACTCAAGACTGGAGTGGCGACCCGGCGCGGCAGCGACGCACGACAGAGGCGAGTTGAGGCAGACCTGCTTCGGAGAGGCGCCGTCCAGGCAAGCTTGCAGTAGTGGCAGTACAAAACCTGGGCAAAGCTACAGCTTTGCAGCGGAGGAGGCAGCAAGGAGGCAGCGGCTTGGCAGAGGCGAGGCCAGCTCGACGGAGGCCCTTGCGTAGGGGCGGCTCACCCGCTGTAGTTGACACGAGCGGTGGCTCAGAACAGCAGGGCAGCTTGCGGCGTCCGCGCGCCTGAGGCGACTTGGATAGTGAAGACGGCGGGTCGCAGTAGAAGAGGACGGCTTGGCGCAGAACCATAGCGAAAGCGGAGGTGGCTCGGTGGTTCACCGCTGAGATGAGACGGCAGTGGAGGCGCGAAGCACCGGTCATCACAGGCGAGTGGAGGCGGCAAACACAACTAGAGGCTGGCCGCGGGGCGAGGCCGTGGTTCAGGTAGCGGCGAGGTGGTTCCCTGGCAAAGCAGAGGAAGATGTTGCTGCGGGATGCCGTATGGGGCGGAGATGGCGGCTTGCAAGCGAGACCGAGCACTTGGCGGCTCTCAGCGGTAGTTGGTCAGAACCATGGGTGGAAAAGAGAGCTCGGGCGGCGCTCAAGTCAGAACGAAGGCCGCAGGCGCTCGGGGCACTTGCGAGCTCGGGGTGTGATGGTGACTTAGGCGGCTGGCGGCTCGGCTCCGCTGCATTTGAGATGGATGGGCGGCTGAAGACAGCGAGGGTGACCCGCCGCGGTGGATCTTGCAGAGATGAAGCAACATACGCGGGCGGGTCGCTGGGCATTGGCGACTTAGCAAAACAGCGATGGCGAGGCGGCTCAGCGAGGGCTGTGGCGGCTCACCGTGGTGGCGGCTCAATGAGGCGGCAGCGGCTTGTCGCTTGAAGGAGGACGGCTCAAGGCGGAGCGGTCGCAACAGCGAAGAGGCGCCGGTGGCTTAAAGGCGAGGACATGAGCCAACGGCGACCCTCGGATAGTGGTGGCTTAACGTAGAGAAGCGAGCCCGCAGCAGAGGTGTGTTGGTGAAATACAAACGCGGCGGCGGCTCGACCGGGGCGACCCAAGGCGGTTGGCGGCTCAGAGGTGGCCGCGGCAGAGGCAAGCCATGGTAACAGCGACTGCGGAATCAGCTTCGGTGAAGCGAGGTGGCCGGCTCACGGCGCAGCGGCTCAGTGAGGCAGCGGCGGCTCAGTGGCAGTTCAAGGTGGAGACGGCAGCCCAGAGCTGCGGTTTGGAGGTGCGGCGACTTGGCCGGGGAGAAGCTCAGCGGAGGTCGGCCCTCGAGCAGTGGTTTGGCTGGCGCTTCCCTGGTGAGGCTCAACATATCAGCAGAGACGGCCACAGCGACGGGGCCTTTGGAGGTGGCGGGTTGACCAGGTGGCGTTGACGGCCGGAGCCAGCCACAACGGTTTCACGGCAGAGGCCAACGGAAAGGCTTGAGGCGGAGGCATCTTGGCGGCTCACGGCGAGCCCGCGACAGTGACTTGGAGGCAGTTGCGGGTCCGGCCTGGCGCTGGCAGCTCTCAGCGCATCTGTGGCAGAAGGGGCAAGGCACGGCGGGTTGAGGCTCAGTATTGCTACAGGCCGGGGCAGCTTAGAGCAGCGCAAGGCAGGTCGGAGGAGCGGCTGCTCGTCTCTGCAGCGGAGTCAGCCGGCGCTCAAGGCAAAGCCACCGGCCTCAGCGGCGTAGGAGTCCGGGTCATAGTTGGCTCGGTTGAGTCATGTCCGAGTCCTTGTTGTGGTCTTCTTTCCTCTTTGCAGATTCCTTTACGGATTCACCTCAGGACTTCCTTTTTTCCAATTCACGCTCGTGCTTGATACATGATGACATGACCCGGTGTCCGACGGCTGCGATGGAATCCATGTTGGTCTAGGCAATGCACGGCAGTAGCAGCGGAAATCGATCTGAACATATAATCTTTCACCAAATAAACCATATAGTAATCAACTACAGATGTAATCAACACTACTAGTCACCCACAAGCACCAATCTAAGGTTCCGGTACAAAGATTGAACATAAGAGATGAACTAGGGTTTGAGAGGAGATGGTGTTGTTGAAGATGTTGATGGAGATTGCCCTCCCCAAGATGGGAGAGTTGTTGGTGATGATGATGACAATGATTTCCACCTCCGGGAGGGAAGTTCCCCCGACGGAATCGCTCCGCTGGAGGACAAAAGTGCTCCTGCCCAAGTTCTGCCTCGAGATGGCGGCGCTTCGTCCCGAAAGTCCTCCTCTCATTTTTTTTCTAGGTCAAAATGATTTATATACCAGAAGAGGGGCACCGGAGGTGGGCCGAGGAGGGCACAACGCACCAGGGTGCGCCTGGGCACCCTGGCACACCCAGGTGGGTTGTGCCCACCTGGTGGGCCCCCTCTGGTACTTATTTGCTCAATAATTCTTATATATTTCATAAAAATTCTCCGTGAAGTTTCAGCTTATTTGGAGTTGTGCAGAATAGGTGGCCTGACGTAGCTTTTTCACGTCCAGAATTCCAGCTGCCGATATTCTCCCTCTTTGTGTGAACCTTGCATATTATGTGAGAAAAGACATTAGAATTACTCCGAAAAACATTATTATACCTAAAAACAATATAAATAACAGTAGAAAAACATGATGCAAAATGGACGTATCAACTCCCCCAAGCTTAGACCTCGCTTGTCCTCAACCGAAAACCGAAATCGAAAATCATGTCACATGCTTAGAGATAGAGGTGTCGATAAAAAAATACGGACATAGAAGCATCATGTATATTATTATAACAGATACAAACTTTAACATAAAACTTTATCATAGAACTTTTATCATATAACTTCTATCATAGACTTCTCATGAACAAGTAACAATTCATCACAACATCGAAGTATAGAGCATAAACTCTATTGAAAACCAACAAACTATATTCTCAGTCAACTTTGCAACTACAATTCATCATCTTTTCAGGAAGGGTCACGTATCGGAGCCTTTTTTGCAAGTCCACATACTCAACCATCATATAGTCTTCTATGATTGCTAACACTCACCGCATACACATGAGCAAAAAAGTTTCCAATGCTCTGACTTGACAAAAATATTGGTCTTTGAAATATTCATCTCATGTTCAGCCGGCTTAAAGATGTAGAACTGGTTTGCTCAAAACTGAGAATTTGAAGATGTTCCTCCCTTATATGCATATCAACTGTAACCCCCAAGTCTAAAGAGGAGAACATAGTGATAGCTTAAGACTTGCTTTAATATAAATGCTGCAACTTTGGAGAAATCCGGGTTGTTCATGTAATTCGCCAGTCATAAACTGAATATTTTATACTTCCCATGTGTAGCCCCCAAGTGCCGGGTCATTATGCAATAATGAGCAGGGACTTTCTAGATCCGATTATGTAGACTTTGAGCAGCAATGTGTAGCCCCCAAGGGCCGGCTCAGTAAAATAATACTGGGCTGGGACTTTACATGTACTTCATTGAAAATAACATCATATGACGTAGCCCCCAAGTTTCAGGTTACCTTTGACAGGAGCAATTAGTAGTCCCCAAGGGCCTGGTCTTCAATGAGACGATTTAAAAATGACTTTGCATTAGCCCCCAAGTGCCATGGTGCATGCTTGCAGTGACATGGGACTTGCATATTTGATGTAATCTTGATTTGAATAATGTAGCCCCCAAGTACCGGGTCGTATGCCTGCAGCGACTCGGGACTATTCCTTCCATTATAGAATAAATCATATACACTGTCTGGATGATGTTGCAGAATGCCTTGCATATCAATATTGAACCATGCTCTCTGTTGTGAACTGGTATTCTTGGATGAAAATAATAGCCATTGCTTTGAAGCGGCTTTTGAAAACCTCAATCATAATACTGGTTATTGATAACCATAATGAAAATCCATCTAGGTTTGGCTATTAAAGATTTGAATAATATAATGCAATTGGAAAACCTCAATCATTCAATACTGGTTATAACAACCATAATGAAAATCTAGCCAAGTTTGGCTATTAAAGATTTGAATACTTTATCTGTTGACAAGTAAATCTGGAGTTAAATACCCGGCGGCTCTTGGACGATGGCGACTTAATGCACATCCATTGTACTCCGGGATGCAACCCGGTGGCTTATAGCCTTTGTAAAAATCAAGAACTGATAACCCTTTTGAAACACCCATTTTAATCTTTGATGATGGGCTTAAACTTAATCATTTATGTAAGCCATAGCTCTGCATGTCCTGCACAAAGTTTAAACAACATATGGCCTGGCGACTTAACATCAAAAACCAGGGCGGGTAACAATCCAAACATAATATAGTCTTATGCAATTATGGAAAAGACTAGAATTAAGGCCATCGAAGCCAAAATATACTGGCGACTTAAAGTCAAAAGCCTGGGCGGGTTATCAAACCCCAAATATTCATATAATTATTGAAAGACATACCTGTAGATTGACATCATGGTGATATCTTGATAATTATCATCCGTAGCAGGTATCAACCCGAAGGCATGAAATATCATGATTTTGATTGCTCAAGGCAAAAATATCCTGGCAACTTAAAGTCTGCTATCAGGGCGGGTTACTAAACCCAAAAATGCTCAAATATGAGTCATATAATCAGGGCTGCCTAACCCGAATCGTAGAAAACGCACTTGAGCAGAAAAAATCTTTAAAGGATGCAAATCCAAAATATTCAGAAAAAAAGATTCAAGTGCTTTCATAGGCCGCACAGCCTTAAAACCCAAGTGCTTTCATAGGCCGCACAGCCTTAGAGTTAATCCTTGCTCACCGTAATCTGGCCCTCGCGTGACAAACCGTCGTTTTAACCTTAACGAGTTTAGGGTCTTGAAAAAGATTGACTGTTGAGAGTACGGTGGGTCACTCAGGATTACCTGGCGGAGTAGCATCATGTAAACAGGCAGGATAACTCAGGATTCGGCGTCCACGCCTGGTCAAGAGGGTATGAAAGCTAAACCCGGTGGGTTGGAAGCCCCCAAGTGACCTTATGAATAAAAAATAAAGGCTCAGATGCTTAGAAATGAAACGACAGAGGCCCTGAATTATCAGGGATGCCGGCTTTATTATATTGATCATAATAAGATAAGACCATCAGGTAGGATACCCATGTTTGAACCGCGCTTCATGGCAGCAAGTTCTCTTTGACAACCTTTAATTTTTCTGAGAACTCAAACTTGCGAGAGATGAATTCCTCTTTAACCGGATGTTGAGCCGGATATTGAGAGCTCAAAACATTGTAGGAGAGAGATTTCCCTTAAGCCGGTAATTGAACTGAAATCTTTTCTTATAACCCGGAAGTCTTCTATTGAGCCGGAACTTTTTTTATTGCCAGGCACTTTTTAAGCCGGAAATTGTCTGAGAGCCTTTTGAATTTTCACCAATGTGGCAGTAGCGTCCGGGACCGGGTTATTTTCCCTCCAATGACCCGGGGTTCTTGAATCTGGCCAAATTTTCTAAGTCATGTCTGTGTAGCCCCCGAGTCTCAAGACGACTCGAGGAGTTGGCTTGAGATTCTCCATATTTGAATGGCATATAGTTAAACAGTAGTACATTGGAATGTGTTGAAACTGGAGGCAAAGTGGCGGGTTGATGATCTTCGCAACACTCGTTGTATATCCCTGGCATTGATAACGCAATGTGAACTCACGGAAGGTTGAGGTTGACCTCGGCGGATTATAAATGATCCCGTATGAGTTGTGTCAGTAATCCGGCCGATGGTTCGTTCCGGCGTTGTAAGCCAATACGGATGGGCAAGTTTAGCCGCGTCGTGTTAATGTATAATGGGCCACAGAGGCAGCAGCTTGCACACACATTTGTTAAACAATGCGGTACCATCGGATGCTGGCGCACGATAATTGGCGCGAGCTTTATATCCATGGCATGTTAATCACTCTTGCCGTGAATAATTGTCCTGCAAAAAATATCACGAGCCAGAGTAACCGTTTGCAGACAAATTACTGTATATAGATGAAATAGATAGGATGGGTATCACCTGATGTATGACCCGGATGAAGTGATTGCACAGCAATTTAACCAAATGATGGCCTTCACGTCCAAATAGATACCCACGCATCCAACCAGTTTTTAAGTGAGTCATGCCCCTCGAGCAGCGCATAGAACTTGGTCATCCTTCTCAACTTGGCCTTTATGTAAACAGTGCTCAAGGAATACCACTCCGTAACTGGATTTGCTTCGCTCAATTAGTACCAGATGACCACTTGATAATTGATGTCTGTTGGTTTGCATATTTGAAGCGTCGTGGTGAAAATTCTTCGGGATTTTGAAGTGAGCTGTAGAAGCATGCACAGCAGCGAGCAACACTAGCTCTATTGACCCATTGTGTGATAACATGAAGAGCAGCAGCACAAACAGATGCTTTGGCGTTTTGAATTATTACTTTCAGCCTCAAAGCCTGATCCTTAGCGACTTGCAACACCGCACAGACGTCGGTAGCTCGGCACGGTATGGAGCGTGCGACGCCAGCGGAGGCAGCGGTGAGAGGCATGAGTCGGAAGCTGTGACTCAAGACTGGAGCGGCGACCCAGCGCGGCAGCGACGCACGGCAGAGGCGAGTTGAGGCAGGCCTGCTTCGGAGAGGCGCCGTCCAGGCAAGCTTGCAGCTGCGGCAGTACAAGACGGGGGCAAAGCTGCAGCTTTGCAGCGGAGGCGGCAGCAAGGAGGCAGCGGCTTGACAGAGGCGAGGCCAGCTCGACGGAGGCCCTTGCGTAGGGGCGGCTCACCCACTGCAGTTGACGCGAGAGGCAGCTCAGAATAGCAGGGCAGCTTGCGGCAGTCCGCGCGCCGGAGGCGACTTGGACAGTGAATATGGCGGGTCGCAGTAGAAGTGGACGGCTTGGCGCAGAACCATAGCGAGAGCGGAGGTGGCTCGGTGGTTCACCGCTGAGATGAGACGGCAGTGGAGGCATGAAGCACCGGTCATCACAGGCGCGTGGAGGCGGCACGCAGAAGGTGCGAACACAACCGGAGGCCGGCCGCGGGGCGAGGCCGTGGTTCAGGTAGCGGCGAGGTGGTTCCTTGGCAAAGCAGAGGAAGATGTTGCGGCGGGATGCCGGATGGGGCGGAGATGGTGGCTTGCAAGCGAGACCGACCACTTGGCGGCTCTCAGTGGTAGTTGGTAAGAACCATGGGTGGAAAAGAGAGCTCGAGCGTCGCTCAAGTCAGAACAAAGGCCGCAGGCGCTCGGGGCACTAGCGAGCTCGGGGTGTGATGGCGACTTAGGCGGCTGGCGGCTCGGCTCCGCTGCATTTGAGATGGATGGTTGGCTGAAGACAGCGAGGGTGACCCGCCACGGTGGCTCTTGCAGAGATGAAGCAACATACGCGGGCGGGTCGATGGGCGTCGGCGACTTAGCAAAACAGCGACGGTGAGGCGGCTCAGTGAGGGCTGTGGCGGCTCAGCGAGGCGGCAGCGGCTTGTCGCTTGTCGCTTGAAGGAGGACGGCTCAAGGCAGAGCGGTCGCGACAGCGGAGAGGCGCCGGTGGCTTAAAGGCGAGGACATGAGCCAACGGCGGCCCTCAGACAGTGGTGGCTTAACATAGAGAAGCGAGCCCGCAGCAGAGGTGTGTTGGTGAAATACAAACGCGGCAGCGGCTCGACCGGGGTGACCCAAGGTGGTCGGCGGCTCAGAGGCGGCCGCGGCAGAGGCAAGCCACGATGACGGCAACTGCGGAATCACCTTCGGTGAAGCGAGGCGGCCGGCTCACGGCGCGGCGGCTCAGCGGCAGTTCAAGGTGGAGACAGCAGCCCAGAGCTACGGTTTGGAGGAGCGGCGACTTGGCCGGGGAGGAGCTCAGCGGAGGTTGGCGCTTGAGCAGTGGCTTGGCCGACGCTTTCCTGGCGAGGCTCAACATATCAGCAGAGACGGCCACAGCGACGGGGCCTTTGGAGGTGGCGGGTTGACCAGGTGGCGTTGACGGCAGGAGCCAGCCACAACGGTTTCACGGCAGAGGCCATTGGAAAGGCTCGAGGCGGAGGCATCTTGGCGGCTCACGGCGAGCCCGCGACAGCGACTTGGAGGCAGTTGCAGGGCCGGCCTGGCGCTGGCGGCTCTCAGCGCATCCGTGGCAGAAGGGGCAAGGCACGGCGGGTCAACGCTCAGTATTGCTACAGGCCGGGCAGCTTAGAGCAGCGCAAGGCGGGTCGGAGGCGCGGCTGCTCGTCTCCGCAGCGGAGTCAGCCGGCGCTCAAGGCAAAGCCACCGGCCTCAGCGGCGTAGGAGTCCGGGTCATAGTTGGCTCGGTTGACTCATGTCCGAGTCCTCGTTCTGGTCTTCTTTCCTCTTTGCAGATTCCTTTAAGGATTCACCTCGGGACTTCCTTTTTTCCAATTCATGCTCGTGCTTGATACATGATGACATGACCCGGTGTCCGACGGCTGCGACAGAATCCTTGTTGGTTTCGGCAATGCACGGTAGTAGCACCGGAAATCGATCTCCTCTTTAGTTTCAACGGATTGTTCTTGCTTCGGAGGCGCACACAACGCCAAACCCTAATCTCTTGTTCCATAAAAATTCATATGGCGAACTCCGAAGTAAACCATGAAAAAATGATGAATTTGTTACCCCTATGCTATCATGCCGGCTCTTCTTTATCCAACTAAACCGCAAACTTCTCGATCCCTGAAGAATTCCCTCCAAGCACACACACCACCGTGCGCACGCCCCACGGTGGGCGCCAACTGTCGTGGATTTGTCACGTCAGATGTCCTAGTGTGAGGACTTAGTCGTGAGGCCAATGCAACTAGGTAGTAGCTTGAACGGAGTTGGTCAGAATCGAGAGACGCGAAGTTTTACCCAGGTTCAGTCCCTCACGGTGGAGGTAAAAGCCTACATCCTGCTTTATTGATATTGATCATGATGCTCACGATTACAAGGGTGCTCTTTTGCTACCTCTATCTCAAGAGCTATTGATTTGTCTGTCTTAACTTGTAAAAACCTCCTCCCCCTTGGGGTGCCCTGCCCCTCCTTATATAAGTTGGAGGGGCGGGTTACATGTGGATTCCTAATAGGATTAGGACTATTCTATTACAAGTGGAATCCTAGTCTTGCTTCCCTTGCAAGGGAAATATTCCTTATGTCTTTTTTCTCAAGCCGGCCCACCATCACGTGAGTCAGTCTTCCCATGAGCCGCCTTATGGGCCGTTGGGTCTTGTCGTCTGTCTAACCCGCCCGCCGGGTCACTAATGAACCACAAAGCTCGGGCGGGTCACCCGTGAGTCGCCAGGTCAGGGTGGGTCACTGATGAGTCGCCAGACCAGTGAGTCGCCAGTCTTCAGGCGGGTTACCGATGAAGCGCCAAGTCTCGGCCTGGTCATATATCCGGCCGGGTCATATCGCGGGGTCAATAGGTTCGGGGGGTATATAAAGATTTTTTATCTTGGGAAACAAGCAATCGGAAGAAAAACGCAGTCCGGAAGGTACCCGAGGTGGGTACAACCTACCTGGTCGCGCCAGGCGCACCCTGGTGTCTTGTGCCCACCAGAGGAGCCTTCCTGGTTGTTTCTTATTTTCCTAATTTTTGATATATTCCAAAACTGACCGAAAATATTTTTGCGAATTTTTCGGAGTCCGTTTACTTACCGTATCACGTACCTCCTCCTTTTTCACGATTCTGGAGTATTCCGGAAGGTTTCCTTTATGTGTTCTTCTGGTGTCATAGTTTGGATAAATTTGCTTTCAACATTAATGGGCGTACCTGAGATATAATGTTTTATTCTTTGCCCATTGACAACCTTCGGGTTAGTACCCTCGGCATTATTTATTTTGATAGCTCCAGATCGATAAACCTCCTCGATAACATAGGGTCCTTCCCATTTGGAGAGGAGTTTTCCTGCAAAGAATCTGAAACGAGAGTTGTACAAAAGAACATATTCTCCAAATTTAAACTCACGCTTTTGGATTCTCTTATCATGCAATCTTTTAACTTTTTCTTTAAATAACTTAGCATTTTCATAAGCTTGGGTTCTCCATTCATCTAGTGAGCTGATATCAAATAACCTCTTTTCACCGGCAAGTTTGAAATCATAGTTGAGTTCTTTAATTGCCCAATATGCTTTATGTTCTAACTCAAGAGGTAAATGACAAGCCTTTCCATAAAACATTTTATAAGGAGACATACCCATAGGATTTTTATATGCTGTTCTGTAAGCCCAAAGTGCATCATCTAATTTCTTAGACCAATTGTTCCTGGACCTATTGACAGTTTTTTGTAATATTAACTTTATTTCTCTATTGCTAAGTTCAACTTGTCCACTCGACTGAGGATGATAGGGTGATGCAATTCTATGGTTAACATCATACTTAGCAAGCATTTTACGGAAAGCACCATGAATAAAATGTGAACCACCATCAGTCATTAAATATCTAGGGACCCCAAACCTTGGGAAAATAACTTCCTTAAGCATTTTAATAGAGGTGTTGTGATCAGCACTACTAGTTGGAATAGCTTCTACCCACTTAGTAACATAATCAACAGCAACCAAAATATGAGTATACCCATTAGAGGAAGGAAAAGGTCCCATGTAATCAAAACCCCAAACATCAAATGGTTCAACAGCAAGTGAATAATTCATAGGCATTTCTTGACACTTACCAATATTACCAATTCTTTGACATTCATCACAAGATAAAACAAACTTACGGGCATCCTTGAAGAGAGTTGGCCAATAAAAACCAGATTGCAATACCTTGTGAGAAGTTCTGTCTCCCGCATGATGCCCTCCATAAGCTTCGGAGTGACATTTGCGTAGAATTTGTCCCTGTTCATGCTCAGGTACACAACGTCTAATAATACTATCTACTCCTTTTTATAAAGATGTGGGTCATCCCAAAAGTAGTGTCTTAAATCGTAGAAGAATTTTTTTCTTTTGTTGGTATGTGAAACTAGGTGATATGTATTTAGCAACAATGTAATTAGCATAGTCAACATACCAAGGCATGTGATGAGAAACGTTTATTGCAGCTAATTGTTTATAAGGAAATTATCATTAATAGGTTGTGGGTCATCAAGGATATTCTCTAACCTACACAGGTTATCAGCAATGGGGTTCTCAGCTCCCTTTCTATCAGTGATATGTAAGTCAAATTCTTGTAGCAAAAGAACCCACCTAATAAGTCTAGGTTTAGCATCTTTCTTTTCCATAAGATATTTTATAGCAGCATGATCAGTCTGAACAATCACTTTAGAATCAACAATGTAAGATCTAAATTTGTCACAAGCAACCACAACTGCTAAAAATTCTTTTTCAGTAGTAGCATAATTGCGTTGGGCACTTTCTAGAGTTTTACTAGCATAATGAATAACATTTAGTTTCTTATCAACTCTTTGTCCTAGAACAGCACCAACAGCATAATCACTAGCATCACACATAATTTCAAAAGGCAAGTTCCAATCAGGTGGTTGAACAATAGGTGCAGAAATTAAGGCTTTCTTAAGTGTTTCAAAGGCTTCTATACAATCATCATCAAAAACAAATAGAACATCCTTTTGTAAAAGATTTGTCAGAGGCCTAGAAATATTAGAGAAGTCTTTAATAAATCTCCTATAGAAACCAGCATGATAGAGGAAACTACGAATACCTTTGATATCTTTAGGACATGGCATTTTCTCAATTGCATCAACTTTAGCTTTATCCACCTCAATACCGCGTTCAGAAATTTTATGTCCCAAGACAATACCTTCATTAACCATAAAGTGGCACTTCTCCCAATTCAAGACAAGATTAGTTTGCTCGCATCTCTACAAAACACGATCAAGGTTGCTTAAGCAATCATCAAAAGAAGTTTCGTAAATGGAAAAATCATCCATGAAAACCTCAACAATCTTTTCACAAAAATAAGAGAATATAGCAGTCATACATCTTTGAAAGGTAGCAGGTGCATTAGATAAACCAAAAGGCATACGTCTATAAGCATAAGTTCCAAAAGGACAAGTAAAGGTGGTTTTCTCTTGATCAGGTTGTGAAACAGGTATTTTAGAAAAACCAGAATATCCATCGAGAAAACAAAAGTGTGTGTGCTTAGATAATCATTCTAGCATTTGATCAATAAAAGGCAAAGGGTAATGATCTTTTCTAGTTGCTTTATTTAATTTTCTAAAATCAATTATCTGTAGCCAGTAACAATTCTTTGTGGGATAAGTTCATTTTTATCATTAGGAACAACAGTAATACCTCCCTTCTTAGGGACACAATGAACGGCACTTACCCATCTACTATCAGCTATAGGATAGATTATACCTGCTTCCAGAAGCTTTAATATTTCAGTTCTTACCACTTCTTTCATTTTTGGATTTAAACGTCGTTGGTGATCAACAATGAGTTTAGCATCAGGTTCTATATTAATTTTATGCTGACAGAGAGTGGGACTAATGCCCTTTAAATCATCAAGAGTATATCCAATAGCAGCTCGGTGCTTCTTCAGAACCTTCAATAATCTTTCTTCTTCATGTTCTGAAAGGTTAGCACTAATAATAATAGGATATATCTTTTTCTCATCAAGATAAGCATATTTCAAAGTGTCTGGCAATTGTTTTAATTCAAACACAGGATCACCTTTAGGTGGAGGAGGACCTCCTAGAGTTTCAATAGTCAAATTATGTTTAAGCAGAGCTCGATGTTCAAAGAAAATTTTATCTATCTCATTTCTTTCATGCATATGCATATCATTTTCATGGTCTAGCAAATACTGTTCTAGTGGATCTGTAGGAGGCACGGCAATAGAGGCAGGACCAATTATTTCATCCTTACTAGACAATTATTTCTTATGATGTTTTCTACTAAACTTAGAAAAATTAAACTCATGAGACTTATCACCAAAACTAACACCGACAGTTTGTTTCTCACAATCTATTTTAGCATTAACGGTGTTCAAGAAAGGTCTACCAAAGATAATGGGACAGAAGTCATATTGCGGGGAACCAAGAACAAGAAAATTAGTAGGGTATTTTATTTTCCCACACAAGACTTCAACATCTCTAAAATCCCAAGAGGTGTGACGGTGTCTCTATTAGCAAGTTTAATAGTAACATCTATGTCTTCTATTTCAGTGGGTGCTATATCATTCATAATTTCTTGATATAAGGTAAAAGGAATAGCACTCACGCTAGCACCTATATCACATAAACCATGATAACAGTGATATCCTATTTTAACTGAGACAACAGGCATGCCAACAACAGGTCTATGTTTATCATTTTCATCGGGTTTGGCAATTCTAGCAGCTTCATCACAAAAGTAAATAACATGCCCATCTATATTTTCAACCAGGAGATCTTTAACCATAGCAATAGTAGGTTCTACTTTGATTTGTTTAGCAGGTTTGGATGCTCTAATATAACTTTTGTTGACCATAGTTGAAACTTTAGCATGTTCCTTTATCCTAACAGGGAAGGTGGTTTTGAATATGAGCAGTAGGAACGACTGGATCAACATTATAAATAATAGTTTCATCTTTAGATATTACTGGTTCTTTAATTTCTTCTCTAATAGGTGGGTAATATTTAAACCACTTCTCCTTAGGGAGATCAACATGAGTAGCAAATGATTCACAAAAGGAGGCTACTATCTCAGAGTCAAGTGCATATTTAGTGCTAAACTTTTGAAAAGCATCGGTATTCATAAAAGATTTAACACAATCATACTTAAGCTTAATACCTGACTCTTTACCTTCGTCGAGTTCCCAATCTTCAGAGTTGCATTTAATTCTTTCTAAAAGATCCCACCTGAATTCAATAGTCTTCCTCATAAAGGAACCAGTACAAGAGGTATCAAGCATGGATTGATCATCACGAGAAAGCCGAGCATAAAAATTCTGAATAATAATTTCTCTTGAGAGCTCATGATTGGGGCATGATTATAACATTGACTTAAGCCTCCCCCAAGCTAGAGCGATACTTTCTCCTTCATGAGGCCAAAAATTATATATATAATTCCGATCATGATGAACTAGATGCATAGGATAATTTTTTTGGTGAAATTCCAATTTCAATCGATTCCAATTCCAGGATCCAATATCATCGCATAGCCTATACCATGCCAATGCTTTTCCCTTCAAAGATAAAGGGAAAACCTTCTTCTTATCTTCATCTCCGGCTAAACCTGCAAGCTTAAATAATCCACAAATTTCATCCACATATATCAAATGCATATCGGGATGTTCGGTTCCATCTCCTGCATAAGGTTTAGCTAGCAGTTGTTCTATCATACCCGAAGGAATTTCATAACCAATATTTTCAGTAGGTGCAGTAGGTTGAGGGGTAACTAATTGTGGTTCCGGTCGAGGTGAAGATACCCCGAACAAACCCCTCCAACGATTGTTCTCCAGAGTAACAAGTGACAATAAATTTCAGCACGTAGTAATAATTTTTCCTTACCGATTTCCACTTACCAAGAGCACTTCACTCCCCGGCAACGGCGCCAGAAAAGAGCCTTGATGACACACAAGTATAGGGGATCAATCGTAGTCCTTTCGATAAGTAAGAGTGTCGAACCCAACGAGGAGCAGAAGGAAATGACAAGTAGTTTTCAGCAAGGTATTCTCTGCAAGCATTGAAATTTTAAGTAGCAAGTAGTTTGATAGCAAGGTAATTTGTAACAAGCAAGAAACGGTAACGATAAAAAAAGTGCAGCAAGGTAGCCCAATCCTTTTGAGGCAAAGGACAGGCCAAAACTGTCTCTTATGATAAGCAAAGCATTCTTGAGGGCACACGGGAATTTCATCTTGTCACTTTCATCATGTTGGTTTGATTTGTGTTTGCTACTTTGATAATTTGATATGTGGGTGGACTGGTGCTTAGGTGTTGTTCTTACTTGAACAAGCCTCCTACTTATGATTAACCCCCTCGCAAGCATCCGCAACTACGAGAAAAGTATTAAGAATAAATCTAACCATAGCATTAAACTTTTGGATCCAAATCGGTCCCTTATGGAATAGCGCATAAACTAGGGTTTAAGCTTCTGTCACTCTCGCAACCCATCATCTAATAACTACTCCACAATGCATTCCCTTAGGCCCAAATATGGTGAAGTGTCATGTAGTCGACGTTCACATGACACCACTAAGGGAATAACAACATACATACCATCAAAATATCGAACACATATCAAGTTCACATGATTACTTGCAACAAGATTTCTCCCGTGACCTCAAGAACAAAAGTAACTACTCACAAATGATAATCATGCTCAAGATCAAAGGGGTATTTAATAGCATAATGGATCTGAACATATAATCTTCCACCAAATAAACCATATAGTAATCAACTACAAGATGTAATCAACACTACTAGTCACCCACAAGCACCAATCTAAGGTTCCGGTACAAAGATTGAACACAAGAGATGAGCTAGGGTTTGAGAGGAGATGGTGCTGTTGAAGATGTTGATGGAGATTGCCCTCCCCAAGATGCGAGAGTTGTTGGTGATGATGATGACGATGATTTCCCCCTCTGGGAGGGAAGTTCCCCCGGCGGAATCGCTCCGCCGGAGGGCAAAAGTGCTCCTGCCCAAGTTCAGCCTCGAGACGGCGGCGCTTCATTCCGAAAGTCCTCCTCTCATTTTTTCTAGGTCAAAATGACTTATATACCAGAAAAGGGGCACCGGAGGTGGGCCAAGGAGGGAACAACCCACCAGGGTGCGCCTGGGCTCCCTGATGTGCCCAGGTGGGTTGAGCCCACCTGGTGGGCCCCATCTGGTACTTATTTGCTCCAATAATTCTTATATATTCCATAAAAATTCTCCATGAAGTTTTAGCTCATTTGGAGTTGTGCAGAATAGGTGGCCTGACGTAGCTTTTTCAGGTCCAGAATTCCAGCTGCCGGTATTCTCCCTCTTTGTGTGAACCTTGCATATTATGAGAGAAAAGGCATTAGGATTACTCCAAAAAGCATTATTATACATAAAAACAATATAAATAACAGTAGGAAAACATGATGCAAAATGGACGTATCACACCCCCGCATGCCTCACCGTGCCTGCTCCGACGTACACCTCCGATCCGATCTGTGAATCGGTCCCAGTCCACCAAACGGCTTTGAGCCAGGAAGGACTCCCTGAGAGAGGGGACCTTACCCCACCGTCAACCGAACTCACATTGACGGAGGATTTATCCCCAGCCCTCAAGGCAGAACCAGAGGTCAGAAGCCAAGATTCGATCTCGGCCAAGCTCCTCCCCCACAACACCTTGCTGGCCTCGAGCCTGCACCCTGAGTCGGCGAATAGCGGCCAGGGGTCACCCCCGGCCCAAAACGACCCGACCCCAAACATTGGCGTGGAAGGTGCAGAGGAGGACCGAAGCACACCCTCAATTTCAGAGGACAATCCGGTGCCCCTCGAGGTTTCAGTCCTGAATCCCGAAGATAGGTCCGTCCAAGACCAAGGATCGGTTGAGTCACAGACCGACCTCCGCTTCGTCACCACAAAGTCCGGCATAGAGCCCTCAAGTCCGGCAACCCTCAATATTTTGAACGAGGCGCTAGACCGAATTTAGAAAATGACTATCCAGGAGAACCTGCCCTCCGCCTTCAATCACAGACCCTTCGAGGAGTATGACAGGGAATTTTGCGCCCCACCCACCACCCATTTGGTAGCCACTATCGACGATTTAACCGATATGTTAGACTATAACTCGGAGAATGCCAAATACATGGACGAGGAGGATGTAACCACGGCTAATGCTGAGGTCGGTCCCCCCATCACGGGCCGCTGCCGGCCACATCCACCTACGACATTTACATGGTGGACACCCCAAAGGATGGCAATGGCACTCCGGAGCAGGACCAAGGCAAGCCCAGAGACGAGCCTCCCAAACACCGAAAATAGCACCATCGATCAAAACCACGTCGAAGCCACGCAAGCAACATAGACTCGGCGGAGAACGGCACTGTAAATAATACGGACGACCTCACCGGAGACGCAGCCAACGAGCATCATCAGGATGACCTCGCGGGGCAGAAGGACCCGCTCAATCCGGAAAGCCACGAAGACTCCGAGGATAGCAACTACCTCCCACTCTCTGAAGAAGAGGCCAGTCTCGGGGAGGATGATTTTATCGCCCCCGAAGACCCACTGGAGCAAGAATGGTTCAAGAGGAGGGCAGGTTGAATAGGACACCCTCAACAACCGATGGACTAAAGTCCGCTCGCAGCCTAAAGAAGCAAAAACGCAAAATCAAGGTTGAACAGGACACCCTCAACAACCGATGGACTAAAGTCCTAGCTGCCGAAGAGGGATACGGCCGCGATCAGCCAACCAGGAGTTATCCTAAGCAAAGGCTATTGCCCCAGATCGACGACGAGGCCATAGAGCCAACACGCCCGGCACATACAAATGCCGAACAGCCAGACCGACCCCCTAGAGGGCGGGACAGGGAAGCTGACGAGGCCGAACATTCAGCTACCCCACTTCGCCGTCACAGAAAGGATCAGGTGCGGCCCACTTACGAATATGACCTTCGCCATGACCTAGATGCTCGCGGAGGTCGTACCAGGTCCATCTACAGACCCAGAGAAGATTTACCCGCAAACCGGGAAGGATACTACGATCGGTTAAACCGAAACGATAGAGTCCGGGAGCAGCAGCAGAGTAGGAGGGTCGAAGACCTCCGTCGCGACGTAGCCCCAGTTCGGGGCGCCGCACACCCCCTGTGCTTCACAGAGAGGGTAATGCAGCACCAATTCCCAAAAGGCTTCAAGCCTGTGAACATCGAATCATACGACGGAACCACAGATCCAGCCGTATGGATAGAGGATTTCCTCCTCCACATCCACATGGCGTGAGGAGACGACCTCCACGCCATTAAATATCTACCGCTCAAGCTTAAAGGCCCAGCTCGACACTGGCTGAACAGCCTTCCCGAAGACTCTATAGGTTGCTGGGAAGAGCTTGAGGACGCTTTTCGAGCAAACTTCCAGGGCACCTATGTCCGGCCTCCGGATGCTGATGACTTAAATCGCATCACGCAACAACCCAGAGAATCTGCCCGACAATTTTGGAACCGATTCCTGACTAAGAAAAATCAGATCGTTGACTGTCCGGATGCCGAAGCCTTGGCTACCTTTAAGCATAGTGTCAAGGACGAATGGCTTGTACGGCAGCTCGGCCAGGACAAACCAAGAACTATGGCAGCCCTTACTTCCCTCATGACCCGCTTTTGCGCGGGCAAAGACAGTTGGCTTGCTCGCAAGAACACCAACCCAGACACACCTAGTACCTCTGAGGTTTGGGACGGAAATGGAAAGCCCCGACGCAGCAAGAATAAACATCGCCACAATGACGGCGAGGCTGAGGATACGGCAGTAAATGCCAGATTCCGAAACCAGAAGTCCGGAACCCGAAAGAAAGCCCCTAAAGGCAACAGTGATGGCCCGTCCAGGCTGGACACAATTCTGGACAGGCCTTGACAGATCCATGGCACATCAGAGAAGCCCGCCAACCACTCCAACCGAAATTGTTGGGTGATCAAACAGGCCGGCAAACTCACAGCCAAAGACTCGGGCAAAAGCCCAAGAAGCGAGGACGATGACGAGCCCCGCAGGCCGAATAGTGGAGGCCAGAAACCCTTCCCTTCCGACGTCTAGACGGTAAACATGATCTACGCAACCCACATAATGAAGAAGGAGAGGAAGCGAGTGCTACGGGACGTATACTCCATCGAGCCTGTAGCGCCGAAGTTCAATCCATGGTTAGCCTGCCCGATCACGTTTGATCGCAGGGACCATCCCACCAGTATAAGCCATGGAGGGTCCGCAGCCCTAGTGCTGGACCCCATCATCAATGGATTCCACCTCACTAGAGTCCTAATGGACGGAGGAAGAAGCCTCAATTTGATATACGAGGATACAGTGAAGAAAATGGGGATCGATCCATCAAGGATTAAACCCAGTAACACCACCTTCAAGGGAGTCATTCCGGGAGTGGAGGCCCGTTGCACGGGCACCGTGACAATCGAAGTGGTGTTCGGATCTCCGGATAATTTCCGAAGCAAGGACTTGATCTTTGATATTGCACCTTTTCGCAGTGGCTATCACGCACTCCTCAGCCGAACAGCGTTCGCTAAATTCAATGCCGTTCCGCACTACGCATACCTCAAGTTGAAAATGCCTGGTCCTTCGAGAGTCATAACTATCAACGGCAACACAGAACGCTCACTTCAAACTGAAGAGCACACTGCGGCCCTAGCGGCCGAAGACCGCACCAGCCCATATAGGCTCGGATGCCGACCCACTGTAAGGGCCGGCAACAATAGTAAACGGGTTTGAACCCGTTCCCCATCATGGGAAACCGCATGCGTTCGCCGCAAATAGGGATATGCACCCCACGGCACGCCCACATTCTTCATGCTCCACGTGCCTCGTCAGCACAACTTCGCACTCAAAATACCATGGGCAACCATGAAGCATACATTAATCCGAAGTACATGTTCGGTTAAACCGAATGTCGGAATTATCTCGCCTTCAGATGACCCGGGGACCAACTCCGGATAACCCCAAGTTTAAAACTTCATCGGCAGGGTCCTCGCCCATCTAGGTCTCATTGAAGGTCCCAACCCCCACCTATCAGAAGCAAAGGCGCAGACGTGCAGCAGGGCTCAGTGAAGGCTTTAACTCACGCATCAAGTCCCTGCGTAACCTTTACTCTGTAAATTTTATTTTTCTTTCTCTCTTGCAAGTATTGCCTTCGCAGTTCGAATTGTACGGTTAGACGTCCTGAGCTTACGACAAATAATAAAAATACCCTTTATGGTGTTCGGATATCTGCATCTTGCAATTTTTCTGTCCCTTTCCGATTATCTCCTCGCTCTTCGAACAGCCCGGCATGCAAATATATTAATCAGTTACGAGTTCGATTTATACATCAGCTCAATATCTTTAAGTCCGGCACCGCTTCCCGCTAGGTGTCTGGCATCTCGGATATTGCACTATATGCATCTGTTTCGAACTATGTCTTGGGTCAATAGTTGGGTTGCCCGGCTCCTGTGTTTGCCCCTTATGTTCCGCTTGTTCGGCTAAGAGGGCAAAGGGAGAACCCCTGTGATTGTACTACTGGTTCGCCCGGTGAAGTACCTCAGGAGGAAAAAGCCGAAAACTGGTCGTCATAGTAAGTGCGAATGGGTCTGCGATCCGATGACGAGGTTGGACTCTAAAAATCGTTGGCGATTTCGCCGTGTCACACGAAGGGTTCGTCTTAACACAAACCATGTGATCGGAAAGCATAGGCTTCGACCCCCAAGTACATCACAAATACACCAGGGGCTAGTCCCTAGTCCCCACCGTCAAGCTCCTAAGGCTAAGTGAAAGCAGTAAAACCGAATAGTCTGATCGCTTGGTTTCGTTCCCGCACTACCGCCTCCGGGCACCAAGACGTTGGCTAAGGGTAACAGTGCGGAAACAAAACACCCTTCGTGATATTCACTTGGGGGCTGAAGCCAACGACTGGTAGCTTTCAGAACTAAACATACGGCCACACAGGAGTCAAAACTTAATCACTAAGTTCGCTGGGCGCATAATAAAGCATAAATCCCACTTGATACAAGCTTACTACATCTACTCAAGCATTACATTTTTTGAACACTGGCCCTCTATCGCTCGCGCTCCGGTCATCACCTGCGTGAAGTACAGATCGGGGCGACGATGCTCCTTCCCCTGGGGCGGAGGACCAGTGGCCATTTCCATTGGATTAATCCTTGGCCAATGAACCATGGTCTTCGCAAACGCGAGCCTCGCCCCCTCAAGGCACGCCGACCGCTTCACGGCATCAATCCGGAGCGGCGCCTCCCGCAGCCTTTGCACAAGGTCGAAGTAGGTGTCCGGAATGGGCTCGGTCGGCCACAGGCTGACACAGAGGTCCTTCAAGGCCAGCTCGGACATCCGATGCATCTCCATCAGCTACTTCATTTGATCGCTAAGGAGGGGAGGACGCTCAGAGTCCGGAAACTGTGACCAAAAGAGCCGCTGCGTGGAATCCTCCTCGCGAGTGGCATAGTTCCTCGCCGCGGCTGCCGCATTCTTCGGGAGTTCAGCGAAGACGCCTGTGGAGCGCCAGACCTTCATCAGCAGGGCGAATCTGTTGCCTCCAAACACACTCTGCAGTAAATATTTCTTACCATTGGCGATTTGTGCGGCCTTCCGAAGCTCCTCCAGGACACCTCGGGCGTCACTCCTCGCCTCCTGGAGCTCTTTATCCGCCTTGGACAGACGGGAGGATTGCTCCTCCCGCCCCTTCTCAAGGGCCTCAAGCTTCTCAGCGGCATCCCGGAGCTCCCATTGGACCTCGGTTACCCGAGATTCATGCTGCTCAGCAGCACGCTTGGCCTGCTCAAGCTCGGACACCGCCCTCTTAGCGGTTGTCCTCTTCTCGGCCGCCTCGGCCTCAGCTTTCTTAAGGGCCTCCTTCAAGCCCTCGACCTCGGCGGCAGCAGCTGCAAGATCATCAAGATAAAGGATCAGTCAATGGTCTGGCCAGTCCCTATCTGGCAAATACACATCTTTTTACATAGCTTACCTTGCGCCTCGTCAAGCCATTTGTTGACAAGGTCCAGCTCTTTATCGAAAAGCTTGAGCTTCCGATCCATCTCCTCTAACGCCGCGGCATTAGCAGCCGCGGCCATGGAAGATGCCTGTGTTAGCATCAGAAATGTCGACATTGTTAGCCGACATACCGAATTTGATCCTCTGCAGGTCTCTTCGAAGATCCTGGCAGAGTCTCGGGGGCTTCTACGTATGCAGCCTACTTAAACTAAGAACTATAAACACATTACGAGGAAGGATCATTACTTGACTTACCTCAAAGCCTGTTAGAAGGCCTTGGACAGCGTCGTTCAGTCCAGATTGGACGGACCGAACACTCTGCATGACCGCACCCATAAGGGTGCGGTGCCCTTCAACGATGACGGAGTTGCTCACCAACTCCTCCAGCATGTCCGGCCAGCCCACCACCGCCCATGCGGAGGTGTTCGGCGCCGGCGTTGGCTCCCCAGTGCCCTCCCCGCTGGGAGGAATATGTGCCGTCGAGGGCCTTGGAGGCTCAGGAGTGGTCGACGGAGAGGGTCCGGATGGCCCGGACTCTTTTCCCTCGTCGGCCAGGAGGGACGCTCCCTCCTGGTCTTCGGTGACCAGGGTGTTGACCTCAGACATTACAACATCTACCTCCCCCTCCGTGTTCAGAGGAGGAGCAGTTCTTTGGGACCGCACCTCCTCAGCCTCTTCAGGGACCAAAGGAGGCGCGGAGTGTGCCATAGACCCACTGTCCGCCAGCTCGGCAGGCAAGATGTCCCTTCCGAGATTTGCTCGGTGGGGCGCTCATGCGGGGGACTGCAATTCGGAGGGGTTAACCTTCAACTAAAACAAACTACTGAAAACATAATAGCTGAAAATACAGACACCTGCTTGACCCCGGATCCCTTCTTCGGGAGCTCCTCGGACGCCTCGAACTTCTCATCATCCGAGCTGTCAGGTATAACCAGCTTAGGCCGGTTTCATCTCTTTGGGGCCGGGGAATGTTGGACCTCCTCGGCGTCCTTAGACGCCGGCCTCTTTTTGGAATGTGAAGAGGCACTCTTCTCTTCGTCCTCCTCCTCCGCGCCCCCATCCTATACGGATGAGGCCGCAGCATCTCCGGACCGGTTGCCCAGATGGATCCTGCGGTGGAGGCCGTCCCTGGCCTCCGGTGCCTCTTGCTTTTTGCCCTTCTTAGCGGGTGCCTTGTAGGGCACCACGACCAGCATCTTCTCCAGCTGCTCTGATCGGGGTCCCTCTGGCAGCGGTGCCGGGCCACTGATCTTCTTGGCCTTGGCAAGCCAGCCCTGCAGGATCCACATAACCAGGTTAGATCGAATCTCACGTAATGTGAATATCCGAATACTTTTCGAAGAGTTATGCCACTCACCTCCCTTGGGGGATTCGCGGCATCAAGACCGATGTCCTTCCCCTCGGCCGGCCACTCCTTCTTGGGCTAGAATAGTTGGCCCAATATCTTGTCAGGAGTCATGCCGAAGAGGTGCCGCAAAGTGGCCGGATCCTCGGGCTCATGCTCCCACATAGGCTTGGCCCTCTCTTGGCAAGGGAGGAGCCCGCGCTGGAGCATGATCTGGAACACGTCGACTAGCTTCGCGTCGATCTCTATTACATTGTCGACGCGCTTCTACAGCGCTTTGGCGTTGGCAACACATCCCCATTTCGGACTCTTGGTGGTCCAGAAGGCCAATCTGGTCAGGGGTCCGGACCAGAAGGCGGGGGCCGCTCCCCATGCGGCCTCCCTCGGCTCGGTGATATAGAACCACTCCTTCTGCCACATCCTGACGATGTCAACGAAGTGGCCGTCCGGCCACTGGACACATGTCAGCTTGCTGATCATGGCCCCTTCGTAGTCCACGTCCTCGCCGCCGACCACCTTGGGCTTCACGTTGAACACCTTCAGCCATAAGCCGAAGTGCGGCTGGACCCGGAGGAGTGCTTCACAGATGACGATGAAGGTCGAAATGTCGAGGGAGTTGGGGGCTAGATCGTGGAAATCCAGCCCATAGTAAAACATTAGCCCCCGCACAAAGGGGTGTAGTGGAAATCCAAGCCCCCTAAGGAAATGGGGGAGAAAAACTACCCTTTCGCCTGGCCCGGGCGTAGGGATGATCTGGCCCTCTTCGGGGGCTCGATGGGCGACGTTGGCCGGCAGGTAACCGGCCTCCTTCAGCTTCAGTATATCCTCGTTGGTGACGGAGGAGGCCTCCCACTTCCCATTGGCGCCGGATCCGGCCATGGTCGAAGGAGGTAAAGTGGGATTGGCTATGAAAGCAGGGAGAAAGGGCGTTGGAGCTCTGAAGAATCGCGAGTGCGGAAGGTAGGAGAAGGTGTGGGATGCAAACTATAGCGCCCCCCCCTCCTTTTATAGACTGTGGGCAGGCCAGAGATCCCTTTTTTCACGCCGTTGGCCTCTCCACTTCCCGATATCTCCGCAATGTTATGAGCGGGGAGGGGAATTGAAATCATTAACCATATCCCCTGAAAGGCGGGACAGGATCTCCACCTTGAAGGGACGTGTCAAGCGTGGCGTCAGCCTCGTGCCACGCTTCATGAAATAGTAACTGCTTGGCATTATGGCCGGAAGCAACTCTTTGTTGAAGGAGAAAAAAGTTGTCAGATAAAGGCACTATTTGCATTTGAGCGATATTTTTATTACTACCTTCGGTGTTAAGTGAAACAGCCGTTTCAGACTACGAACATCACTTGGTACCGAACAGGGGAAAGACTTGCTGGGGAACTCGCCTCGCAAACCGAATACTAGTCAGAATGGATACCGGATACAAGCCTTGGCGTTGGAGGCAAGTTCGGGAGCTACTGAGGGAGTCATGGACTAAGGGGTCCTCGAGGCGACGGCCCATTGTGCATGGGCCGGACTGGTGGAGCCGTGTGGTGACCGGAGACCTATGAAGCCGTGGTGTGCCCTCCAAGTTAAGGGCAAATCAGATCTCTTTCCTTCTTGTTGTAATCTATCTTCGGTAACCCTAACCCTATCGGTGTCTATATAAACCGAGGGTTGTAGTCATTAGGGGGAGAGCTATCTTGATCCCCCCGTAGCCTAGGGTTTAGCTCATACTGATCTCGAGGTAGATCTACTCTGTAAACCACAATATACCATCAATACAATCAAGCAGGACGTAGGGTATTACCTCTTCGAGACGGCCCGAACCTGGGTAAACACTGTGTTCATCGTCCCATGTTACCCATCGATCCTAGATCCATAGCTCGGGACCCCCTACCCCCAGGTCTGCTAGTTTTGACACCGACATATACCCAATAGTTTCTTTCGGGTATCCTATGAAGACGCATTTCTCCGCTTTGGGTTCGAGCTTATCAGGCTAAATCCTTTTGACACAAGCATCGCATCCCCAAACTTTAAGAAATGACAACTTAGGTTTCTTGCCAAACCACAATCCATATGGTGTCATCTTAACGGATTTAGACGGTGCCCTATTTAATGTGAATGCGGCTGTCTCTAATGCATAACCCCAAAACAATAGTGGCGAATCGGTAAGAGACATCATAGAACGCACCATATATAATAAAGTACGGTTACGATATTCGGACACACCATTATGCTGTAGTGTTCTAGGTGGCATGAGTTATGAAACTATTCCACATTGTTTTAAATGAAGGCCAAACTCGTAACTCATATATTCGCTTCTGCGATCAGATCGTAGAAACTTTATTTCCTTGTTACGATGATTCTCCACTTCACTCTGAAATTCTTTGAACTTTTCAAACGTTTCAGACTTGTGTTTCATCAAGTAGATATACCCATACCTACTCAAATCATCTGTGAAGGTGAGAAAATAATGATACCCGCCGCGTGCTTCAACACTCATCGGACCGCATACATCGGTATGTATTATTTCCAATAAGTCATTAGCTCGCTCCATTTTTCCGGAGAACGGAGTTTTAGTCATCTTGCCCATGAGACATGGTTCGCAAGTATCAAACGATTCATAATCAAGTGATTCCAAAAGTCCATCTGCATGGAGTTTCTTCATGCGCTTTACACCAATATGACCTAAACGGCAGTGCCACAAGTATGTTGCACTATCATTATCAACTTTGCATATTTTGGCATCAATATTATGAATATGTGTATCACTACGATCGAGATTCAATAAACAATTTACATTGGGTGTATGACCATAGAAGGTTTTATTCATGTAAACAGAACAACAATTATTCTCTGACTTAAATGAATAACCGTATTGCAATAAACATGATCTAATCATGTTCATCCTCAACGCAAACACCAAATAACATTTATTTAGACTCAATACTAATCCCGAAGGTCGAGGGAGTGTGCGATGGTGATCATATCAATCTTGGAAACACTTCCAACACACATCGTCACCTCACCCTTAACTAGTCTCCGTTTATTCTGCAACTCCTGTTTCGAGTTACAAATATGAGCAACCGAACCAGTATCAAATACCCAGGGGCTGCTACGAGCACCAATAAAGTACACATCAATAACATGTATATCAAAATATACCTTTGTTTACTTTGCCATCCTTCTTATTTGCCAAGTATTTGGGGTAGTTCCGCTTCCAGTGACCATTTCCTTTGCAGTAAAAGCACTCAGTTTCAGCCTTGGGTCCAGCTTTGGGTTTCTTCATGGGAGCGGCAACTTGCTTGCTGTTCTTCTTGAAGTTCCCTTTCTTTTCCTTGCCCTTTTTCTTAAAACTGGTGGTCTTGTTAACCATCAACACTTGATGCTCTTTGATTTCTACTTCCGCTGATTTCAGCATCGCGAAGAGCTTGGGAATCGTTTTCGTCATCCCTTGCATATTATAGTTCATCACGAAGCTCTAGTAGCTTGGTGATAGTGACTAGAGAATTCTGTCAATCATTATCTTATCTGGAAGATTAACTCCCACTTGATTCAAGCGATTGTAGTACCCAGACATTCTGAGCATATGCTCACTGGCTGAGCTATTCTCCTCCATCTTGTAGGCAAAGTACTTGTCAGAGGTCTCATACCTCTCAACACGGGCATGAGCCTGAAATACCAATTTCAGCTCTCGGAACATCTCATATGTTCCATGACGTTCAAAACGTCTTCGGAGCCCCGATTCTAAGCCGTAAAGCATGGCGCACTAAACTATCAAGTAGTCATCAGATCGAGCTAGCAAAACATTCATAATGTCTGCATCAGCTCCTGCAGCAGGTCTATCACCTAGCGGTGCATTAAGGACATAATTCTTCTGTGCAGCAATGAGGATAATCCTCAGATCACGGATCCAGTCCGCATTATTGCTACCATCATCTTTCAACTTAGTTTTCTCTAGGAATGTATCAAAAATCATGAGTTATTTATTTACAACATAATTTGCAAAGACATTTTGACTATGTTCATGATAAATTTAAGTTCAAGTAATTAAATTACTAATGAACTCCCACTTAAATCAACATCCCTCAAGTTGTCTAAGTGATACATTATCCAAATCAACTAACCCATGTCCGATCATCACGTGAGATGGGGTAGTCATCAATGGTGAACATCTTCATGTTGATCATATCTACTATATGACTCATGTTCGACCTTTCGGTCTCCAGTATTCCGAGACCATGTCTATACATGCTAGGCTCGTCAAGTTTAACCCAAGTATTCCGCGTGTGTAAATCTGGCTTACACCCGTTGTATGTGAACGTAGAGTCTATCACACCCGATCATCACAAGGTGCTTCGAAACGACGAACTTTAGCAACGGTGCATACTCGGGGAGAACACTTTTATCTTGAAATTAAGTGAAGGGATCATCTTATAATGCTACCGTCGTTCTAAGCAAAATAAGATGCATAAAGGATAAACATCACATGCAATCAAAATATGTGACATGATATGGCCATCATCATCTTGTGCTTTTGGTCTCCATCCCCAAAGCAACGTCATGATCTCCATAGTCACCGGCGCGACACCTTGATCTCAATCGTTGCGTAGGGGTCGTCTCGCCAACTATTGCTTCTACGACTATTGCTAACGCATAGCGATAAAGTAAAGCAATTACATGATGCTTAATGATTGACACGCAGGTCATACAATAATTAAAAGACAACCCTAAGGCTCATGCCGGTTGTCGATATTACAAAACATGATCATCTCATACATCAACGTATATCACATCACGTCTTGACCATATCACATCACAACATACCCTGCAAAAACAAGTTAGACGTCCTCTACTTTGTTGTTGCAAGTTTTACGTGGCTGCTATGGGTAACTAGCAAGAACCGTTCTTACCTAGGCAAAACCACAACGGTGATTATCAAGTTTGCTGTTTTAACCTTCTGCAAGGACCAGTCGTAGTCAAATTCGATTCAACTAAAGTGAGAGAAACAGACACCCGCCAGCCACCTTATGCAAAACAAGTTGCATCAGTCGGTGGAACCGGTCTCATGTACGTGGACATGTAAGGTTGGTCCAGGCCGCTTCATCCCACAATACCGCCGAATCAAAATAAGACATTGGTGGTAAGCAGTATGAACATCACCGTCCACAACTCTTTTGTGTTCTACTCGTGCATATCATCTACGCATAGACCTGGCACATGATGCCACTGTTGGGTAAACTTGCATGGAAAACAAAAAAATTCTACGCACATGCAAGATCTATCCATGGAGATGCATAGCTACGAGAGGGGAGAGCATCTTCATACCCTTGAAGATCGCTAAGCGGAAGCGTTTATCAATGTGGTTGATGTAGTCGTACACCTTCACGATCCGTCCCGATCAAGTACCGAACATACGGCACCTTCGTGTTCAGCACACGTTCAGCTCGATGACGTCCTCGCCTTCTTGATCTAGCCAGAGGGGCGAAGTAGTAGATGAGTTCCGATAGCACAACAGTGTGGTGACGGTGGTGGTGAACAACAATCTCCGCAGGGCTTCACCAAGCACAACGGAAACTATGACGGAGGATTAACTAGAGGGGTGGGGTTGCCGGCACACGGCTTGGTGATTCCTGATGTGTTCCGAGTGCTACCCTGCCCCTCTATTTATATGTTGAGCCCTGCGGTCGTTTCTTGGAGAAAGAGCCTCCTCAAAGTCGGTTTAGCCCGCAAGGAAGAGTCCTTCTCGGAATTCCAGGACTAGACACCACAGTCCTCGGCATCTGGCCTAGGCACCATGGGCCTCGGTGTCTGACCCAGGGCCAGACGCCAGGGTCCCCGGCGTCTGGTCCCTGACCTCCACAAAACTCCCTTTCGCACCGACCTAAAGCCCCGTGGGCCTTACCCCTTGGCCTAACCATATCATCCTATATATCAATCTTTACCTCCGGACCATTCCAGAGCTCCTTGTCATGTCCGTGATCTCATCCGGGACTCCGAACAACATTCAGTCACCAACATACATAACTCATATAATACTATAACTATATCGTCAACGAACGTTAAGCGTGCGGACCCTACGGGTTCGAGAATAATGTAGACATGACCGAGACGCTTGTCAGGTTAATAACCAATAGCACGACCTGGATGCCCATATTGGTTCCTACATATTCCACGAAGATCTTTATCGGTCGAACCTTTATGACAACATACGTAGTTCCCCTTGTCTGTCGGTATGTTACTTACCCGATATTCGATCATCGGTATCTCCATACCTAGTTCAATCTCGTTACTGGCAAGTATCTTTACTCGTTCCGTAATACATCATCTTGTAACTAACTCCTTAGTCACTTTGCTTGCAAGCTTCTTGTGATGATGTATTACTGAGAGGGCCCAGAGATACCTCTCCGTCATACAGAGTGACAAATCCCAGTCTCGATCCATGCCAACCCAACAAACACCTTCGGAGATACCTGTAGAGTACCTTCATCCAGTTATGTTGTGATGTTTGATGGCACACAAGGCATTCCTTCGGTGTCTGGGAGTTGCATGATCTCATGGTCGAAGAAACATGTATTTGACATTAAGAAAGCAGTAGCAATAAACTGAACGATCATATGCTATGCTAACGGTTGGGTCTTGTCCATCACATCATTCTCCTAATGATGTGATCCCTTTATCAAATGACAATTCATGTCTATGGTTAGGAAACCTTAACCATCTTTGATCAACGAGCTAGTCTAGTAGAGGCTCACTAGGGACACGGTGTTGTCTATGTATCCACACATGTATTTGAGTTTCCGATCAATACAATTCTAGCATGGATAATAGACGTTTATCCTGAACAGGTGATAATAACCAATTTATTATTTCCTCTAGGGCATATTTCCAACAGTCTCCCACTTGCACTAGAGTCAATAATCTAGTTCACATCGCCATGAAAGACTTAGGTCCAGCAAAGAACATTCTCGGAATGAGAATTGAGCGAGTAAGAAATTGCAACAAGGTGTACTTGTCTCAAGAGAAGTATATTGAGAAGGTACACTAGTGCAGAATTGGGATTTAGCACCGGTTCGTGAGGCCCTTTAGTGCTGGTTCTGGAACCGGCACTAAAGGGTGGGGACTAAAGCCCCCCCCCCCCCCTAGTCCCGGTTCAACACGAACCGCCACTAAAGGGCCACCACGTGGCACGAGCCCGCGCCGGGGGCTGTGAGACCTTTAGTACCGGTTGGTAACACCAACCGATACTAAAAGGCTTAGGGGGTTTTGGGTTTATGATTTGTTTTTCATTTTATTTTTGTATTTTGCATTTAATTCTTTTTCATTTCAAACATATTTCACGCTACATATATTCCTATATATTCAACTTGGTCACTGGATACATCCACTTTAATCTAATAGTGTTTCTTCCAACATTAACATCACTCTCAGAACACTCCACCCATCTTCCACCACTCCCCTTCCCCCCCCGTATCCCCCCACAACCCCCCTCCTCCTCCCCCCCCCCCCCCCACTTTAAATTCCTCCCAATCACCCCCCTTTCCCCTACATCCTCCTGAGTCAGCCAACCCCCGCCCCCATCTACACCCCCCAACCACCCCACCACCGCCTTTAAACCCCTTACACTCCCCCCCACCAACCCTCCGCCCCACCTCACCCTCCCACTACCCCCTGCTTCCCCACCCACTAGGATCGCCCCTCTCCCTATCCCCGCACACCCCCCCCGCCACTCCCCCCACCCCCAGACACCCACCCCCCACCCAGCGACTCCTCATTTCTAACCCTCCCCAATCTATATCACCCGTCTCTCCCCCTTCCTCCCTTCTCCCCCCTCCTCTTCCCCCACTTCCACCTCCTACACCTTCTTTTTATCCTCTACCCACCATCACCCACCATTCCGCCCATCAACCCCCAAGCTCCCCCCCCCCCCCACCTACACCCCTACTATCTCTCCACACACTCATTAATACCTCTCCCCATCACCCCCTCCACCTCCCACTCTCCCCGCCTATTCCACTCTACCCCCCCTCCACCCTCCCCCACTTCTTACTTTACCCGCTCTCCCCCTCCCCCCTCCCTCTGCCCTCTACCTGCTACCATCCACCTCCCACACTTCCCTCCCCTCCTACAACCACCCCCTACTACTTCCTACCCCCCTTCTATTTCATCCTACATTTACCCTCCCCGCCTTTCCAAGTCCTACCATCATATCTCCACCTTTTACCTCCACCTCACTCCCTTAACCTCCCCTCCCGATTCCTTACACCCCTACCCGCCCTCAACACTTCCCCCGATTCCTCCTCCCCCGAACACACCCATCCTCCACCTTCACACTCCACTTACCTACCCCCCCCTCCTACCCACACTACCCCCCCCTCCGCACATCCCCCCGCCTTCCGACTGATACTTTCCTTCTTTTCTCAATATCCCGCCCCCATCCGACCCTAACTCTTCCTTCCCTTCTCCCTTCCCCCATAACCCACATCCCACTCCCCCCTCCTCTCCCCCCCACCGCCCACCCCCCTCCCTCCAGACCATCTACACTCCCATTCTCTTTCTTCTCTCCTTAGTTCATACCATCTCCCCTGTTGGCGCTCTAATGATAGAAACTCAGATCATCATCAGAATGAGATAAGATAGAATATATATATAGATATATATATATAGATGTATAGAGTATGAGAGAGAGTAGAGATATATGATATAGAGATAGATATAGAATATAACAACTCATCATCATCGTAGTCATATATACAACTCATCTTGATCGTAGTGATATGACAATTTCACCATTATGATAATCATAAGTTAACCACTACTAAGTAAGGTGCTAGTGATATAACAATCTCACCATTATGATCATCATAAGTTAACCAACTACACTAGGTAAGGTAGAAGGACCTACTACTCTCTCTCGCGTAGCATAGCATAAAACAGAAAAACCCCTCCTTCTCCGTTATGCAACATAGAGATCCAACTGTCTCCATTTTGTGGCCTTCGCTCAGCCACTATTTTTCTCCAAGCCTTGATTTTGAGGCCTCCATTTGTTTTAGAGGTCGAATATGCATATTTGAGACCCTCCGACCATGGTCGTACGCAAACAACTGTCATCTCACCTTCGACAAACATAAATGGAGGCACAACCACATTCGGGAGCTTCTGTTGAAGAGCATAATAGTAACATATATAGTTAGCAATGAAGTTTACTTCAGAAGAATGTATGAAAAAGATGGACTAACTAGTGACACAATAGTAAAAATCTTACCATGATACTAGCACGAATGTTAGCATCGCACAACTCGTGGACTAGTGGCACGTATTTACCATATTTTTTCCCAACTCCATAGATGATCTTAAGTTGCAGAACATCTTTAACAAAGGAGATAAGATAATTCTTCTCCTCCCAAGTTAGCTCTGCGCCATGACTGTAGTAGGTGTCGTCTATTATCTTTTGTATTTCTTGGGAAGAGAGAAAATAAGTTGTCAATTATAAAAAACAAGTTCAGCAGGTATGAATAACAAGTATTTTTAGATAAGGAATATAGATCATTTAACAAATGTGTTTAACAAACTCACACGGAGGCAGAATCGGAATCATGTTAGGATCCAGCCAAATGTTTTCATCTTCCAGATTGCCAAGATCGAATGTTATTTTCATATCCTCCTCGAATCCATAGGCCTTGCATAATCCTTCCCAATTTGAACATCCAAAATGAGTGTGACCTACTTCATTTATGATCTTAACCTCAAAATCGAAACCATGTTTCGTTTTAAGGTGAGCTATCTTCGTGTCCACCTTGGACATCTCTTCGAAAGATAGCTTCTCAAGGACATATGGTCTTGCATAGCAGGGTATGCACTAGTCAAATTATAAAAAATGGAAATTACACGTTAAAGCCAAAATCTTAAGCCATGCTTAATTCAGAAGAAACATGTGCCACTGAAGTTACATACCGTAAAACCTTCGAAGCCCTCCTTAAGCGTGAGGGAGAAGCATGTACCGTTATCTAGGTGCGGTCTGTTGCACATACCCCCGTCGTCGGTACAGTCATCGCACTCGGGGATCTTATCCTCGTCAGACATTTCCTATATATGTTCATAATTCAAAGATTAAAAATTACGGCATGACCTTTGCTAAAATAGGACATATCGAGCACCTAAAATAGGACACATCGCGCGCCCCTGAAGGTAGCACCTCCCAGTGCCAGCCCGGCAGAGCCCAGTCCCGGACATGGCTCCTCTGAAGCAGGACGTCGTCGCGAACGGGTCGACGGCGAGGATGCGGGCCGGGCATCATTGACGTCGAGAACAAATACTATATGCAAATGTAACATTTTTTAAATGATTAGATTGTGATTTCTTATATACAAATTCTATATGCAAATTCTATATGCAAACTTTGACATATGTCGACAATCAAATATCGTTGCATATGTCAAAATTCAAACTTTGACATATGATATCTAGCTAGCTAATTAATCTAACATTAATATATATATATATATCTAGCTAATTCATCTAACATTTTGACAAAAGTATAAAAAACTAATTCATCTAACATTAATTAATATATCTAATTCATCTAACTAAAAGTATAAAAAAACTAATTCATCTAACATTAATATATCTAGCTAATTCATCTAACATTTGACATTAATCTAATTAATTAATTCATCTAAAACCTTTGACATTAATCTAATTAATTAATTCATTCATCTAAAACCTTTGTATAAAAAACTAAAAAACAGAAAAAACTAAAAATATAACATCTAAGTGTGTGTGTGTGTACATGTACATGTGTGTGTGTGTGTGTACATGTACATGTGTGTGTGTGTGCGGGCTTGGGAGGGCGGCCGGCCATGGCGGGGGTCTCACAGCGGGGCGACGGGCCGGGGCGGCGAGGCGACGGGGGCGGCGACGGGCCGGTGCGGCGAGGGGGGTGGCGAGTCGACGGGGACGGCGACAGGGATGGGCCGGCGACGGGGGTGGCGAGTCAACGGGGACGGCGCGACGGGGACGGGCTGGGGCGGCGACGGGGACAGCGCGCGACGGGGGCGGCGACGGGGGGCGGCGGCGCTGTCGATCGAAGAAGCAGAGGAGACGAACAGAGAAGAAGAAAGTGAAATTTTCGTAAGTGTTGTATATATAGGGCGGATCTTTAGTACCGGTTGGAGCCACCAACCGGTACTAAAGGTCAAATTTGGCCAGGCCAAGCGGCGGGAAGCACACCCCTTTAGTACCGGGTCATGGCTCCAACCGGTACTAAAGACCCCCCCTTTAGTACCGGTTGGAAACACCAACCGGTACTAAAGGTGGTGCGCTGCCACCCGCGGTGCACAAAGTTTAGTCCCACCTCGCTAGTTGAGAGGAGCTCGCACCGGTTTATAAGCCCCGCCGCGGCTACCGTGTCGAGCTCCTCTCTAAGCAGGCCTTTGTGGGCCTATTGCAACTCTTCCGCCCTGTGAGGCCTACTGGACCGTATGGGCCTGCATCCTGGCCCAACTACAGGTTAGGTTTCTAGTCGTATGTAGGCCGTGGCGGCCCAGTAGCCGGGCTTTTTTTAATTTATTTCTTTTTCTTTTTTATTCTTTTCTGCTTTATTTATTTTCTTTTATTTCTGAGTTGTTTTTTGCTTTATTTAGAGTTTCTTTATGAATCTTTTTTCTTTAGGTAAAAAAAATATAAAACTTTCTGTTAGTGCCAGTATTTTTTAAATTCGGATAGTTTAAATTTGAATTATTTGAATTTTGTGTGAATCACTAGTTTGTGAATAACTTTACTTTAAAAATAGATTTTGCAGTAATTCTTTTTTCCGTTGTTTAATATTAGTGTGTTTTATCATTATATTCAATTTGGTAATACTTAGGTTCTTTTAAAAAATGAAATGCCTTTGTAACAGATGAGTTTTCGTCTGAAACCCTGATACTTCGAAAGAGATTGTCCATTTTGTACACGAAGTGCATCCAGTTTTTGCCGTAACCCTCTCTACTTTTTTGCACATGCTATGTGGGTGAAATGATGATACCATGCCAACTTTCAACCTTTTCAGAGTTCATTTGTAGTGCTTTTCAATTTCAGGGTCATTTAGCTCAAAAAAATTAGTAAATGCATGAAAAATAGCAAATGATGTCAGAAAGGGTTGAAAGTTGATGACGTGGCTTTGAATAGTGCATACTGAACACACAAAAAGTCTGGAGTTGTAATAAGTTTAAAAAAATGAAATGCCTTTGTAACAGATGAGTTTTCGTTCGAAACCCTGATACTTCGAAAGAGATTGTCCATGTTGTACACGAGGTGCATCCAGTTTTTGCCGTAACCCTCTCTACTTTTTTGCACATGCTATGTGGGTGAAATGATGATACCATGCCAACTTTCAACCTTTTCAGAGTTCATTTGTAGTGCTTTTCAAATTCAGGGTCATTTAGCTCAAAAAAATCAGTAAATGAGCTGAAAAATAGCAAATGAAGTCAGAAATTGTTGGAAATTGATGACGTGGCTTTGAATGGTGCATACTGAACGCACAAAAAGTCTGGAGTTGAAATAAGTTAAAAAAATGAATTGCCTTTGTAAAGATGAGTTTTCGTCCGAAACCTTGATACTTCGAAAGAGATTGTCCATTTTGTACACGAAGTGCATCCAGTTTTTGCCGTAACCCTCTTAACTTTTTAGCACATGCTATGTGGGTGAAATGATGATACCATGCCAACTTTCAACCTTTCAGAGTTCATTTGCAGTGCTTTTCAATTGCAGAGCCCAAGAAGCCAAGCAGGGTCACGCAAAGATTCTTCGTCACGTGCATCACGTCGATTGCAGAGCGGACCTCTAGGTCTTTCCAATAGGGCAGGTCCCAAAATATAGATTTCTTCTTCCACATGGGTGCGCGTCCGTCAGCGTCATTCGGAATAGATAGTCCGCCAGGACCCTTTCCAAAGATTACCTTCAAATCCTTGACCATATCATGTACATCATCACCAGTACTGTGGCGAGGCTTCGTCCGGTGATCCACCTCACCTTTGAAATGCTTACCTTTCTTTCTTACGGGATGCCTGCTCGGAAGAAATCGATGATGTCCCAGGTACACATTCTTCTTACAATTATCCAAATATATACTGTCGGTATTATCCAAACAGTGCGTGCATGCGCGGTATCCCTTGTTTGTCTGTCCTGAAAGGTTGCTGAGAGCAGGCCAATCATTGATGGTCACAAACAGTAACGCATGTAGGTCAAATTCTTCCTGTTTGTGCTCATCCCACGCACGTACACCTTTTCCATTCCACAGCTGTAAGAGTTCTTCAACTAATGGCCTTAGGTACACATCAATGTCGTTGCCGGGTTGCTTAGGGCCTTGGATGAGCACTGGCATCATAATGAACTTCCGCTTCATGCACACCCAAGGAGGAAGGTTATACATACATAGAGTCACAGGCCAGGTGCTATGATTGCTGCTCTGCTCCCCAAAAGGATTAATGCCATCTGCGCTTAGACCAAACCATACGTTCCTTGCGTCACCTGCAAAGTCCTCCCAGTACTTTCTCTCGATTTTTCTCCAATGCGACCCGTCAGCGGGTACTCTCAACTTCCCGTCTTTCTTACGGTCTTCTCTGTGCCATCGCATCAACTTGGCATGCTCTTTGTTTTGGAACAAACGTTTCAACCGTGGTATTATAGGAGCATACCACATCACCTTGGCAGGAATCTTCTTCCTGGGGCGCTCGCCCTCGACATCACCAGCGTCATCGCGGCTGATCTTATAGCGCAATGCACTGCATACCGGGCACGCGTTCAAATCCTCGTACTCACCGCGGTAGAGGATGCAGTCATTAGGGCATGCATGTATCTTCTGCACCTCTAATCCTAGAGGGCAGACAGCCTTCTTTGCTTCGTACGTATTCTCGGGCAATTCGTTGTCCTTTGGAAGCATCTTCTTTAACATTATCAGCATGTTTCCAAATCCCTTGTGAGATACACCATTCTCTGCCTTCCATTGCAGCAATTCCAGTGTGGTGCCCAGCTTTTTCTTGTCAGCTTCGCAATTCAGGTACAATAATTTCTTGTGATCCTCTAACATGCGCTGCAACTTCTTCTACTCCTTTTCACTTGCGCAGTTTCTCTTTGCATCGACAATGGCCCGACCTAGATCATCAGCGGGCTCATCTGATGCCTCTTCTTCAGCTTCTTCCCGCATTGCCGGCTCAGCTTCTTCCCCCATTGTTGTACCATCATATTCAGGGAACCCATGGCCAGGATAGCTGTCGTCGTCCTCTTCTTCTTCATTGTCTTCCATCATAACCCCTCTTTCTCCGTGCTTGGTCCAAACATTATAGTGGGGCATGAAACCGGCCTCAAACAGGTGGACGTCAATGGTTTTTGACTTAGAGTAACTCCGATCATTCTTACAGCCAGCACATGGACAATACATAAAACCATCCGCCCGCTTGTTTGCCTCAGCCGCAAGCAGAAAAGTTTGCACGCCATTAACGAACTGGGGAGAGCATCGGTCATCGTACATCCATTGCCGGCTCATCTTCATTACACAACACCGAATAGACCAAATTAATACAAGTTCATACAACACTTATTCTCATAAAACAAACATACAAATAACTCTCTGGCCAAAGCATTTAAATGCAACAACAAATGCGATCAAGATCGCAACTAAGGTAACAATTGATCCAATAGCATAATGATACCAAGCCTCACTATCAATGGCATATTTTCTAATCTTTCTAATCTTCAAGCGCATTTTCTCCATCTTGATCTTGTGATCATCGACGACATCGGCAACATGCAACTCCAATTCCATCTTCTCCCCCTCAATTCTTTTCAATTTTTCTTTCAAATACTCGTTTTCTCTTTCAACTAAATTTAACCTCTCGACAATAGGGTCGGTTGGAATTTCCTGTTCACATACCTCCTAGATAAAAATATCTATGTCAACTTGATGGGCATAATTTGTCATAAACACGAAATGCAACAAATAGTTATAAAAGAGAATATACCACATCCGAATCATAACCCGGACGAGGGCCGACGAGGACGGATATCAAAACCATGGCACTATGTATAACAAACAAAGTACTGGTAAGATAATTATACAAGTAACTATATATCTAAATCACACAAACATGATTTTTTTTATATAAAAAAGATAAGAACAAGAGGCTCACCACAAGGTGGTGCCGGTGACGGGACGATGCGGGCGATCAACGGTGGTTAGGACGGAGACGGGAAGGCACTAAGTAAACCACACCTACATATGCAAACTAAGAGTTATTTTGACCTCAAATTGCATATAAATCAAATACTACCACATATAATTCCTCCCAAAATAAAACCCACAAATCACTATACTTATAGAGCATTGCAAGAGCTAATCTAGCAATGAGAGATGAAAGGACAAAGTTGCCAACCTTTGTGATCACTTGGATGGATGGGGTGCCTTCAAATCTTCACAAATTTTGGCAAAAATGGAGTGTGAGCTCGAGAGGAAGAGGAAGAAAACAGAGGAGAGGAAAGGGGAAGAACAGAGCGCTCGGGCTCGACGAAGGGGTTTATATAGGACCTTTAGTACCGGTTCGTCTAACCAACCGGTACTAAAGGTGCATCTCTAGTCCCGGTCCGTGGCATGAACCGGTACTAAAGGTGCTGGTGGGGCCCCAGCCTGAACACAGCCTGCCACCACCTCTTTAGTACCGGTTCGTGGCACGAACCGGTACTAATGAGCCCCGCCCGCCTAGCCGTTGGACCGGTACCATTAGTGTCGGTTCAGTTACAAACCGGGACTAATGTGCTTCACATTAGGCCCTTTTTCTACTAGTGGTACTTCAGAAGTTCAGGATGGAAAATGCTAAAGTTGTGAGTTGTCCACTAGCAGCCCATTTCAAGTTGAGCAGAAAACAATGTCCTACCACTGATGAGCAGAAAAAGGAAATGCATCATGTTCCTTATGCTTCAGCGGTTAGGAGTTTGATGTATGCTATGATGTGTACATGGCCTGACATTGCTCATGCAGTTAGTACTGTGAGCAGATTTATGTCCAATCCAGGAAGACCTCATTGGGAAGCCGTGAAGTAGATTTTGAGATATCTCTGGGGCAGCACAAATCTGAAGCTTTGCTTTGGTGATGGTGAGGCCAAGCTGACTGCTTTTTCAGATTCTAACATGGCTGGAGATGTTGACAGAAGGAAGTCTACTTCAGGTTACTTGGTTACCTATGCAGGGGGAGCGGTGTCATGGCAAAGCAGGCTGCATAAGTGTGTGGCACTGAATACAACTGAAGTTGAATTCATTGTAGTAACAGAGGCGAGAAAAGAGCTATTGTGGCTGAAATGGTTGGCTTGTGAGCTTGGTTTTAAGCAAGACAAATATGTGTTGTTTTGTGACAACCAAAGTGCTATCCACTTGAGTAAGAATGCAAGTTTTCATTCAAGGTCTAAGCATATAGAAGTCCGCTATCATTGGATTCGAGATGTGTTATATTCCAAGCAAATGCAACTTGAGAAGGTTCACACCGATGACAATGGGGCTGATATGTTGACTAAAGTGGTGACAAGGAAGAAGCTTGAAGTATGCCGCCGACTCGCTGGCATGGCTGCCGGAAGGCAGTGAGACCCTCCATGATGTCGGGAGGGGGAGTTTGTTGGGCTAAGTCCCTCCACATGGAGATGTGTTGGCAGCCCAACATCAACCCATAAGTCCAACACATGTCAGTCGTTGATTTTCGCTGCATCCCATGGTTGAGAGCGCTTCCAAGGGAAGTGAAGCAAGGAGAAAATCCTAGCCACTCCACCCCTTGTTGGTGGTGGCTGCAATTATGAGAGTGAGAGCACACAGAAGAGAGAAAACACAACCTGAGAGAGAGGAAGAAGAAGTAGAGATTCTGTCCAGATTTGCTGCATCTGACTAGACAGTGTTCAAGCTGGTGATTGAAGGCTCAAACGTGCTTGGATCGACCCCAAACTTGATGAGCTCATTCCTTACTTTGATTACTTCGATCTGGTTAGCTGGTTTGAGTATTGGGTCAGTGGAGCATCAGATTTGAGAGTGATTTTTGTCAGCTTTGACTGCTACAGTTTCAGAACAGAGTAGTTTTGGGAGACGAACAGTTTGGGTAGGAAAATGTGTCCGATTGAGCTGAAATTTTGAGGGGATCTCAAGAACTCGTGTGTCTACTTGTCTGCCAAATTTGATGTTGTTTGATTCAGCGGTTTAAGAGCAGTTTGCAAAACACTGAATGGTACAGAAGCTATGTAAACTCTGCTTTGCTGAAATCTTACCTCTTGTGGCTATTGTTGCTGTTGCCGGTTGGCAACGAGGAGAGAGTGTTGTAAATCTCTCTAGATGTTCTAGAGAAGACTTTGTACTCATCATTCTCATAGTGAAGTTGTGTGAACCGGTCGGTCTACAACCGTGGTTTTTTACTCCTCAAGTTGAGGAGGTTTTTCCACGTTAAATCCTGTGTCACATGTGCATGTTGTTTGTGTTATTTCGCTGCTTACTTGTTGGTTGAAACTGTCCTCAAAGTTCATCACAAGCAGAGGAGGTTGTGTAGTATGCATATTTGCCGTGTTGATGAATTTGTGCAACGCATTGTTGTTGTACAGCCCCAACGCTCCCTAGGTTCGTTCCAACCACAAGACCGGCTTCTACATACTCTTCTGGGTTGCGAATGTGCGATCCAGTTCGAATGCATGGAATCTCTCTCTTGCAATGGCCAATGGGTAAATCGTGAAGGCCTACACGTCTTGGGGAAAACTACTCCTACCATGAATGGTTAGCTGATTTCCAGTTCGTTTACCTGGAAATGAAAATGGAATGGACCAGGAACACTCACCTGGTTCGTTGATCACCCGGCGAACCGACAGAGCTGCCCCCTTTGTCAAAACCAGAGAGTGACATGGCCAGCTAGATCGGACGAGAAAGTGAGACATGATTAAGGATCTTTGCGCGGATTAGTTAGATCGGACCAACTAACCATCCAATTGAGGAAGAAAATGTTGGGCAGATGTACCAACAGTTTGCTCGAATATGTTTGTTGAGGCCAGCTAGTTAAGGGCTTAATTAAATTATCAATATCATCAACGGGTCCATAGCTCAGTGGTAGAGCAATTGACTGCAGATCAATAGGTCACCGGTTCGAACCCTGTTGGGCCCTCTTCTATATTTATTTTTTGTGGACACTCTTCTATCTTGTTGGCATTTTTTCTTTCATTTCCTTACTTTATATATTGTTCCGTTTTTCAGAAAAATACATCAGTGGCAAGCAACCAGATAAACAGTAAAATCTAAAAAATAGTAGCAAACAATTTTTTTGAAAGCCATATATCCATCGTATGTTGGGAGATCTGGAATGAGAGGAAAGCCAGGGTATTCCGTTCCAAAGCTTCCCTTTCATTCCGAGTGGTCGCGGCGATTAAGGATGAGGCAAAGACGTGGGTGATCGCCGGGGCTAGATTATTGGGCAATTTAATTCCGGGAGAGTAGCCTTTTTTATTGGACCTGTGTGGTCCTGTAACCTGAAAATTATTGTCTTACCCCTTCTTATTTAATGAGATGAGGCAAAGGTTTTGCCTCTATTTCAAAAAAAAAAATCCGTCGCAACGAAACGACAAAAGTGGCCTCGCTCACATCTGCTATGATCATGTTGCCATCCGAAGAAGTAAACCCACCGGCTATTTCACATCCAAGTCATCGTTTCAAAGTTGAGATTAAACGATATGTTTAAAGGTTGGAAACTTACGTTGTCGGCGTCACAGAGAGGGGCAAGCGGGCAAGCATGGAGAACGACTCCTTTGGGTTGGTTACACTATAGAGCTAGTTTGTGGAGGTTGCACATCCCACCCGCAATAAAAAAAGGTTGCACATCCACACAGCGTATACATGTTGGCCTTCATTAACGGACTAGTCAGAAGACTTACTCTTCTGTTTTCTGTGTTGCTTACGAGAAGTTGCCCCTGGTTGTGCAGCGACTGTACTTCTCCCTCTCTTAGTATAAACGGGGTGGTTGTGAGGTATTGGTTGGTATATCAACTCTTTTGAGTGCATTTCTATCATTAAAAAAAAAACTTTGTGACACCATTATAGTCAGCAAATGAGTTGGGCAGATAACTTTTATGTATTGCAAACAGATATGCTTTCGAACTTGAAGTTCGGTCTCTTGAGTACGTAGATCTGAGGAGGAAACGTCCTGGACATTCCATGTAAGTTACTGGCATTCTTTCTAATACTTGAAATCTCGCCCTAATATTGGGAAATGGACTTTTTTTCTTCTAAAAAACATAAACATTTTTCTAAATGCATGAACACCTTTTAAAATTACATGAATAATTTTTAATAGGGGTGGACACTTAGAATTAACACGCATTTTTTTAAACAATAAATGAAATTTTCTTGAACACAGATCAATATTTCCTAGAAATAAGTAAACATTTTCATGTGTAAAATTTAATTTCCATGAACTTTTAAGATATTGAAAATTTAAAAATATTCATAAATTAGAAAAAAATCACAAATTTGAAAATTATTAAAGAACATTGATGACCAAATTACATCGGTCCACCACACCTGTCTGTGTAGAGGCTTGACTATTCACCGCAATAAGCTTTACGGCTATATATCTCTTAGTGCAATGCTACCTGATTAAGATTTTTTGAATATATGTTTTAGTGTCTACTTTTTTTCATACACATAGTACATTTTTCATAGACATCTAAACACTTTTTTTATACACGATTAACATTTTACAAATACATGATTAAAAATTCAAAAAAAAATTAACATTTTATGAATACATGTTAAACATTTTTTAAATACACGTTAAAACATGTTTTGAATGATGAGAACCTTTTTCAACTACACAAATATTTTAATGTCATGAACATATTTTTGAAACATGGGAACATTTTTTGTAAATGCAACATACATTTTTTTGATGGTATGACATATTATTTTAAATTACATGAACATTTTCTGCATTGAATAAACATTTTTAATGACATACATTTGTTCGTAAGATGTGAACATTTTTGAAATGTCACAAATGTTTTTTGATTGCTGTCAACATTTTATTTAAATTATGCTAACAAATATTCTACACCATGCTAAAAAATTAAATTCATTTTATAAAATTTTGATGTAAAAGTAACGTTTAGAATATATTTTGTAAATGCGAATAAAAGAGAAAAAATAATGAATGAAAAAACAGAGGAAAAACAAACAAACATGCAGGACGCTACTTGGGCTGCCCAATAGGCTTGTTGGAGACGACACTTCCTTCTATCTCGCGTCAAGCGAGGTATAGGAGTTACCGAGTATCGGTACACTTTTGTTTTTTGAGGCAAAGCAGTTTTTTGTGTATAGAGAGGCCTGTTAGCTTGGGATCACTTGTGCCCAGCCTCATCCCCAGCCAACTTTAGAAATAACGGTCCATATCTAAACCAAAATGAAGGGTGCGGCAATGTCTCGCTTGACACGAGACAGAGCCACCTCTCGCCTCAAGGGGCTCGAGAATGGGCCGGTCCACTTGGCTCCTGAAGCGCATGGTTTTAACCATTTCAATCATTTTTTTTCTTCCTTGCTTCTTTTCTGGTTGCTCCACTTCTTCTTTGCTTCTTCTTTCGCTTGCTTTCTTCTTTCAATATCCTATGTGCTTCTTCCTTGCTTCTGATTCCCTTTCTTCTTGCTTTTTTTTCAATATTTGTTTGTCAGGAAAATGGTGATTGCTCAAAACAAAAATGTTGATTTGGTATTAAGAAATGTATGTGTAATAATCAAAGAATGTACATCAACTAATTTAGGCGGAAACATGGTACATTAAAAAATGATTTTTAAGCCTTTGGGAAAAGTGTTCACAATGTGTTTTAAATAAGTATTTCAAAAATGGTTATGATATATCCAAATAAGAAAACATACACCAAGTCGTTAGTTGATGTTCATTGCTCAAAGGAAAAATGTTGATTTAGTAGATCAGAAATGTTTGTGCAAGATACATGAAATTAAAATAAGTGTGGAAAAGGTACAATTGTTAAATGTATTAATCTTTGGAAAAAGTGAAATCTATTCAAAATGTTTCAAAAATGCTTTAAAAAGACAAGGAATGTATATTAAAAAAATGTCTGTAAGCCTTTTGGAAAAATGTTTGTATTGTGTTTTAAATATGTACTTTAAAAATGTCTATAATATATCCAAATCAATGTTGGGGATATCGCTTATCGGGAACTTATCGGTCGACCCATGATAAGGGGTAAATCGGTTAATTTATCGGCATATCGGCTAATTTATCACCATATCGGTTGATTTATTGGTCGATTTATCTTATCGGTCAGACAATGGTAAGCGATAAATCGACCGATTTATCGGAATATCGGAAGATATCTTGAACAGTGATCCAAATAATAAAATGTACACCTACTGTAAGAAAATGTTGATTTAGTAGTTAAGATGTATGTGGAAGATAAATGAAATTAAGAAAAGGTTGAAAAAAATAATACAATTGTTAATGTATTTGCTTTTGGAAAAAAGTGTTGAAATTGTATTTAAAAGAAGTTTAGAAAATCCTTTAAAAAAGTTTAGGAATGTGTCGGGGGAATGACCCCCGGATAGGCCTAAGACGGCAAACGACGCTTCAAAACAACGGGGTGGCCATCGCCCCGGTCCGGCTGCCCAGCCACCCCGGTCGGCTCCCCGTCCGGCTGCTCTAACCGGCCTGCTACTTGAAGTCAACCGTTGCATCGACCCGACGCCGTCAAGATGGCCATACTGTGACCACTGTTGCTGACAAAACGTACACTGTTCACTCGTCATACGCGACATCATGTACAGTGCTACTTGTCCTTGGGCACTAATATATAAAATGACCCAGGGGAGCACTTCCTTGGAGAAGAAGCCACTCCCTTGGCCAAGAAGCCACTGACTTGGCCAAGAGGACAAGACAACTACAAAGCACACATCCATCCATCCACTCATGGGGTGACCTGGCCACACACTCACGAGCATGCATGCCCAAGCGCTCACGGCCACACATGGCCATCTCTCGTTCTCACACTCATACTCGTACATACATATATGAAGCTAGTAGCCCATAGCTCTCATCTGATAAACAGCTCCAGGAGCGACTCTGTACTGCTACATACTCCATATATAAACCACACTCGTCAGGACTAGGGGTGTTATCTGTCCGGAGAGCCCCGAACCTGGGTACGTTTTGCGTCTCGCGCTCCCTCGTACCAACCTCGCCTCTGGAGCCCACCGGTGACCTCTTGCCTGTTCCTCTCTTTAGCCATCCCATGGCATCTGCCGTGAGCTCACCACAACAGAATGTACATTAAAAAAATGTTTTAAGCCTTTTGAAGAAGTGTTGGTGATATATTTTAAATATGTATTTGAAAAATGGTCATTCTATATCTAAAGAAAGAAAATGTGCGCTTAGTTTCAAAAAATGTTAATCATGCATTTGGAAAGTGTTAAACATGTATAGAAAAAGTGTTTCTGATCTATGCAAATATCGTACTGTGTGTGTGTGTGAAAAAAGTAGACATCAAAAACGTATATATCAAAAAATTGTTAATTGGTAAACATGTGAAAATGTGTTTATGGTCTATACGAAGAATGTAGAACATGTATGCAAAAAGTAGACAACAAATTTATATTTGTAAAAAATGTTAATTATATACTTGAAAATGTTATCCGTTTATAAAAATAATATTGAAATGTGTGCAAAAAATATACAATATATATGAAACATAGCAATAAAAACATATATATGATAAAATTTAATCATGTATTTAAAAATGTTAAACATGTGTAAAAAAATTGTTCCTTACGTATATGAAAAATGTATAAATTATATTAAAAAGTAGACTTCAAAACCATATATTTGACTAAAATTTTAATCACATATTTAGAAAATGTTCACGAGTACAGAAAATTGTTTCAGATAAATATGAAAAATGTATCATGTATTTAAAAATGTTAAACGTGTATTAAAAAAATTCTGTTCTATTAAAAAAGAGATGAAAATTGATAAATAAGAAAAGATAACCGAGAAAGAAAGAAGAAAAATAAAGAGACAATAAAACCTGAATATAACCAATGTAAAACAGTGAAAACAGTAAAAATGGCAAACAAACAAAGAAAACCAATGAAAACCAGAAAGAAAAATGAAGAAAAACAAAGGAAAAAGAAAAAGAAAAACCACAAAAAACGGCAAAAGGATGAGAACTGTGAAAATCGAGAAAGCAACGAAGAAAACCAAGAAAGAAAGAAAGAAGAGAAGAGAAGAAAAAACAGTGAAAACTGAAGAAAACATTAAAGAAAAACATAGGGAAAAAAGATAAAACCCGCACTAATCCAACAAATAAACATACAGGGGGGAAAACGGTGAAACTTACAGCGAGCATGCGTCATCTGCCGAGCGTGCGAGCTAACAAAAAAATTGGAATTGAGCCAGCCTAATAGCTACGCTAGGGGAAAAAAATCTTTTAGGTGAAAGCTCGATCCCTATTCCTATAAGCGAGATATAGCTCTCAAGAAATATGAATAATGCACAGGAAGAAACAATGCATTTTAGTCATTATCAAAAGGCATGCAGCCTTGCACACACTTCTTTTGTCCACATTCTCTAGCAAAGAGAAACCTAAAAGCTATTGAACTTATGTTCGCTCAGCAGGACGTGCGCGATGCGATCAAAGCCGTTTGATCCTCGCATTGCGTTGCTCTTGGCGAACCCCTCGATTTGTTCACTCCCTTATCTCCTGAAGCGTAACGCGATCCCATCCGCACATCGACCTACAACGTCTCACGTCACCACCATCCCAATCCATTTTTCCACGAAGCGGCCAACAGATGTAACGGCCACCTGATTTCCATGTTCTCGTCTTTCAAACCATTTTCACAAGCTCACTCCCCTAAGCCGCCACCTCCGCCTTCATCGTGACCTCATCTCCCAGTGCCGCCACATCGGAGGCTGGTGTTGTCGTAGCAAAAAAACAAAAAATTGCAAGCATGCACGAAAACAAAAAATTCTAAATTTGCCATGGAAATATCACGACAATTTCTAAAGTTGTCATCATGTATGGAAACAAAAAACATTCTAAAGTTGCCATCATGTATGCAAACTTTTTCTAAAACTGTCATGTGTTAAAAACATTTTATTTCTAAAGGTGTCATGGTGTGTACAACATTTTTTTAAACCTACCAGTTTTCCTTGACTTTCCAAAAAAATATATACAGACAATATAGTTGGCATAATGCACAATTAGCTTTGCCATGTGAGCATTACATTTTGTTCATAAAGTTTGCCATGTAACCATTAAAAAAATTGCCATCACATAAAGGAAAGAAGACTATATTAAAACCCTTAATTGTCACAAAATTCTAAGAAACAACACTGAACTTCCAAACCGTCTAATTTTCAACCCAAAACTCTAAAAACTGAGCAACTTTCAACCCTTCTCTCATTGAACCACTTTTTTGGTCTATTTTGACTGATTTTAACTGGTTGACCGCCTCATCAGCGTCTACTCAGCCCCTGAATAGGTATTTTCCATGCATTTTTGGATAAGTTTTTCAAAAATGTTTGAAACTTGGTCAGAGTGATCGGAATGGTAGTATTCATTTTTTGAGAAGTTTTTCATTTATCTTGGCACTTTCATTTTTGGGTCAATTTTGAAAGAAAAAAAGGTTCTAAATTAGTATGTTCCTTGTAATGTTTTTTTAATCCATTTGTTAAAAAAGCTTGAAACTTTTCCAGAAAGATCAACATAGCAGTGTTAATGTTTGAGAATTGTTTCTGATTCAGTATTTTTATTCTAATTTTTAATCTCATTTGACAAAAAAAAAGTTTGAAACTTTCGCATTAGCCTCGTAGTGTTCATGTCTTAGACTTATTTGAAAATTTTCCTGCCATTTTCATTTCTGGGTCAAATATTGACGAAAAAAGGCCCTGAATCACTATTTTCCTTCGTTTAGTGGACTGCGTGACGTGGCCATTGACTTGGCTGCTGACTAGGCTGTTAACTCTACAACTAGTCAAAACCAACTAGTAAACTAGTTTGAGGAGGGGAGGGTTGAAACTTGTTCGATTTTCAGAGTTTGGACTTGTAATCTATATGGTTTTGAAGTTCAGGGTAAGAATTAAGTGACAATTCTAGGTTAAAAGATGGACTTACTCCACAAAATTTGCTAAGAATCACCTCCTTTTCCATTTTGATGGTAAATAACATGTTTGCCATGGTAGCTAAAATCTGTTATATCACATTTTTCTAAACTTGTCATCTGATCAATAAAAAAGTTATCAATATTTGCCATGATATGTATATTTACCATGCTATATATAGGTGCCACATAGGTATATATAATTTACATACTATTCTAAAAACAATTTTTTAGGAGAACAACATTTTTTTCAAAAACTTCCCAAAAAACATTTAATGTGGAACTTGCCATGTGCGGCATGTACTCGTTGCTGGAAATTTTTAAAACCATGGAAAATTTCAGAGCCATAGGAAATTTAAGAGCATGTAAATTTTTTGTTGCTCTCATGGAATTGTTCTTAGAGCGATGGTTGTTTTTTCCTCTACATCACGGGAAAATTTGTATAAGTTTTTGTTCTGCCCCCATGGAAAATCTACAACAAACAAAGTTTTCTAATCAAGGAAAATCTAGGATTTTGTAATGTTTTTTAGAGCCTCCATACATGGCAAAAATAATTATGTTTTCTAAAAGTTTCAGAGCCATTTGTAATATTCACATGTCAAATCTAGGATCTTTTGTTCTCTCATACATTACAACTTTTTGCAAACGTGTAACGCCCACATGTCAATTTTAATTCCCGAGCCATGGCAAATTGTTAGAGCCATGGGAAATTTTAGAGCATGGCAATTATTTTTTGCTCACATGGCAAATTATATTGCTTAACAATGACAAATTTTACAGAACAGCAAATTGTTAAGAGCCGTGGGAAATTTTAGAGCTCAACAAAATTTTCCTACTAACATGGCAAACTTTTTAGAGCCATGGCGATGTCAGTTTTTTCATAAGTTCTGTTATGGTCACATGAAAAATCTAGGGGGAAAAATTATTTTTCTATATGACGGCAAGTGTTTTTTGAGAGACATTTTGTATTGTCGTGCAAAACCTACTGATTGCCATCTAAATAAAGTAGCAAAAAAATTCCATGCCAACTTAAGTATGTATCGCTTTTAGTCTGGCCACTTGTCCTTTGAATTGTCTAGATCACGTCAACATCTTTTTTCTAATGGCAACTTTAATATGCGTTCAGTGGTTAATCTTTGTGTTTGAAGGATGGTGAATTGTTGTTCTTTTTAGAGCATGTTTTGCCATGTGTTACGTGTTTCTTTACAACTCATAAATTTGCCATGCGACAATTTGCAATTTTCCAATTGGTGCCATGTCGACAGAATAAAAAACTTTAAATTTGCCACGCGACTTTTTACATTTTCCCCCAAATTGGCCTCATTTTTAGAAAATAATTTTCCCAAAAAAATTCCATGTGAGCAGAACAAACCTTTACCATTTTCCATGATTATCTACCAAAATTTATACAATTTGCCATGTTACCATGCCTTTCATGATTGTTGATATACTACTTTTTACACATAGATTACCATGATATTTTTAGGTAATTTACATTGTTAGCTTGTTTTTGGCTGTTTTCTTGTACTCCAGAACAACAGTTTACGTTGTAGGTTTTTATTTATTTTGTTTCTGTAGTCTACCATGGCAGTAAAAAAAGGTTTGTGTAATTTACATTGTCAGCTCCTTCGCAATTTTTTTTAAAATTGTCAGCTCCCTAATGGCGTACAAGAGAAATATGAATGGAATGCGAGCTTGAACTAGTACAAGACGCACGTATTCTTCCCCAGGTTCCAACAGCGTATACAAGACAAGACCGATGCATGCCGTTCAACCAAGAACTCTTCTTCTTCTGGCCGGCCAGGTTGTGAGCTGAGTTTGAATAGAAGAAATCCTTGTCTGGGTAATGCATGTTCGACCAAGAACTCTTCTGCTTCTTCTGTCAGAAAAAAAAAACCTCTTCAGGTTCTGGGCGGGGTCGTGATCGAGTTGGATAGAAACTCTCCTTTTCCCGGTACGTCTCGGAGAAAACCATCGTCCGTCGGTTGATTTCCTGCTCGTTTACTCCGAAACGGAAACGGAATGGACCGGGAGTGCTCACCTGGTCCGCTGATCACCCGGCAAACCGACACATCACAGCCGGCTTTGTCAAACCAGAGAGTGACATGACAAAGAATGTGTGTCCAATTACGTGCTGGTAACACGGGAAATGCGAGGTAAAAGACAGGAAAGTGACATGATTAAGGATCTTCTGATTAATTTGATAAGACCAAGTGACTGACTAAGCATCCGATCGAGGAAGACAATTTTGGGCAGAGGAACCAACCGTATGTGCTGGTGCTGAAAGGGGTTTGGGCAGACCGGCTCGTTTCTGTCACTCAATCTTCATCCACAACAACAGTTTATGTTGAATGTCTTGTTCCTGATATTTACCCCTTAATTAAAAAAATATCAGCAGGTCCATAGCTCAGCGGTGGAGCAATTGACTGCAGGTCAATAGGTCATCAGTTTGAACCCGGTTGGGCCCTTTCCTGCTTTTTATCCTTCTTTTTTCTACTATATATACTACTGTTATTTTTGGAGAGATATTTCCATTACATAGCCCACGCTCGAACGTTTACTACAATGAAGTCTCGGAAAGGGCATTTGCCTTGTGATTTTCTTTAGCGCACTATTGGTATGTTCCATCTGACCATCTCTATTCTTGCTAGCTTTCTATTTTGAATATTTTCACATCTCACAACTAAATTAATTCCAATTACAAATCCACTTTTTTATCTTGTAATGTCTTCTAGGACTTTGCCAACATGGCGAGTTTGCCTCTATGCAAGGCTGGTTATATGTCTTCCTTTTGACAAAAATGAACAAGTAAGGGATGCTTTATATCGTGGTGGAAGAAATTGCACAATGACATTTGGTGACATCTGGTATGGATAGCTTTACTTTTGTTGGAAACATGGCAAGTTTGCCTCTATGTAAGGGCATCTCTAGCAGACCCCGCATCCCGCCCCGACCCGCAAAATAACCGCCAAAATGCGGGTAGGGGCGGGAAAACCTGCCTGATCAGACACCGCATTCGCGGCCGACCTGAAATTTTTTTTGCGGGGCGCGGCAAAAGATCTCCCCCGACCTCTAGATTCACGGGCTGGGAGGCCGACCCGAGCTCAGCCCCTATCCGCAGCGAGATTTGGCGGGAGGGACATTTCCGCGTGGCCGTTCCCGCTCCCCCCACCCTCCGCCACCATCGCCCCGCCACCTCACGCTCCGGTGCATCTTCCCCGGCCGTCCTTCGCCGCCATGGATGACTCCCTGCTGTCCCCCATCACCGTCGAGGTCGCCCACGCTCAATCCCCTCGGGCGGATCTCGTCGCCGGCCATGTTGGCCCCGCCGTCACCCAAGGTACCGCCGCGCCTGCCCGCAAGCACAGGGCAACGTGGTCGTGCAGGGCGGGAATCCGGCTGCCCCCGCCGCGAAGGCCCGCGCTCCGGGCGCCAACGCCGCTGTGCGATCCCGGCCGGCGGCGGAGAAGGTCACCAAGGCCGCCGGCGTAAAGAGGAAGAGGATTCCGGCTACAAAGAAGCCGCCTCCTTCATCCACTCCCTCCGCCCCGGAAAGAGGTTCCCCGGCGATGCCGCTCAATGGTGCTGCTCCCACCGCAAGCGAGGTGTTTGACGAAATGGCCGGAAGGTATGCATCTTCGGTCATGGCAATTTTCTTTGCTTTTCGCCATTTGCGATAGCTCGTGACTTGTTGTTGTTCACTATAGCGGTGGCCGGAGATGTTTTCTCTGCTCCGTATGGTGGCAATGTCGATGATTTCGGTGCGGGAGTTGGAACAAGCGCCGGAGGTGGATTCGGTGGTGGCGATGAACTTCAAGATGGACTCGATGACGCGGAGTGAAGATCGACCAAGATGATGCCGGACGTGGTCGTCACTTTTGCAAGACCCTCTTTTGCGTTTGTCCTACTAAACTGCAGCTTTTATTTGCGCGTAAACTGTGTTATGTTGTTTGAATTTGAACTTATTTGTGGGAACCTATGTCAAATTCGAGAATTGGGCGTATTCGGTTTGCGGGTCGACGCGGCGGTGTCCGAGCAGACCCCGCAAAAAGCCGACCCGTAAAAAAGTATATTCCGCGAATATCCTTTTATACGGGTCCGTTTGGAGGGTCTGCATCTGCGGCCGTCCGAGCCAGCCCGCAAAGGCCTTTTTCCGCGAACTGCAAACGCGTTTTGCGGGCCGGCGGGATGCGGGGTCCGCTAGAGATGCTCTAAGGCTGGTTATATCTCTTCTGTTGTCAAGTCTTAACTTTATTTGCTCTTTAAACTTTATTTTGTTGGACTATTATGTTTATGTTTTCACTTATAATTAATGTTTATTCGTGGTTCAGAAGTTTGGTGCTATATTATATGTTGTGTATCACGAATACCGGGTTACTGATTTCTAGATTATATACTTAGGCTAAACTTGCCCAGGCTCCACGAAAGTTCTGGCTCCGCCACTGCACTGCCATCATGCCACCGCCGGAACCGAGAAGCCGTGCCAGGCCGACCGCAACCTGTTTTAGCCGCACACATTTTCTTGCGAGGAAAAATATGAGGGGAAAGCGAGGAGGAACTTACTCCTATTACTAAGTAGTACAAGAGGCACACGTATTCTTCTCCAGGTTCCAACTACGAGACCGGCCAATATGCATGTCGTTCAAGGTTCAACCAAGAACACTTCTGGCCTGCAGGGGTGTGAGTTGAGTTTGAATAGAAGAAATCCTCGTCTGGGCAATGCATGTTCAACCGAGAACTCTTCTGGTTCTGGCCGGGGACGTGGTCGAGTTTGAATGGAAGGAAACTCTCTTTCTGGGTAAAGCTAGTACGCGTACGTCTCGGAGAAAACCATCGTCTGTCTGTCATTTTCCGGTTCGTTTACATGGAAATGGAGAATGGAAGGGAGCGGGTGACCGCTAACCTGGTCCGCTAATCACCCTACAAACCGACAGAGCTGCTCGCTTCGTCAAACCAGAGAGCGACATGACTGAGAATGTCTGTCCAATTAGCTGCTGGGGACGCAGGAAATGCGAGGCCAAAGACGGGACAGTGACATGATTAAGGATCTTTACGCTGATTAATACGTAATTAGATAAGACCATCATATCGACAGAGAATGTTGGGCAGAGGAACCAGCCACGCAGGTGCTGAAAGGTGTTTGTGCAGACCGGCTCGTTTGTGTCACTTGGTCTTCACCGACAACAACAGTTTACGCTGCACGTCCTGCTATTTTATATTAAGAAGCTAATTTAATTAACAGACATCGACGGGTCCATAGCTCAGTGGTAGAGCAATTGACTGCAGATCAATAGGTTGGGCCCTATTCAACACAAATTTTTTTCTGCTATACAACTCTTATTTTTTGGAGTTCTTTTTCTCTACTAGAATTCTATTACTTTTGAAAAAGTCTAGGACGAACCTCAACATATATCCACTACACGACACACATTTTTTCCGACAACAGCAAGAACTTCCGAGCCCATGTTTTTAAGGATCTTGCATATGAAGCGCGAGTAGTGCCCGGTTCGGAAGACCATTTATTGCGAGTCATCCAGATGCCCCCGCGACACCTGTGATGTGACGAGTGCAATGGAGAGGGTGTTATGCTTCGGGGATGGCCTATAGAAGGAAAAGCACTCTATAGAACAACCTACGATACGGCGGTGGCGTGCCGGGCGCTCAAGGAATATGTGCTCGATCATCTCACCAGCAACGCAAAAACGCGAGTGAGATGGCAGGGAATTACGGTGATGAAAAAGGGACCCACACGACAATCGCGGCGGAAGAGCCAAAGGGACTGCTTGCATTGAGGCTAGGCAAAGTTCTCCCAGTCTTCAGGACGAAAATGTAATCAATGAGGTAAGCACCCGCGAGGGCATAGCTAGCGCACGCTGTGAACATCGCCTCGGCAAGGAGCCCGCTGATGAAGCACGCCAGAGGAGATATATAGAGTGATCGAAACCAAGATCGAGCTTAACCCAAGCAGCAGATGGAGGCTACCAGGCGCCACGGCGATAAAGGCATGCGGCCTCGTAACATGGGACAAGAGTTTTGGCAGGTTAGTCGCTAAGGAGAAAAATACCTTCTTTGGTGATAGAGGTGCTTGTTAGGTTGATCTCCTTCTCGTGTGGGCCCAATGACCCACCGGACCCTTGATCCGCGCCTTGATCGGGGACGCCCAACCCACTATGGTTGACGGGCCCGTGTCACCTGCGCTATATAAAGAGGTGGGGGCCGGTGGCACGCAATACGAGGTTCGTCGCGAGCCGCACACCTCACCGACACACCTACCAATGTAGGTTTCGCGCAGTGCTGACAGAAAGCGCCGCCACCACCTCGCCCACTCTCTGCCATCACCGCCGTCGCCATCCACCATGGCCACCGGCTCAAGCTCCTCGAGCCAAGCAGAAGGTAGAACTACTGTCAATCCCTAGCCTACTCCGATCCACAGATCCTATCAATGGTATCAGCCAGATTGGGTTTAGGATTTTTGGTTGAAATCAAAGAATTATCCCCTCCCCGAAGAACCCTAAAGTGACAGGGCAAACAAACTCGCCGGAAAAGTTGCGCCGCCGCACCGGCCGCGCCGTTCCTCTCGATCCCGACACGCATCGGCATGCCGAGGTTTCGGGAAGAAGAACACCACCCTGAGAGGGGCAAAGAAGCACCCCCACTGAGCCGCTTGACAGTGGCGCGCTCTCCTTCGGGAGCTCGCGCACGCTAGCAAGGGGGACAAGGAGGGCGCCGCCGCGGTGGTTCGTCGCCGGGCGCGGGCGCACAGGGGAGCAGGGAAAGGCTCCGCCGCACCTCTCTGCCTCTCTCTCGCGTGCAGGAGGCGTGGGATGGAGGGAGGAAAGAAGAGGGGAAGGAAAAGAGCGTCGCGGAGCGGCGCGTTGGCGTTCATCGCCGTCGCCGGTGGCCGGTGCGAAGCTCCTCTCTCTGCCGTCGGCGGGGAGGAGACGAACAGAGGAAGGGGGCGAATATGCTAGGGTTTGACCGAACGGTGCGGCGCTGGCTGTTTTGTTCTAGCGACAGACGCGGTGGTTCATCCGATCACACTCAACGGCTGCGATGAAAAACCTAGCTGGCCACGGGCCTTTTGGGCCGAAAGAGAGGGAGGCCGGCAGGGGCGCGCTGGGCCTTTGGGCCGAAAGGGGCAGAGGCTGCAGCCGTGCGCTGGGCCGAGGACGAGGCCGCAGCCGCGCGCCGAGCCAGCTGCAGTCTTTTTTTATATTTTGTTTTTTGGGCAGATTTTATATATAGTTTTTCTATTCAAATTAATCCAACGAAAATTTGTTTAGAAAATAGAAAAGTAAAAGAGATGCTTCTGAAAAGTAAAAGTTCATGAATTTTTTATTCATGTTTTTCCGCTGCAAATAAATAAAAATGCTCTTTTAAAAGTAAATAAAACAAAAGTAAAATTAAATTTTAAAGAGCATGTTAAAGAGATTATTGAAACAATTATGATCCTGTTATTTTTATGACCAACGTTGTTAATAACATGATCATGATTTATTGATTGTTATAAAAGGTGCATTTATTTCTACTTTTGCCCTACGGTGATATAGATTTAATTGCATAAACAATTGTATGTTTAATTTTGACCAACGTTGGATTAAAGCATGCAATTGTTGTCATGATCTCACATCATTGTGGTTTCAGGAGGGTACCACTTGATGAGTTGCCTCCAGGATGTTCCAACCCTCAGAGGTGATAACTACACTGAATGGAGAAAGAAAGTTGACTTGGCCTTTGTCTGTGCTGAGGTGGACTGGGTTGTGGACACTCCACAGCCGGTCAAACCAACAGAGCCAGTCAAAGGCTCAAAAGAAGATGATGCTGCTTGGGAGAAAAAGAAGAGGGATCATGCTCCAGTGGAGATGTCATATTCCCTCAAAAACCAAAAGTGGCTCAACGCCAATAAAAAGTGCATGGCTTTCATAAAGAACACAATTGAGAACACTATTGTGGGCTCAATTGCATAGTGTACTTCCATAGGGGAGTATCTTGAAAAGGTAAGAGCCAGTTCACTGGTTCTTCAAAGATATATGCTACCCAGTTGCTAAAGCAGCTGGTGATAGAAAAGTACACAGGAGGTGGACATGGCATAAGAGAGCACATCCTCAGGATGAGCAACATGGCAGCTAAGCTTAAACCCATGGATGAGGATTTGGAGCTCAAGCCTGCACTCCTTATTCACCTGGTCATGGCTTCACTGCCAAAAGAGTTTGACACTTTTGTTGTCAACTACAACATGTCGCCTGGAAAATGGGACATTGAAAAGACTATAGCCATGTGTGTGCAAAAAGAGGAAAGACTTAAAACCTCATATGGTGGTTCTCTGAACTATGTGAAGGATAATAAGAAAAAGAATTACAATCAAAGTGGCAAAGGTTCCCCTTCAAAGCCACATGGAAAAGCTTCCATGCACCATCAACATCAGCAAAAGTCTTTTCCAGTGGACAAAGACACATGTCTCCACTGTAAGCAGACTAGGCACTACAAGAAAGATTGCCCTGTTTGGCTGAAGTCAATAATGGCAAAGAGAGGTAACAACATTGTTTTCTTTGTAAATAAATCCTTGTATATTCAGTTTTCGAAATCTACTTGGTGGATTGACTCAGGTGCAACCGTTCATGTTGGAAATTCATTACAGGGATTCCATTCGACGCGGACTACGCAAAGAAGCGAAAGATGCATTGAGGTTGCAAATGGAGTTCAAGCAGAAATTGAAGCTGTCGGTGACATCTCTCTGGAGTTAGCTGATGGATTCAAGCTTCTGCTTAGAGATGTTTTATATGTTCCTCATATCACAGAAACTTGATTAGTGTTTCATGTTTGGTCAAAGATCATTATGAATGTTATTTTGGACATGGCAAGTGTGCCATATGGTTTAATAATGCTTATGTGGGTGATGCTTTACTTCACAATGAGCTTTATTTATTATCACTGCGTGAAAAAGTGTATTCTGTGTGTAATGTGAATGAGCATGTTTCCGCGTCGGATAAAGAACAAAAGAAAAGAAAGAGAACTCATGACTCATCGAAATTATGGCACTGTCGCTTGGGCCATATTTCGAGGGGGAGAATAGAAAGACTATTTAAAAATGAAATTCTTCCTCCATTAGAGTTCTCAGACATAGAGCAATGCATATATTGCATTAAAGGAAAGTATGTAAAATAAATTAAAAAGGGTGCAAACCGTAGCACAGGAACACTAGAAATCATTCACACTGACATTTGTGGACCATTTCAGGTGAAAAGTGTGGATGGCTATGACTCGTTCATAACATTCACAGATGATTACTCCCGATATGGTTATATTTATCCAATCAAAGAAAGATCTGAAGCGTTGGATAAATTTAAAATATTCAAAGCTGAAGTTGAAAATCAGCACGATAAAAGAATAAATATAGTAAGATCTGACCGTGGGGGGGGGAGTACTACGGTCGGCACACTCCATATGGCCAAGTCCCTGGACCTTTTGCAAAGATCTTACAGGAGACTGGCATAGTGACCCAGTATTCAATGCCGGGCGAGCCTTAGCAAAATGGAGTAGCTGAAAGGCGTAACTGTACACTTATGGATATGGTGCGCAATATGATGAGTTATTCCACCTTGCCATTGGGATTATGGATGGATGAGCTTAAATCTGCCATTCACATTCTCAATAGAGTATCAAGCAAGTCGGTGCCCAAAACACTGTACGAGTTGTGGACAGGAGGAGTACCCTCCCTACAACACTTAAGGGTGTGGGGGAGCCCAGCTGAGGCCAAAGTGTTTAATCCAAATATTGCAAAGTTAGATCCCAAAACAGTGAGTTGCCACTTCATTGGCTATCCTGATAGATCAAAAGGTTTTTGTTTCTACTGTCTAGAGAGATACACAAAGTTTGTAGAAACAAGACATGCAGTCTTCTTAGAGGACGAAATGATGAGGGGGAGCATGGTAGCTTGGAAAATTGATCTTGAGGATAAGAGGGTTCATGCACCTAATCCGATGATTCAGGAGCCATTTTTCTCACTACCTGTTGTGCCTGCACCGACAATCCCTGAGGTTGCGGTGCAAACACCTGTTGTAACTCCAACCATGACAACTATGGGAGAAGATCCGGAACCTGTCCGTCAGGAGCCGACTGAACCCGTCGTTGAGCATGAAGGGGAGGTGCAGCAGCCACTTTTAGAAGAGGTGCCGGAAGTTGAGGCCCCTAGAAGGTCCACAAGACCCAAAAAGTCAGCTATTTCTACTGATTATAAAGTTTATAACACAGAAAAAGTTCATATGGAACATGATCCCACTTCATATGAAGAAGCCATGAGAAGTCCTCACTCATCAAAGTGGCTAGAGGCAATGGAAGACGAGATGAAATCGATGAGTTCCAAAGATGTTTGGGACTTAGAGAATATTCCTAAAGGAGCCAAAACAGTAGGCTATAAATGGGTCTACAAAACTAAGTATGACTCTAAAGGGAATGTAAAAAAGTATAAAGCACGACTTGTGGCAAAAGGATTCACACAAAGAGAAGGGATAGATTACAATGAGACATTTTCCCCAGTCTCGTGTAAGGATTCCTTCAGAATCATAATGGCATTAGTTGCACATTTTGATTTAGAGTTACATCAAATGGATGTAAAGACGACATTTCTGAACGGGGATTTAAAAGAAAAAGTCTACATGAAACAACCCAAAGGTTTTATCATGGAAGGCAAGGAAGATTTGGGATGCCGCCTGAAGAAATCTATTTATGGATTAAGGCAAGCCTCTAGACAGTGGTATTTAAAGTCTATTGAGACAATTAAAAGATTTGGACTTAAAGAGAATGTTGAGGATAACTGCATTTATGTAAAGTTTAAAAATGGGAAATATATTTTCCTAATCTTGTATGTGGACGATATCTTGCTTGCTAGTAGTGATGTTAGTCTGCTACAAGAAACAAAGAAGTTCTTGTCCTCAAATTTTGATATAACAGATCTTGGTGAAGCATCATATGTTTTGGGCATAGAAATTCACCGAGATAGGAAAAATGGAGTTTTAGGACTATCGCAGAAGGCATATTTAGAAAAGGTTCTTAAAAAGTATAATATGCATGCGAGTAAAGCCACACCTGCTCCTATAGTCAAGGGCGATAGTTTTGGGAAATTCCAATGTCCCAAGAACCAGTACGAGATCGATCAAATGAAAGCAGTACCATATGCTTCGGCTGTTGGAAGCTTACAGTATGAACAAGTGTGCACTCGCCCTGACTTAGCTTTTATCACCGGGGTACTCGGTAGATATCAAGAGAATCCAGGCATAGAGCACTGGAAGATGGTAAAGAAAGCATTGTGTTATGCGCAAGCTGAAGGAAATATGCCCTAGAGGCAATAATAAAGTTGTTATTTTATATTTCCTTATTCATGATAAAGGTTTATTATTCATGCTAGAATTGTATTGATCGGAAACTTAAATACATGTGTGAATACATAAACAAACACTGTGTCCCTAGTAAGCCTCTACTAGACTAGCTCGTTGATCAAAGATGGTTAAGGTTTCCTAACCATGGACATGTGTTGTCATTTGATAACGGGATCACATCATTAGGAGAATGATGTGATGGACAAGACCCACCCGTTATCTTAGCATAATGATCGTTCAGTTTATTACTATTGCTTTCTTCATGTCAAATACTTATTCCTTCGACTATGAGATTATGCAACTCCCGGATACCGGAGGAATACCTTGTGTGCTATCAAACGTCACAACATAACTGGGTGATCATAAAGATGCTCTCCAGGTATCTCCAAAGGTGTTTGTTGAGTTGGCATAGATCAAGATTAGGATTTGTCACTCCGAGTTTCGGAGAGGTATCTCTGGGCCCTCTCTGTAATACACATCATAAGCTTGCAAGCAAATGACTAAGGAGTTAGTTACAAAGGTGATGTATTACGGAACGAGTAAAGAGACTTGCCGGTAACGAGATTGAACTAGGTATAGAGATACCGACGATCGAATCTCGGGCAAGTAACATACCGATGGACAAAGGGAATTACGTATGTTGTCATAACGGTTCGGCCGATAAAGATCTTCGTAGAATATGTAGGAGCCAATATGGGCATCCAAGTTCCGCTATTGGTTATTGACCAGAGAGGTGTCTCGGTCATTTCTACATAGTTCTCAAACCCGCAGGGTCCGCACGCTTAACGTTCGTTGACGATATAGTGTTATATGAGTTATATGTTTTGGTGACCGAATGTTGTTCGGAGTCCCGGATGAGATCACGGACATGACGAGGAGTCTCTAAATGGTCGAGAGGTAAAGATTGATATATAGAACGATGGTATTTGGACACCGGAAGTGTTTCGGGACGTACCGGGAAGGAATCGGGTCACCGAAAGGGGTTCCAGGCACCCCCCCCGGCAAGTTATGGGCCTTATGGGCCAAAGGAGGGGACAGACCAGCCCATAAGGGGGCTGGTGCGCCTCCTCCCTTGTTTGGCCAGCACTAGGGAAGGAAAAGGGGGAGGGCTAGCCCCTCCTGCCTTTCCCTCCCAAGCCGCCCCCCCTTCCTTATTTGGAGCGCGGGGAAAGGCAGGGGAGGGTGGCGCCCTCCCCCCCCCCCTTTCCAATCCTACTTGGGCGCCTCCTTTGGCTGCTCCTCCCTCCCTCCCACCTATATATATGTGGGAGGGGGGTGCCTAGCACACAACAGATCAATTGTTAGCCGTGTGAGGCGCCCCCCTCCACCGTTTACACCCTCGGTAATATTTTCGTAGTGCTTAGGCGAAGCCCTGCGGAGATCACTTCACCGTCACCGTCACCATGCCATCATGCTGACGGAACTCATCTACTACCTCGCCGTCTTGCTGGATCAAGAAGGCGGAGGACGTCATCGAGATGAACGTGTGCTGAACACGGAGGTGTCGTACATTCGGTATTAGATCAGTTGGATCACGAAGAAAGTTCGACTACATCAACCGCGATGTGAAACGCTTCCGCTTACGGTCTACGAGGGTACATAGACACACTCTCCCCTCTCGTTGCTATGCATCTCCTTGATAGATCTTGCGTGTGCGTAGAATTTTTTTTGTTTTCCATGCAACGTTTCCCAACAGTGGCATCATGAGCCAGGTCTATGCGTAGATGATATGCACGAGTAGAACACAAAGAGTTGTGGGCGGTGATAGTCATACTGCTTACCACCAATGTCTTATTTTGATTCGGCAGTATTGTGGGATGAAGCGGCCCGGACCAACCTTACATGTCCACGCACATGAGACCGGTTCCACCGACAGACATGCAACTAGTTTTGCATAAAGGTGGCTGGCGGGTGTCTGTTTCTCCTACTTTAGTTGAATCGAATTTGACTGCGGCCGGTCCTTGAAGAAGGTTAAAACAGAAAACTTGATGAATCACCATTGTGGTTTTTGCCGTAGGTAATAACGGTTCTTGCTAGAAGCCCGTACCAGCCACGTAAAACTTGCAACAACAAAGTAGAGGATGTCTAACTTGTTTTTGCTGGGCATGTTGTGATGTGATATGATCAAGACATGATGTGATATACGTTATTGTATGAGATGATCATGTTTTGTAAGTTATCGGCAACCGGCAGGAGCCTTATGATTGTCTCTTTATTGTATGAAATGCAAACGCCATGTAATTGCTTTACTTTATCACTATGCGTTAGCGATAGTTGTAGAAGCAATAGTTGGCGAGACGACTACGACGCAACGATGGAGATCAAGGTGTCGAGCCGGTGACGATGGAGATCATGACGATGCTTTGGAGATGGAGATCAAAAGCACAAGATGATGATGGCCATATCATGTCACATATTTTGATTGCATGTGATGTTTATCTTTTATGCATCTTATTTTGCTTAGTACGGCGGTAGCATTATAAGATGATCCCTTCACTAAATTTCAAGGTAAAAGTGTTCTCCCTGAGTATGCACTGTTGATACAGTTCGTCGTTTCGAGACACCACGTGATGATCGGGTGTGATAGACTCTACGCTCACATACAACGGGTGTAAGATAGTTTTGCATATGCAGAATACTTGGGTTAAACTTTACGAGCCTAGCATGTACAGACATGGTCTCGGAACACTGGAGACCGAAAGGTCGAACATGAGTCATATAGTAGATATGATCAACATGAAGATGTTCACCATTGAAGACTACTCCATCTCACGTGATGATCAGACTTGGTTTAGTTGATATGGATCATGTATCACTTAGACAACTTGAGGGATGTTGATTTAAGTGGGAGTTCATTAGTAATTTGATTAATTGAACTTAATTTATCATGAACTTAGTCTTGATAGTTTTTGCATATCTATGTTGTAGATCAATAGCTCATGATATAGCTCCTATATATTTTTGATATGTTCCCAGAGAAAACTAAGTTGAAAGATGATAGTAGCAATGATGCGGACTGGGTCCGTGATCTGAGGATTATCCTCATTGCTGCACAGAAGAATTATGTCCTTGATGCACCGCTAGGTGACACACCTATTGCAGGAGCAGATGCAGACGTTATGAACGTTTGGCAAGCTCGATATGATGACTACTTAATAGTTTAGTGCGACATGCTTTAAGGCTTAGAACCGGGACTTCAAAAATGTTTTGAACGCCACGGAGCATATGAGATGTTCCAATAGCTGAAATTGGTATTTCAGACTCATGCTCGTGTCGAGAGGTATGAGACCTCTGACAAGTACTTTGCCTAGAAGATGGAGGAGAATAGCTCAGCCAGTGAGCATGTGCTCAGAATGTCTGGGTACTGCAATCGCTTGAATCAAGTGGGAGTTAATCTTCCAGATAAGATAGTGATTGACAGAGTTCTCTAGTCACTATCACCAAGCTACTAGAGCTTCATGATGAACTATAATATGCAAGGAATGACTAAAACGATTTCCAAGCTCTTCACGATACTGAAGTCAGCGAAGGTAGAAATCAAGAAATAGCATCAAGTGTTGATGGTTAATAAAGACCACTAGTTTCAAGAAAAAGGGCAAGGGAAAGAAAAGGAACTTCAAGAAGAATGGAAAGCAAGTTGCCGCTCCCATGAAGAAGCCCAAAGCTGGACCCAAGTCTGAAACTGAGTGCTTCTACTGCAAAGGAAATGGTCACTGGAAGCAGAATTGCCCCAAATACTTGGCGGATAAGAAGGATGGCAAAGTGAACAAAGGTATATTTGATATACATGTTATTGATGTGTTCCTTACTAGTATTCATAGTAGCCCCCGGGTATTTGATACCGGTTCAGTTACTAAGATTAGTAACTCGAATCAGGAGTTGCAGAATAAACACAGACTAGTTAAGGGCGAGGTGATGATGTGTGTTGCAAGTGATTCCAAGGTTGATACGATCACCATCGCACACTCCCTCTACCTTCGGGATTAGTGGTGAACCTAAATAAATGTTATTTGGTGTTTGCGTTGAGCATGAATATGATTTGATCATGTTTATTGCAATACGGTTATTCATTTAAGTCAGAGAATAATTGTTGTTCTGTTTACATGAATAAAACCTTCTATGGTCATACACCCAATGTAAATGGTTTATTGAATCTCGATCATAGTGATACACATATTCATAATATTGATGCCAAAAGATGCAAAGTTGATAATGATAGTGCAACATACTTGTGGCACTGCCGTTTAGGTCATATTGGTGTGAAGCGCATGAAGAAACTCCATGCAGATGGGCTTTTGGAATCACTTGATTATGAATCATTTGATACTTGTGAACCATGCCTCATGGGCAAGATGACTAAAACTCCGTTCTCCGGAACAATGGAGCGAGCTGATGACTTGTTGGAAATAATACATACCGATGTATGCGGTCCGATGAGTATTGAAGCACGCGGCAGGTATCGTTATTTTCTGACCTTCACAGATGATTTAAGTAGATATGAGTATATCTACTTAATGAAACACAAGTCTGAAACATTTGAAAAGTTCAAAGAATTTCAGAGTGAAGTGGAGAATCATCGTAACAAAAAATAAAGTTTCTACGATCTGATCGCGGAGGCGAATATTTGAGTTACGAGTTTGGCCTTAAAACAATGTGGAATTGTTTCACAACTCACGCCACCTGGAACACCACAGCGTAATGGTGAGTCCGAATGTCATAATCGTACTTTATTAGATATGGTGCAATCTATGATGTCTCTTACCGATTTACCACTATCATTTTGGGGTTATGCATTAGAGACAGCCGCATTCACGTTAAATAGGGCACCGTCTAAATCCGTTGAGACGACACCGTATGAACTGTGGTTTGGTAAGAAACCTAAGCTGTCATTTCTTAAAGTTTGGGGTTGCGACACTTATGTCAAAAGGCTTCAGCCTGATAAGCTCGAACCCAAATCGGAGAAGTGCGTCTTCATAGGATACCATAAGGAAACAATTGGGTACACCTTCTACCACAGATCCGAAGGAAAGATCTTTGTTGCTAAGAATAGATCCTTTCTAGAGAAGGAGTTTGTCTCGAAAGAAGTGAGTGGGAGGAAAGTAGAACTTGATGAGGTAATTGTACCTTCTCTCGAATTGGAGAGTAGCACATCACAGAAAACTATTTCAGTGATGCCTACACCAACTAGAGAGGAAGCAAATGATGTTGATCATGAAACTTCAGATCAAGTTACTACTGAACCTCGTAGGTCAACCAGAGCACGATCCGCACCAGAGTGGTATGGTAATCCTGTTCTAGAAGTCATGTTACTAGACCAAGGCGAACTTACGAATTATGAAGAAGCTATGATGAGCCCAGATTCTGATAAATGGCTTAAGGCCATGAAATCTGAGATAGGATCCATGTATGAGAACAAAGTGTGGACTTTGGTGGACTTGCCCGATGATCGGCAAGCCATAGAGAATAAATGGATCTTCAAGAAGAAGACTAATGCTGATGGTAATGTTACTGTCTATAAAGTTCGACTTGTCGCGAAAGGTTTTCGACAAGTTCAATGAGTTGACTATGATGAGACTTTCTCACCCGTAGTGATCCTCAAGTCCGTCCAAATCATGTTAGCAATTGCCGCATTTTATAATTATGAAATTTGGCAAATGGACATCAAAACTGCATTCCTTAATGGATGTCTTAAAGAAGAGTTGTACATGATGCAATCAGAAGGTTTTGTCGATCCTAAAGGTGCTGACAAAGTGTGCAAGCTCCAGCGATCCATCTATGGACTGGTGCAAGCATCTCGGAGTTGCAATATACGCTTTGATGAGGTGATCAAAGCATATGGTTTTATACAGACTTATGGTGAAGCCTGTATTTACAAGAAAGTGAGTGGGAGCTCTCTAGCATTTCTGATATTATATGTGGATGACATATTGCTGATTGGAAATGATATAGAATTTCTGGATAGCATAAAAGGATACTTGAATAAGAATTTTTCAATGAAATACCTCGGTGAAGCTACTTACGTATTGAGCATTAAGATCTATAGGGATAGATCGAGGCGCTTGATAAGACTTTCAATGAGTACATACCTTGACAAGATTTTGAAGGAGTTCAAAATGGATCAGTCAAAGAAGGAGTTCTTGCCTGTATTATAAGGTATGAAGTTGAGTAAGACTCAAATCTCGACCACAGCAGAAGATAGAGAAAGAATGAAAGTCATTCCCTATGCCTTAGCCATATGTTCTATAAAGTATGCCATGCTGTGTACCAGACCTATTGTGTACCTTGACATAAGTTTTGCAAGGGGGTACAATAGTGATCCAGGAGTAGATCACTAGACAACGGTCAAAATTATCCTTAGGTACCTAAGAGGACTAAGGAAATGTTTCTCGGTTATGGAGGTGATAAAGAGTTCGTCGTAAAGGGTTACGTCGATACAAGTTTTAACACTGATCCGGATGACTCTGAGTCTCAAGCTGGATACATATAGAAAGTGGGAGCAATCGGCTAGAGTAGCTCCATGCAGAGCATTGTAGACATAGAAATTTACAAAATACATACGGATCTGAATGTGGCAGACCCGTTGACTAAACTACTCACACAAGCAAAACATGATCACACCTTAGTACTCTTTGGGTATTAATCACATGGCGATATAAACTAGATTATTGACTCTAGTAAACTCTTTGGGTATTGGTCACATGACGATGTGAACTATGGATGTTAATCACATGGCGATGTGAACTCGATTATTGACTCTAGTGCAAGTGGGAGACTGAAGGAAATATGCCCTAGAGGCAATAATAAAGTTGTTATTTTATATTTCCTTATTCATGATAAAGGTTTATTATTCATGCTAGAATTGTATTGATCGAAAACTTAAATACATGTGTGAATTCATAAACAAACACCGTGTCCCTAGTAAGCCTCTACTAGACTAGCTAGTTGATCAAAGATGGTTAAGGTTTCCTAACCATGGACATGTGTTGTCATTTGATAATGGGATCACATCATTAGAAGAATGATGTGATAGACAAGACCCACCCGTTAGCTTAGCATAATGATCGTTCAGTTTATTGCTATTGCTTTCTTCATGTCAAATACTTATTCCTTCGACTATGAGATTATGCAACTCCCGAATACCGGAGGAATACCTTGTGTGTTATCAAACGTCACAACATAACTGGGTGATCATAAAGATGCTCTACAGGTATCTCCGAAGGTGTTTGTTGAGTTGGCATAGATCAAGATTAGGATTTGTCACTCCGAGTTTCGGAGAGGTATCTCTGGGCCCTCTCGGTAATACACATCATAAGGTTGCAAGCAAATGACTAAGGAGTTAGTTACAAAGGTGATGTATTATGGAACGGGTAAAGAGACTTGCCGGTAACGAGATTGAACTAGGTATAGAGATACCGACGATCGAATCTCGGGCAAGTAACATACCGATGGACAAAGGGAATTACGTATGTTGTCATAACGGTTCGACCGATAAACATCTTCGTAGAATATGAAGGAGCCAATATGGGCATCCAGGTTCCGCTATTGGTTATTGACCAGAGAGGTGTCTCGGTCATGTCTACATAGTTCTCGAACCCGTAGGGTCCGCACGCTTAACATTCGTTGACGATATAGTGTTATATGAGTTATATGTTTTGGTGACCGAATGTTGTTCGGAGTCTCGGATGAGATCACGGACATGACGAGGACTCTCAAAATGGTCGAGAGGTAATGATTGATATATAGAACGATGGTATTTGGACACCAGAAGTGTTTCGGGACGTACCGGGAAGGAATCGGGTCACCGGAAGGGGTTCCGGGCACCCTCCGGCAAGTTATGGGCCTTATGGGCCAAAGGAGGGGACAGACCAGCCCACAAGGGGGCTGGTGCGCCTCCTCCCTTGTTTGGCCAGCCCTATGGAAGGAAAAGAGGGAGGGCTAGTGCCTCCTGCCTTTCCCTCTCATGGGAGAAAGGAAGGGGGGGGCGCCACCCTCCCCTGCCTTTCCCCGCGCTCCAAATAAGGAAAGGGGGGCGCGGCTTGGGATGGACTCCAAGTAGGATTCCTCCTACTTGGGCGCCTCCTTTGGCTGCTCCTCCCTCCCTCCCTCCCACCTATATATATGTGGGAGGGGGGCGCCTAGCACACAACAGATCAATTGTTAGCCGTGTGCGGCGCCCCCCTCCACCGTTTACACCCCCGGTCATATTTTCATAGTGCTTAGGCGAAGCCCTGCGGAGATCACTTCACCATCACCGTCACCATGCTGTCGTGCTGACGGAACTCATCTACTACCTCGCCGTCTTGCTGGATCAAGAAGGCGGAGGACGTCACCGAGCTGAACGTGTGCTGAACACGAAGGTGCCGTACATTCGGTACTAGATCGGTTGGATCGCGAAGAAAGTTCGACTACATCAACCGCGATGTGAAATGCTTTCGCTTACGGCCTACGAGGGTACATAGACACACTCTCCCCTCTCGTTGCTATGCATCTCCTTGATAGATCTTGCGTGTGCGTAGAATTTTTTTTGTTTTCCATGCAATGTTTCCCAATACAAGGCACGAAGGACCTCATGCTAACATACAGGAGATCTAAATCCCTAGAGATAAGAGGGTATTCAGACGCAGATTTTGCGGGAGACAGAGATGATAGAAAATCCACGTCTGGATACGCGTTCACTCTCGCTGGAGGGGCTATTTCGTGGAGAAGCTCCAAACAGTCAATAGTTGCATCGTCCACGATGTATGCAAAATTTATAGTATGTTATGAGGCCACGGGGCAGGCGATATGGTTAAAAAAATTATACCCGACTTGAAAGTGGTTGATTGCATTGACAAACCACTAAAGATGTACTGTGACAACCAGCCCGCAGTATTCTATGCTCACAACAACAAGTCGAGTAATGCTGCCAAAACAATAGAGATAAGGTACAATGTTGTGAAAGATAAAATCCAGGATCACACTATAAGTCTCGAGCATATAAGGACAAAGGATATGCTTGTGAATCCTCTTACGAAAGGCTTACCACCCAATGTGTTCAAGGAACACTTAGCCGGCATGGGTTTAAGGGAAAGCCTATGATTCCTGGATCATGAGAGGCCCAAAAGGAACATAATTTGTTTCAGAACAGAGAGGTATGTTGGAGCTGTCTGATTCAATCGACAATTGAGCTGTGACGATGAAACATGTTCTATGTATTGATCTGTGATGAAACGAGTAAAGAAAAAAGTATATGGTTAAAAGTAAAGTTGAGATCAAGGGGGGAATGTTAGGTTGATCTCCTTCTCGTGTGGGCCCAACGGCCCACTGGACCCTTGATCCGCGCACTGATCGGGGGCGCCCAACCCACTATGGTTGACGGGCCCCTGTCACCTGCGCTATATAAAGAGGTGGGGGCCGGCGGCACGCAATACGAGGTTCATCGCGAACCGCACACCTACCGATCTAGGTTTCGCGCAGTGCTGACGGGAAGCGCCGCCACCACCTCGCCCACTCTCTGCCATCACCGCCGTCGCCATCCACCATGGCCACTGGCTCGAGCTCCTCGAGTCAAGCAGAAGGTAGAACCACCGTCAATCCCTAGCCTACTCCGATCCACAGATCCTATCAGTGCTTACCACTATTAAATATTGCCCCTGCTTATCTAGCTAGTATCCTTTTTCTCCACCTTATGCGCAAATAAGAGAATAGCGTTGTATCTTTTAGAAGAACTCTTACGAATGGAACTTGTAATGTGACGTGGAGGATCACAGAGGGTGACAAGTGACATTTGGGTCAAATTGTCCAAGAGTCTAGCACCTTTATTAATCAGGGAAACTTGCATATTTGACCACGCGTACATGCAAGCGAAGATTAGATATAGGAGTTCAATTTTGTGATGTATCGCAATGCATGTAAATGTAAGTAAAGATCCACAACAGGTATTGGCAAGTTACCTGCTTTTTTTAATTTGGGTCAATTGATTCGGGAGAGGTGGCACGACCCTAAAGCAGAAGACGGCGACACCGTGGCGAACGCCAGGCGTAGGGATGGTCGGGGTAGCAACATGGCGGCGGGTGTCGGCCAAGAGAGGGTAGTGCCCCGCTAGCTGGATCGGCGGGTCCGAGGACACCGGATCGGGCTGGATGTAGGAGATAGAGGCGCAACCGTTAGATTTGGAGACGATAATCCCCGTTTCAAAATCAAAAGGAAAAAAAAGATTTAGAGCCGATGATCCGCAAAATCAATTTACTCAGGCAACTTATTAATGCTGCCTCACCCGCAAAAAAAAAAACTTATTAATGCTGCCGATCAACGAAGTTACGGGAACGGTCTCGAAAAAGAAAGATGCCGCCAGAAATGACATCCAAGCTTACATGCGCGCAAGATCTTGCACGTGTTAAGAATAGAATAGTTGCTTATTAATTAAGCTAATTAGGATTAAGTTAATTGTTAGATAGGTTGCTTGGTTCTCAAGCAACCATGTACTTCCTTGGCTCTTAAGGCAACTATGTAAATTCTTGACTCTCAAGTAACTATGTGTTTACTTGACCGCCAAGCACCATGTGTACTTCCGTCTGTGTATAAATACCCCATTTCTGTCATCAATAAAGACCGATGGATCATCTTTCATTCAAACTCTCTCGTTCTTTACTTTCTTCTTTAAACACGTTATCATGCACTTTGTTCTTCTATCGAGCGATTTGGCCGGACAGTAGAAGTGTAGAACAGCCTTACAGAGGATGAAGAACAGATCTTGTCGATCACCAACGATCCAAGGATTAAATGCCTTGATTAGGAAAACTAATAGTGTTTCCCGATTTTAATATTTTCCTATTTGATCATGTTTTCTTGTGGTCAACCAGTAATCTAACAATGGATTGTTTATCCTGTACGCATACACTCACGCGGAACACACAAAGTGGAAGAAAAAGCAATCAGCCGAAGAAACAGATTCGGCAGAGGCAGAAAGTAGAGCACCAAAGAATTTTATTAGCACATGGAAAGATACTCAAGCAGATTCAAAGTCTTGATCTAATTGCCACGCAATCAGGTGCTATTACCTATTTTTCTTTGGGGAGCGATAGGCGCCGGCGCGCCGGCCTAAATTTGGGCCGGTCACAGCCCAGGTGTTGGATGCGTGCATGTACGGACGTTAGATCTGGGCTCCTCCTGCCGTTTCCTTTTCAAAAACAAATCCGCTAGCGAAGAATAGGAGCAGCGGTGCCGCTGGCACTCTCCATGGATGAGCAAACGCCCAACCTCGAAGCAACGCCGCTTCGCTGCCGGTCGCCGCCGCCGCTTCGCTGCTCTCGCCGGTGGTCGGTGCCTCCCATTCGTTTCTCTCCGGCTTCACGCATGCAACACCGAGCGCTTGCAGGTTGCAGTCAAAAAACGCCATGGGTCGCAGCTTTGGTTAACGACGGGGTGCAGCTTTGGTGGCGGCGGTCGCCGGTCGCAGCGCTCCATGGACGAGCTCGCAGTGTACCTCCATTGGTCGCAGCAAAACGCCTAAGGGTAGTAGCAAACGCGAACAACGGTTGCGGCAAAAAAGCAGCTCCTATCGTTGTTGATCGCCATTGTCAGCTCACCGTTCTCTCGTTGAAGCTTTTTCAGAAGCGGGTTGAAGCTTTCTTGTAGTCGGTTGCAGCTTTTCTTTGATTTCCGTCGCCGGTCACTGCCAAAAAGAATGGTGGTAACAAATTATGTCACCGGTCGTAGCAAAAAATAACCGTGGTTGCAACAAAAAATGTGGTCACCGTCGTGGCATGTTTAGCATCACCATTAATGATGTAGCAAATCTCGAGGATGGTAGTAGGAAACATTTATGACGGATGCAGCAAAAACACGTCTCGCTATAGAACCAATGCAGCTCGCACGCTACAGATTGCAGCTCGCCTTGTTGCAGGTCGTACCAAATTGTAACGATGGTTGTAGCACTTCACACATAGAAGTAGAGGAGAGGAAGGGTCAAGCTAGAGAACGCCCCTCATGGCAGCACCTGAGGGAGGTGGTAGCAGCATCTGTGGGGGTTGAGGCAAAACGCGACGATGGTTGTAGCAGTTTTAGAGGTAGAGAGAGAGAGAGGAGTGGGAGGGCCAAGCTGGAGAACGCCCCTCATAGCAGCACCCGTGGTAGCCATACAGTGATTGACTTCTATTACATTGGTAAAATACATGGCAGTGAAGCCTATGTCACTATTTATAATTTTAGTGTTGTCCATCCATCAAGATGGATCCCATAATTATGGCAACGATTGAGTGTATCAACACTTTTGCAATGTCCACATCACATTGTGGTTATACTTTTACAGTGACTAACCAATGTCAAACAAGCAACGTCTATGTTTTAGGCGGTGACTCTGAATTTGCAACGCTCATATGCATTTTATGTGTCCCAACTTCACTTAGTTCTCAAACTAAATACATAATGGATGAATTTAGATTCACCCTGAATATTTCCCTTAATATAAACATGATGCCTTGAGCACATCGTGAATGATTACCCATTTGTTTTTCAAGACCTCAAGCCTATCGTAGCTCACAATTCTGTCACTTAATCAACTTCAAGTTGAGATCTCGTGATCAAATATTTTCATATGCCCTTAATACACTTTACATCCTCTTATGATGGTACTACAATTTTCCATGATGAAGAAACATAGAATTTCTTAAAATCATCAGATTCACCCAACAGGTGATATACCATTATTTGAAATATTTGCTGGTACTGAGAATACTATGCAAGACAGTGGTCACAAAATAGAACCATGAGGGAAGTAAAGTGGAGGCTAATAGACAACCAAAGACAAAATTACCTCTTAATAGGGAATATATCATTTTCAAATGATCACAAAGACAACTCTCAAGTTTGTCAAATGTGTGGTTATACAAAGATTATACCTATGATTACCAAACCCTCAAATACATAGTCAAACCACACCACATATTTGGGATAAATTTTAAAATTTGCAAACTTACAACCAGAAAATATTCTTCATCAGAAGGTGAGAACCAAAAATCTAGTGCAATAAAAGGATGGTGAATTCCATTGCAACGATGATATGTTTGCATAATAAATTTTTCAATAATATTGAAGACCTTATTGTAATCTCTTAATTATCCCAAAATATTATTAGCCCATACTTGTTCTACTACAAGTAGTGCGATGTCCAATATCTTATTTCTTGGACATGATATTCGATAAATTTTGAATGTATGAATCAAGTCATACTCAATATTGTTGCGTACACAATAATTTTCTAGATCTTAATAAATTAAATATTTGGCTTGGTAGCTGATACTTCTTAAGCTTGCGTTGGTTTTTCCCTTGAAGAGGAAAGGGTGATGCAGCAAAGTAGAGATAAGTATTTCCCTCAGTTTGAGAACCAAGGTATCAATCCAGTAGGAGACAACACACAAATCACCGAATACCTGCACAAACAATCAAACAACTTGCACCCAACGCGATAAAGGGGTTGTCAATCCCTTCACGGTTATTTGCAAAAGTGAGATCCGATAGAGATAGATAAATGATAAAATAAATATTTTGGTATTTTTGGTTTATAGATCGGAAAGTAAAAGATTGCAAAATAGTAGATTGGAAACTTGTATGATGGAAAATAGAAACTTATATGATGGAAAATAGACCTGCGGGCTATAGGTTTCACTAGAGGCTTCTCTCAAGATAGAAAATAATACGGTGGGTGAACAAATTACTGCCGAGCAATTGATAGAAAAGCGCAAAGTTATGACGATATCTAAGGCAATGATCATGAATATAGGCATCACGACGGTGTCAACTAGACCGAAATGATTCTGCATCTACTACAATTACTCCACACATCGACCGCTATCCAGCATGAATCTAGAGTATTAATTTCATAAAGAACGGAATAATGCATTAAGTAAGATGACATGATGTAGCGGAATTAACTCAAGCAATATGATGAAAACCCCATCTTTTTATCCTCGATGGCAATAATACAATACGTGCCTTGCTGCCCCTACTGTCACCGGGAAAGGACACCGCAAGATTGAACCCAAAGCTAAGCACTTCTCCCATTGCAAGAAAAACCAATCTAGTTGGCCAAACCAAACCGATAGTTCGAAGAGAATTACAAAGATATCAAATCATGCATAAAAGAATTCAGAGAAGATTCAAATAATATTCATAGATAAGTTGATCATAAATCCACAATTCATCGGATCTCGGCAAACACACCGCAAAAAAGTATTACATCTAATAGATCTCCAAGAACATCAAGGAGAACATGGTATTGAGAATCAAAGAGAGAGAAGAAGCCATCTAGCTACTAGCTATGGACCCATAGGTCTGAGGTAAACTACTCACGCTTCATCGGAAGGGCCATAGGGTTGATGTAGAAGCCCTCCGTGATCGAATCCCCCTCCGGCAGGGTGCCGGAAAAGGTCCCTAGATGGGATCTCACGGGTACAGAAGGTTGCGGTGGTGGAAAAGTGTTTTCGTGGATGCCTCTGGTGGTTTGGGGATATTTGGGAATATATAGGCGAAAGAATTAGGTCAGGAGGTGCACAAGGGGCCCACAAGGGTGGGGGGCGCGCCCTCCGTCCTTGTGGCGGCCTCGTGGCTCCTCCGACTTCATCTCCAAGTCTCCTGGTTGTCTTCTGGGCCAAGAAAAATCATCGCGAAGGTTTCATTCCGTTTGGTATTCCTTTTCTGCGAAACTCAAAAACAAGAAAAAAAAACAGGAACTGGCACTGGGCTCTAGGTTAATAGGTTAGTCCCAAAAATAATATAAAATACCATATTAATGCATATAAAACATCCAAAACAAATAATATAATAGCATGGAACAATAAAAAATTATAGATACGTTGGAGACGTATCAAGCATCCCCAAGCTTAATTCCTGCTCGTCCTCGAGTAGGTAAATGATAAAAACAGAATTTTTGATGTGGAATGCTACCTAACATATTTATCAATGTAATTTTCTTTATTGTGGCATGAATGTTCAGATCCATAAGATTCAAAACAAAAGTTTAATATTGACATAAAAACAATAATATTTCAAGCATACTAACAAGGCAATTATGTCTTCTCAAAATAACATGGCCAAAGAAAGCTTATCCCTACAAAATCATATAGTCTGGCTATGCTCCATCTTCATCACACAAAATATTCAAATCATGCACAACCCCGATGACAAGCCAAGCAATTGTTTCATACTTTTGACGTTCTTAAACCTTTTCAACTTTCACACAATACATGAGCATGAGCCATGGACATAGCATTATAGGTGGAATATAATATGGTGGTTGTGGAGAAGACAAAAAGAGGGAGATAGTCTCACATCAACTAGGCGTATCAACGGGCTATGGAGATGCCCATCAATAGATATCAATGTGAGTGAGTAGGGATTGCCATGCAACGGATGCACTAGAGCTATAAGTTTATGAAAGCTCAAAAGGAAAACTAAGTGGGTGTGCATCCAACTTGCTTGCTCATGAAGACCTAGGGCAATTTGAGGAAGCCCATCATTGGAATATACAAGCCAAGTTCTATAATGAAAAATTCCCTCTAGTATATGAAAGTGACAACATAGGAGACTCTCTATCATGAATATCATGGTGCTACTTTGAAACACAAGTGTGGTAAAAGGATAGTAACATTGCCCCTTCTCTCTTTTTCTCTCTCTTTTTTTTGGGCCTTCTTTTTTTTTGGCCTTTTCTTTCTCCTTTTTTTTATTTCCTTACATGAGACAATGCTCTAATAATGAAGATCATCAAACTTTTATTTACTTACAACTCGAAAATTACAACTCGATACTAGAACAAAATATGACTCTATATGAATGCCTCCGGCGGTGTACCGGGATGTGCAATGAATCAAGAGTGACATGTATGAAAAAATTATGAATGGTGGCTTTGCCACAAATACGATGTCAACTACATGATCATGCAAAGCAATATGACAATGATGATGCGTGTCATAATAAACGGAACGGTGGAAAGTTGCATGGCAATATATCTCGGAATGGCTATGGGAATGCCATAATAGGTAGGTATGGTGGCTGTTTTGAGGAAGGTATATGGTGGGTCTATGGTACCGGTGAAAGTTGTGTGGTACTAGAAAGGCTAGCAATGGTGGAAGGGTGAGAGTGCGTATAATCCATGGACTCAACATTAGTCATAAAGAACTCACATACTTATTGCAAAAATCTATTAGTCATCGAAACAAAGTACTACGCGCATGCTCCTAGGGGGATAGATTGGTAGGAAAAGACCATCGCTCGTCCCCGACCGCCACACATAAGGAAGGCACTCAAAAAATATCTCATGCTCCAACTTCGTTACATAACGGTTCACCATACGTGCATGCTACGGGAAACACAAACCTTAACACAAGTATTTCTCAAATTCACAACTACTCACTAGCATGACTCTAATATCACCATCTTCATATCTCAAAACAATCATAAGGAATCAAACTTCTCATAGTATTCAACGCACTTTATATGAAAGTTTTTATTATATCCCTCTTGGATGCCTATCATATTAGGACTAAATTTATAACCAAAGCAAATTACCATGCTGTTTAGAGACTCTCAAAATAATATAAGTGAAGCATGAGAGTTCATTAATTTGTATAAAATAAAACCACCGCCGTGCTCTAAAAAGATATAAGTGAAGCACTAGAGCAAAATTGCCTAGCTCAAAAGATATAAGCGAAGCACAAAGAGTATTCTAATAAATCACGATTCATGCATGTCCCTCTCAAAAGGTGTGTACAGCAAGGATGATTGTGGAAAACTAAAAAGAAAAGACTCAAATCATACAAGACGCTCCAAGCAAAACACATATCATGTGGTGAATAAAAATATAGCCTCAAGTAAAGTTACCGATAGACGAAGACGAAAGAGGGGATGCCTTCCGGGGCATCCCCAAGCTTAGGCTCTTGGTTGTCCTTGAATATTACCTTGGGGTGCCTTGGGCATCCCCAAGCTTATGCTCTTGCCACTCCTTATTCCATAGTCCATCAAATCCTTACCCAAAACTTGAAAACTTCACAACACAAAACTCAACAGAAAATCTCATAAGCTCCTTTAGTATAAGAAAATAAATCACCACTTTGGTACTGTTGTGAACTCATTATTTATTTATATTGGTGTAATATATACGGTATTCCAACTTTTCCATGATTCATACCCACCGATACTACCCATAGATTCATCAAAATAAGCAAACAACACAAAGAAAACAGAATCTGTCAAAAACAGAACAGTCTGCAAAGATCTGAATTGTTATAATACTTCTGGAACTCTAAATATTCTGAAAAATTAGGAAACAATAGGCAATTCGTATATAAATCTTTTTTAAAAAATTCAGGGGTTTTCCACGCTCCAGTGAATCTAAAAATTTCTGAGACTGGGCGCAAAGTTTTCTGTTTTTCAACAGGATCAAATCAATTATCACCGTAAGCCATCCCAAAGGTCTTACTTGGCACAAACACTAATTAAAACACAAAACCACATCTAACCAGAGGCTAGATGAATTATTTATTGCAAAACAGAACTAAAAAATTAAAAAATAAAAATAAAATTGGGTTGCCTCCCAACAAGCGCTATTGTTTAACGCCCTTAGCTAGGCATAAAAACAAGAATAGATCTAAGTATTGTCATCTTTGGTATGCAATCCATAAGTAGCTCTCATAATAGATTCATATGGCAATTTAATTTTATTTCTTGGAAAGTGTTCCATGCCCTTCCTTAACGGAAATTGAAATCTAATGTTTCCTTCTTTCATATCAATAATTGCACCAATCGTTCTAAGGAAAGGTCTACCAAGAATAATAGGACATGTAGGATTGCAATATATATCAAGAACAATGAAATCTACGGGCACATAATTCCTATTTGCAACAATAATAACATCATTAATCCTTCCCATAGGTTTCTTAATAGTGGAATCCGCAAGATGCAAATTTAAAGAACAATCATCAAATTCGCGGAAACCTAACACATCACATAAAGTTTTTGGAATCGTGGACACACTAGCACCCAAATCACACAAAGCATAGCACTAATAATCTTTAATCTTAATCTTAATAGTAGGTTCCCACTCATCATAAAGTTTTCTAGGGATAGAAACTTCCAATTCAAGCTTTTCTTCAAAAGATTGCATCATAGCATCAACGATATGTTTAGTAAAATCTTTGTTTTGATTATAAGCATGAGGAGAATTCAACATGGATTGCAATTTTTTTTAATACAATCTATTAAAGAACAATTATCATAATTAAATTCCTTGAAATCCAAAAGAGTGGGTTCATTGCTACTTAAAGTTTTGACCTCTCCAATCCCACTTTTATCAATTTTTGCATCAAGATCTAAAAACTCCGAATCATTGGGACGCCTTTTAACTAAAGTTGACTCATCTCAAGTCCCATCTTTATCAAGATTTATATTGGAAAACAAAGATTCAATAGGAGTCACATCAATCACTTTAAGATCTTCATCATTATTTTCACGAAAACTAGAAGAACATATTTTTACAAACCAATCTTTTTTAGCACGCATCTTAGCGGTTCTTTCTTTGCACTCATCAATGGAGATTCTCATAGCCTTTAGAGATTCATTGATATCATGCTTGGGTGGAATAGATCTAAGTTTCAAAGAGTCAACATCAAGAGAAATCCTATCCACGTTCCTAGCCAAATCATCAATCTTAAGCAATTTTTCGTCAATCAAAGCATTGAAACTCTTTTGTGAACTCATAAATTCTTTAAAACTATTCTCAAAATCGGAGGAAATCTTATTATAATTTCCATAAGAATTGTTGTAGGAATTACCATAATTATTAGTGGAATTACTAGGAAACGGCCTAGGATTAAAATTACCTCTATACGCGTTATTACCAAAATTGTTCCTACCAACAAAATTCACATCCATAGATTCATGATTATTTTCAATCAAAGTAGACAAAGGCATATCATTAGGATCCAAAGAAGCACTCTTGCTAGCAAATAATTTCATAAGCTCATCCATCTTTCCACTCAAAACATTAATCACATGCACTTTTTTACTAGTGGAAGATCATTCGGTATGCCATTGAGAATAATTAACCATAATATTATCTAGGAGTTTAGTAGCTTCTCCTAAAGTAATTTCCATAAAAGTACCTCCCGCGGCCGAATCTAAAAGATTTCTAGAAGCAAAATTCAATCTGGCATAAATTTTTTGTATAATCATCCACAAATTCAAACCATGAGTAGGGCAATTTCGTATCATCAATTTCATCCTGTCTCAAGATTGTGCAACATGTTCATGATCAAGTTGCTTAAAATTCATAATATCGTTCCTAAGGGAGATGATCTTAGCGGGAGGAAAATACTTGGAAATAAAGGCATCTTTACACTTATTCCATGAATCAATACTATTTTTAGGCAAAGATAAAAATCAAGTTTTAGCACGATCTCGTAGTGAGAACGGAAATAGCTTCAATTTAACAATATCATTATCCACATCTTTTTTCTTTTGCATATCACACAAATCAACAAAATTGTTTATATGGGATGCGGCATCTTCACTAGGAAGGCCAGAAAATTGATCTTTCATAACAAGATTCAGCAAAGCGGCATTAATTTCACAAGATTCCGCACTAGTGATGGGAGCAATCGGAGTACTAATAAAATCATTGTTATTGGTGTTGGAAAAGTCACACAATTTGGTATTCTCTTGAGCCATCGTGACAAAGCAAGCAATCCAACACACGGGCACACAAAAAGCAAACGAAAAAGACGAATGGAAGAGGGGCGAAGAAAAGGCAAATCTTTTTGAAAATAGTTTTAGAAGTGGGGGAGAGGAAAACGAGAGGAAAATGGCGAATAATGTAATGCAAGAGATGAGAGTTTATGATGGGTACTTGGTATGTCTTGACTTGGCGTAGATGTCCCCGGCAACGGCGCCAGAAATTCTTCCTGCTACTTCTTGAGCTTGCGTTGGTTTTTCCCTTGAAGAGGAAAGGGTGATGCAGCAAAGTAGAGATAAGTATTTCCCTCAGTTTGAGAACCAAGGTATCAATCCAGTAGGAGACAACGCACAAATCACCGAATACCTGCACAAACAATCAAACAACTTGCACCCAACGCGATAAAGGGGTTGTCAATCCCTTCACGGTTATTTGCAAAAGTGATATCTGATAGAGATAGATAAATGATAAAGTAAGTATTTTTGGTATTTTTGGTTTATAGATCCAAAAGTAAAAGATTGCAAAATAGTAGATCGGAAACTTGTATGATGGAAAATAGAAACTTATATGATGGAAAATAGACCCGGGGGCCATAGGTTTCACTAGAGGCTTCTCTCAAGATAGAAAATAATACGGTGGGTGAACAAATTACTGCCGAGCAATTGATAGAAAAGCGCGAAGTTATGACGATATCTAAGGCAATGATCATGAATATAGGCATCACATCCGTGTCAAGTAGACTGAAACGATTCTGTATCTACTACTATTACTCCACACATCGACCGCTATCCAGCATGCATATAGAGTATTAAGTTCATAAAGAACGGAGTAATGCATTAAGTAAGATGACATGATGTAGAGGAATTAGTTCAAGCAATATGTTGAAAACCCCATCTTTTTATCCTCGATGGCAACAATACAATACGTGCCTTGCTACCCCTACTGTCACTGGGAAAGGACACCGCAAGATTGAACCCAAATCTAAGCACTTCTCCCATTGCAAGAAAAACCAATCTAGTTGGCCAAACCAAACCGATAGTTCGAAGAGAATTACAAAGATATCAAATCATGCATAAAAGAATTCAGAGAAGATTCAAATAATATTCATAGATAAGCTGATCATAAATCCACAATTCATCGGATCTCAGCAAACGCACCGCAAAAAAGTATTACATCGAATAGATCTCCAAGAACATCGAGGAGAACATGGTATTGAGAATCAAAGAGAGAGAAGAAGCCATCTAGCTACTAGCTATGGACTCGTAGGTCTGAGGTAAACTACTCACGCTTCATCAGAAGGGCCATAGGGCTGATGTAGAAGCCCTCCGTGATCGAATCCCCCTCCAACAGGGTGCCGTAAAAGGTCCCTAGATGGGATCTCACGGGTACAGAAGGTTGCGGCGGTGGAAAAGTGTTTTCGTGGATGCCTTTGGTGGTTTGGGGATATTTGGGAATATATAGGTGAAAGAATTATGTCAGGAGGTGCACGACGGGCGCACAAGGGTGGGGGCGCGCCCTCCATCCTTGTGGCGGCCTCGTGGCTCCTCCGACTTCATCTCCAAGTCTCCTGGTTGTCTTCTGGTCCAAGAAAAATCATCGCAAAGGTTTCATTCCGTTTGGACTCCGTTTGGTATTCCTTTTCTGCGAAACTCAAAAACAAGGAAAAAACAGGAACTGGCACTGGGCTCTACGTTAATAGGTTAGTCCCAAAAATAATATAAAATAGCATATTAATGCATATAAAACACCCAAAACAGATAATATAAAAGCATGGAACAATAAAAAATTATAGATACGTTGGAGACGTATCAGTAGCCTTAACCATCCTGGTTTGGGGATGATTAGAAAATTATTGACAATCCTGTTGGTCACAACTTATCAAGTTACAAATTTTCCCAAATCATTAGATTTTATGTGCACCGCATGTGCCATAGGGGAAACAAGTTTTAAGGCACTCTCACCTTAAAATTCTAAGCAGGACACTTATTCTTCCTTGAACACATTCAAAAGATATGTCTGGATTGCTTAACCATTATCTGGGCTAATTTAGATACTTCATGGTACTCATATGCACATTCATAAAATGTTTTTAAGTGTATCTCTTATCACACACAACCATGCATGATCTTACTAAATAAATTGCTCAACTTATCAAAGTAAGAGCAAATTCTCCTGAAAACAGGATCTATAAACCCATTCAAATGAACAATGTTGTTGAACTCATTCAATGAGCATTTTTTTTGCATTAAGTACTTTATGCACATACCCAGAATGGTTTAGCTAAACTTCTTATCAAAGAGAGTTAAATGAATTACATGACCACTTTTAAAGAATTGTAAATTTACTAGCCTCTTGCTGGACACATACGGCCTTACACACCGTAAGTATGATCTAAATCATACCAACTGCATATCATACTACTTTCCCCTTGTAGTTACTACGTGGAAATCAACAAAGTATTTCCCATCTACGATAATTCGGTTACATATCGATATCACCACTCCAGCGTACATCAATGGGCACTCACAAAAATTAGGGATCTATGTGAGGAATAACAGTTTATCCGTCAATCAAAATTATTCATAGCCCGTATGCTGATTGCATCAGCAATAAGGATATTTTTCAGCATTATGGGGAGATAAGTACCACAAAGAATGCCGAGAAATAAATTAGAAATGTTATTGACATTCAATCCTTATATCCACGTACTCAAAGAATCTGAACTAGAAGTTTAGAGAATCATATATTTGCAACACATTGCAAATTTACCACATATATTTACTGATGACAAGGTGTCACTAAATTCTTTATTCCTGCAGTAAAGTGTCAGAAAGAGTGTAGGTACCTGATAAACCACTCTTATCCCCAAATGAGAGCAAGAGGGGGAGAAAATCTGACAAGACGAGATATAACTTCTCATATGCTTCCGCGGAAACAGATTAAATCAAATCCTCAACCAATAAAGGTAATTCAACATCAAGTTGAAAGACACCTCACTGGATGCTCATCATCCAAAGCCTGGCATAAATGTGCACAAATGTTTTGGTGTCGGGACATCGAAACACCTTGACTCCATTTGTTGTAGGAAATCACAAGGAGTTAAAAAGGAATAAATATTTTATCCATAAACTTCAATGATTTCATCCGAATCATACAAACTAAAGACTACATGTGTCGACATATATTTCTTCTCAAATTGCTAAAACCTTTTGGGCCCATAACCAAAATCCATGGTAGAGTGCCTCTTGCACTCATATTGGTTCACATAAAAGGAAGCAAGTAATGAAGAATAGCACTCGCTCAACAAATGAGTGGTATTTACTGCAGTAATACCTACTCCTCATGAGTATCTTCCATATGGAATACTAAAAACTTCTCATTCATTGACAAAGTCAACGAGGTGGTGAGAAAGCGAGGCTTGTAGCAAAAGGGTTCACACAGAGACCCGACATCAATCATAATGTAACATACCCTCTTGGTATGAGTGGAATTATGTTTCGATACTAAATATCATTGGCAATAAAATAATAACAATATCCATGCAGTTAATGGATGCAGTGATTACATACTCATATGGATCACTCATTTCGGATATCTATATTAAAGTCCCTGAAGGGCTTACAATTCCGAATCCAAAGACAAATCGCAACATGTTTTTGTGTAAAACTTCAAAGTCACTCTATGACTTGAAATAGTCGAAAATCATATGGTACTACCGACTAAATGAGTTCCTTCTTCAAAAGGATTACTCGAATAATGATGATTGTTTATGTGTTTTAATAAAGAAATCAGAAATTTGATTTCCTTACATCTCCTCAGTGTATATTGATGACCTAATCATCAATGTCTATACAAGACCTAAACATGCACAAAATCATCTCAAGACGGGAAATTTGGATTCAACCAAATTTAGCTTAAGTTTACAACTTGAGCATTCTCTCAAGAATACATATCAGTCTACATATATCCAAAACATATATGAGAAGTTCAATGTGGATATATCATACCAACAAAAGACATGTAATATGGTCATACTACCCCTGATAGGGTACAAATCCATTCATACCTAGGGGTGATAATGAAGTGATATCAGGACCTGAAGTTCTATATCTCACTAATGTCAAAGCACTCATATAATTGCAAACTACGTCAGGCCTAACACTATATTTTCTATCTTTGTTCACAGTGCAACCCCCAACAAAAGGTATATGGCCGATATAAGAAATATTAGCCTATATCACAAGCTCACAATAAATCTTGGATATTTCCATCAGGAAGTACAAGATATGACCATGATATGATATAATGATATTGGCTCTTTCTTTGATCCCAACAATGCCATATCAATGACTGAATTTGCGGGAATAGCCTTCATATGGAAGTCATCTAAATGTGCTTTAATGGCTATTTCTAGTTATCATTCTGACATAATTGCTTTATGTAAAAGCATTACAAATATGCATGGCTCAGTAGAATGATTAACTACACTCAAAATCATGTGGTTGAGATTCATCAGAATTACATAACTTGATTTATCAAGACACTACCACTTGTGTTACTCAATACCTACAGGTTATATGAAGAGCAATATCATAAAGCACATTGCTCGAAAATTACTTATCCTCACAAATTATAGAAAGTGAGGAAACAATATCAAACATAATACTGTTAAAACCCAACAGATTATTCACAATGTCATGATCATATGTCAATGAAATTGGTATGAGACATCCTCCGGATTTCCAAAGTTCAAGGGGAGTGATCTCCCAAACTATAACCTGTTTACAATCATCAAATTGCATATATTGTACTCTTTTTTCCTTCATGAGTTTTTCCCTAATGGTTTCTCATAAAAGGTTTTTAATGAGACAATATGAACACAAGTGTCTGTATATGTCATATCATTTTCTCCTTATATTTCCCCCACTGGGTTTTAAAGGAGTTTTCAATGGCATATCAGATCGCACTCTTTTCCCTTATGAGTATTCTCTCAAAGTTTCTCATAATGGTTTTTAATGAGGCAATATCTTCTCAAATATCATATGTCATACTTTCTATTTTCCCTATCGAGGTTTCTAAAGAAAGTACTCAAGACATATTAATTGTTCTCTAAACTCACCAATGAGTTTTCTCCTTCTTCAAAGGTTTTTCTCATATGAGTTATAAAGAGACAATAATAATTATATTTTTCCCATTGGGTTTAAAGGAATTTTAGCAACATATCTGCACTATTCTCCTCATATTTTTCCCACAGGGTTTTTGGAGGAGACATTCAAGATTATTCAAAGAATTTGTCAAGATGATGGATATACCCAAGAAGAGGCGTTGTACAAGGGGGAGTGTTAAGAATAGAATAGTTGCTTATTAATTAAGCTAATTAGGATTAAGTTAATTGTTAGATAGGTTGCTTGGTTCTCAAGCAACCATGTATTTCCTTGGCTCCCAAGGCAACTATGTAAATCCTTGGCTCTCAAGTAACTATGTGTTTACTTGACCGCCAAGCACCATGTGGTACTTCCGCCTGGATATAAATACCCCATTTCTATCATCAATAAAGACCGATGGATCATCTTTCATTCAAACTCTCTCGTTCTTTACTTTCTTCTTTGGGTCTGTCTAGGTCTCAGTCGACTGAGACTTCGCGAAGTCTAAGTCGGCTGACATCATCAGTTTTTTTTCTAGAACACGTCATCCCTTCGTTGCTTGTTGGTTGTCAAGCCAGCCCATGTCCTCCTCCCTTGTTGCTTTTTGGGCTGGCAATGTCTTCGTGCGTACTGGAGCAGCGTTGGGCCAGCAGCTGCTGCTCATCTCGGTGGTGCAACAGCCGGGATGATATTAGCTACTGTAGGTGCCATTTCTCAAAAACAAAAAAAAAAGCTGGTGTAGGTGCCTAAAAAAAAGCTGCTGTAGGTACCCCTCAAAAAGGAAAATTGTTGTGCGCACGAATTTCTTAATGGTTTCTCTAAGTTTTTTTGGTTTTTATTTTTCATTTTTACTTACATTTTACTATTATATTTATTAGCTGGGCTATAAATTTGTTTTTTCACACATCTAAAAAAGGTACCACGAATCGTTTGCATCATGTACACGCATCCGCTACTGCATCAAAAACATGCGCCTGCATCATGTAAATGCATGCACGGTCGATCTCCAAAAAAGCGAATCGCTATCCCACGTCATCATGGAAGGCATGCAATTGAAGTCGAGGGCAACACTTGCAGTTGCAACCATGTTGGAGACATGCAGTTGCATTCGAGGGTGACACTTGCAGTTGCATGCCTAGTGTTGCACATGCAATTGTCCCCCCCCCCTCTCTCGCCGCTCACTTACAAAATGAAAAGGTCAGTTGCAGTCGGGTGTGTAGACATGCAGTTGTAGTCAAGGGCGACACTTGCAGTTGCAAGCCTAGTGTCAGACATGCAATTTCCTCCCTCCCTCTCCCGCCGCCTACCGAGAAAAAAAAAGATCCGTTGCGGTTGGATGTGTGAACATGCAGTTGAAGTCGAGGATGACACTTTCAGTTGCAAGCCTATTGTCGGACATGCAATTGCCCCCACTTCTCCCGTCGCCCTTTGACAAAAAGACAAGGCCAATTGCAGTCTAAGGGGAGACATGCAGTTACAGTCGAGGCGACACTTGCAGTTGCATGTCTAGTATCGGACATGCAACTCCTCCTCTCCAACCGTCGACTTACAAAATCAAATGTCAGTTGCAGTCGGGGTGTGTGGGCCTGCAGTTGCAGTCGGGGGCGACACTTGCAGTTGCAGGCCTAGTGTTAGCCCCTCGCCTGTCCCCCTCCCCCACCCCGTCCAACAAAATAATATCCAGTTGCAACCATGTTGGAAGAGTATTCGAGGGCGACACTTGCAGTTACAAGCCTAGAGTCGGACACGCAAACGCCCCCTCTCCCACCACTCACTTATAGAACAAAAGGTTAGTTGCATTCGGGTGTGTGGGCATGCAATTGTAGTCGAGGGCAACACTTGCATTTGCAAGCCTAGTGTCAGACATGCAACTACCTACCCCTCTTTCGACACCCACCTACAAAACAAATGTGTAGACATGCAGTTGCAGTCGAGGGTGATACTTGCAATTGCAAGCCTAGTGTCGGACATGCAACTACCCACCCCCTCTTTCGACGCCTACCTACAAAACAAAAGGTCGGTTGCGGTTGGGTGTGTGGACATGCAGTTGCAGTCAAGGGCGATACTTGCAGTTGCAAGCCTAGTGTCGATGCAAATGCCCCCTCCTTCTCTCGCCGCCCTCCGACAAAAACACAAGCCTAGTTGCATTTGGGAGGGAGACATGCAATTGCAAACGGGGGCGACACTTGCAGTTGCAAGGCCTAATGTTGGACATGCAACCGCCCCCCTCTCCCACGGCTGATTTACAAAATAAAGGACGGTTGCAATCAGGTGTGGGCATGCAGTTGCGTGCCTAGTGGCAGACATGCAACCACCTCCCTCCAAAAACACCATAGAATTTCGGGCGGGTGTGACACTTGTAATTGCGTGACTAGTGAAAAACATGCAACTTCCCCCTTCCCGATAAAACACTACTGAGTTGCAATATCAGTCGGGGACGACACTACACTTGCATGCCTATTGGCAGACATGCAACTACCCCCCTCCCCTGACAAACACACCATTGAGTTGCAATCGCGTCGAAGACATGTAGTTGTAATTGGGGACCGCACTTGGAGTTGCGTGCCTAGTGGCAGACATGCAACTGCCCCCTCTTCCGACGAAAAAAGGAAAAAATATATACGCAAAGGTCAGTCCTTCACCAATTGCATGTGGAGTAAGACGTGTGTAGTTGTGCACGGATAAACGAACATGCTACATACAATCAATTTTTCCTTCGAGGCTAAAAATAAAGAATAAATAAAAACATAGTTACACACGAATACACTGTGTGCTGATGACAAAAATAAACGTGAACAATTAATATTTAATAAAATTCAAAAAAATAAAAATAAAAAAACACACAAACATACTTCAAAGAAGGAATTATGAGAGAACAAAGAACAAGAAAAAAATGAGAAGAATGGAAATAATTGATAATTTTAAAAGAACAAACAAAAAAAATCAAAAGGAAAACTATCCTAGAAACCCAAAATGAATTGGCACAAGCCATTTTGAAAAAATAATACAGAATGTTGCGACCGGAAAAAGGAAATGCAACACAAGTTTGCACGAATTGGCGCATAGATTAAACAGTTTATCGCATTACAAAATCTTATACGGGCAAAGTTTGACCCACAGCGTCGAGGAAAATAAAAAAAATGCATGGAGGAAAATAGAAGTGTGCATTGATTATGACATGCTAGAAGATATAGGGAAACATTGGACACACATGCTGATCTAGTAAAAAAAACAACACAACGCTTTGCTCTCTGCAATTTGCACGGTCTATTTTCAATCATAGCCCAACAGACAAAAACAAAAAGAAACAGACCGGCCGTGTCATCCTAACAGACTGATTTAAACGTGACAAGCAGCTAGCATAAAAAAAAAATCAATGAAGGCATCGACTGAGACTTCGATAGAAATCAGTCGACTGATTTTAGTCCTTCCGTTCTTCTTTAAACAGCACGTACGACGCCGGCCCGTGCCCGCACGTACGTGTGCGTCTATCCCCATGTGGTGTGTGCGTCCACGCCACGTAGCTCGGTCGGCCGGTGACACCACGTGTACGGTCAACGATCACTTAACCCATGCAACAGCATGTATGCAGGGTCCCTAGGATACTGGATACACCTCATGCACATGCTCCCTCGAAAAAAAATTGCAGAAAAAAAAACAATTCATTGCATGCACAGCTCAGTTGCATGCATGCTAGTCTCACTTGCTATATTTGTTTTGTTTTGAATAAATTTTACAAAACTACAAACTTCATAAAGTCTAAATTATGATAGAACTAATATGTGAAGTATTTTGCCATGAAGAATTCTATATATTCCGTTGAGCACTTGTATATGTTGCTTGTCTACAATTAATTGACTCAGTATGGAGTATAATCATCAACCCCGCAAAAAAAAAAGTATAATCATCAAGATCGGGCTAGCTCGTGTGCAAGTAAGCAAGCTGGCTATCTATTTGGTGTCTTGCTGCACTGGCAGCGGCGTGAGGAGGAGCTGGACGCCGCTGGAAGGGCGGAGCGAGAGCATGACCCGGGGCTGGTGCCGGTACTCGGGCGCCACGGCCAGCTCAAACCGCCGCAGCACCATGGCGACCACCACCCGGTACTCCATCCCCGTCAGGTTGCGGCCCACGCAGATCCGGCCGCCGAACCCGAACGGCAGGTACCCCATCCGGTGCCGGCAGCCGCCCTGCGCGCCCGCCGCGAACCGCTCCGGCCGGAACTCGTTCGCTTCGGGGCCCCACAGCGCCTCGTCGTGGTGCATGGCCACCACGTCCACCCACATGTTGGTGCCCCGCGGGATGGTCGTGCCGGCGCCGTCGACGGCGACGTCGTGCAGGGCCTGCCGCTGCACGTTGGGGGACGGCGGGTAGAGGCGGAGGACCTCGCTGAGGACCCACCCCATCTTGGTGAGCTTGGAGAGCGCGGCGGCGTCGAGGGGGCCGTGGGCGGTGACCTCGCGGAGCTCGTCCCGGAGCGCGCGCTGCCACTCCGGGTGCGCGGCGAGCATGAGCAGCGTCCAGGAGACGGCCAGCGCCGTCGTCTCGTGCCCGCCGAAGAAGAAGGTCTTGCACTCGTCCACCAGCTCCCGACTCGTCATCAACCTCTTCTTCCCAGCTTCCCCCGCCTCGTCGTTCCCGGCCAGCAGCAGCGAGAGCAGGTCCTTGTTCATCTTCTCCTGACCGCCGGCGTCGTGTTGGCGGCCGCGGCGAGAGTCGATGATGTCGAGGAGCAGCGCGTCGATCTCCCGGCCGAGCTTCCACGCGTCGTAGGTCTTGCGGAGGTGGAGCAGCCTGGCAAGCGGCACGCCGACGAGGCGGTTGGAGCGGAACAGCATCGATTGCATGGCCTGCAGCTTCTCGAACACCAGCGCGCCGCCCTCGTCGCCGATGCCGAAGCTGGCCCTGGCGATGATCTCCGCCGCGTTCCGCACCACGCCCCTCTCCACGTCCACCACCGCCCCCGCGCTCCTCCCTGCCGCCGCCACTGCCTCGCTCCACTCGCCGAGCATCTTCGTCGTCGTCTCCTCCATGACGCCGATCATGTCCTGCACCCGTGAGTATGTGATGTCAGTGCATGCATGCATGGATATGTAGAGTACGTGCGCATGGATTTGAAAGCAGAGTATGTAGGGTAGGAGCAATGTTTTAAATAGCGGGCTATAGAAAATAGCGGTGGGGCTCCAAATCAGTTATAGCGGAGCTATAGCTGGCTAAAACGGGCTATAGCGGGCTATCTGTGAAGGCGATCATTTAACGGCACCCTGCTGAAAAGGCTATAGCGGGCTATAGCGGAGCTATAGCCGGCTATTTAAAACTATGGGTAAGAGTACATACGTTGAGGTTGGTGGCGGAGAAGGCGGGCGCGATGATGTGGCGGTGGCGGGCCCAGTCGTCGCCCTCGGCCATGACGAGCCCGCGGCCGAACATGGGCATGCGGTCGCGGCGGAACACGTCGGGCTTGCCCCACAGCCGGCCCATGGCGCCGGCGGTGGCGGACTTGAGGAACTCCGGATCGGCCACGTACAGGAACGGCTCCGCGCCCAGCCAGTAGACGAACACCTTGCCGAACGCGCCCCGCCACCGCGCGAAGTACGGGAACACGGCCGGGTGGATGTCGCTGATCACCCCGGCCCCCGCCGGTAACGTGCCGTTGCTCTCAGTCAGCGAGGCCGCGATCTCGGGGAGGTTGCCGAGCGGGAACGTCGGCGCCGGGCCGCCGAAGCCGGCCGAGCGGAGGCGGCGCCGCGTGGCCACCGGCGACAGCCACGCCGCGTGGAGGAAGTAGACGAAGGTGGCGAGGGCCAGCGTGGCCACCGCCAACACGGCGCCGTGCAGAGCCACCGCGAGCTCCATTGATGCTAGCCAACTGCCACGCGCTGCGTACTAGTGCACTGTTCGATCGAGAAGTTAAGGTGGCGATGATGGATAGGATTCAATGGAGCGAGGAATGCCGCTGGGTCGGCGTGATTTGTTGGTTCGATGTGATGTGGGTGGGTTTATATAGAGGAGATGGGGAGGAGATGAGCCATGGACGGAGGCGTGGAGGGGAGTAGGTGGGTTTGACCGGTCACCGATCGATCCCTCCCGGCGAGGAATGGTCGGAGGCTGGCAGCGGCCGGGCACGTAGCAGCAGTGGTAGCACGCGGTTGGCTCCCCGAGTGGAAGCATTGGGTGCTCGTCTCGCGTACGTAGCTTCAAATTTCTCGGTCAAACGCGGGCCGCAATGATCATGATCGGCTCCGGCGAAGGATTTTCAGACTGGTCAGGGAATATTTCCGATTGATTGTGAGCTTTCTCTGCTACCTTAATTACAATATTATTACATGTTTAAGTCCAGATTTTTTTTGCGAGTATGTTTAAGTCCAGATTCTCATTAAGTTAAAAAAAAAGAGAGAGTCCAGATTCTCATTCCCGCGTCAGCCATGCATATTTCCAGATACCAATGTACGTCTTCAAAGATTTATATTCCCCGCGGGCGCTTTCGGTTACAAGTATATGCCCTTGCTTATGCCGTGCGCATCCTGGGTACGAGCATCATGAAGCTTCCTTGCAAAATGTTGCCTAAATTCTACTTCCAACCATTGTTAGCTGACTAAATTCCCTAGCTAGATGGTCCTACGAAACTAACCATTTTTAATTACGAATCTAACTTCTTTTAAATACCCCTGAAATTTAACTAAACTGTAGCGCTCGGCTAGGCCATGAAAATATTCCCCGGTGCCACGACTTTTCTCTATTCTTTTTGAGAGAGGTCACCGCACCGTGTGGTGCGCCGCAAGGAACCTTTTTCATTCTTCACTAGATAGCTTCCCACATACATAATACATTAGTAGAAAACAGGGCTTTGGTCCAGGCAGGGCCAGCCCATTAATCCCGGTTCACTCACGAACCGGGACCAAAGGGGGCATCGGTCCCGGTTCGTGAGGCCCGGGGGGCGGCCGGGTCTCTTGGGGCATTGGTCCCGGTTCGTCTGGCCCCTTTGGTCCCGGTTCCAGCCACGAACAGGGACCAATGGGCCTCGCTCCTGGCCCACAACCATCCTTTGGTCCCGGTTCCAGTCACGAACCGGGACCAATGAGATGCCTATATATACCCCCTCGCCCGCAAGCAGAGCAGTGGAGTGCTCTGGTTTTGGGTCGGCCGTGGGAGAGCTTTGTGGTGCTCTAGCTCATCTCGTATGCACATGAGGTGTTTGATGAAATGCCCGAGCCACACTTAAGTTTTCTCCTCTCGAAGCTCCTTGTCCAAGCTCCATTTTCCTCGAGATTTGTCTAGGTTTGGCGGTCCGTCCTGTCCCGTCCCCGTCCTCACCGCCGTCGATCGCCCGCGCCGATCTCGTCGCCGGCACCACAGTGGTGAACCTCTTGGTCTTATCTTCTTTGTAAAAGAAAAAAGTTCTTACTTGTATGATTAAGATAGATACTTGTGTAATTTTCTTACTTTTATTATTGTTTGTTATTATATATATTTGAGAGAGGAAGAATGCCGACTGTTGTTATTATATATACATGAGATAAGAGTTCAGGAAGGAAGACTCGACAGACCTAAAGTCAACCCGTTGCATATTGAGTAATAGTGATCTTTTTGTTGAGTTTCCTGGTAGTTGCCTTCAATCAATTTTTGATCAACTATGAACATAGAAAATGTCTGACGACGAAAATGATTTCGGTATGTGCGAATACTGCGAAGAGGAGCGCGGCCTGTGCGACAGAAATTTCTTAGTTGGTGGTAGGCGCTTCAGCATCAAGCTGGATGAGACCTTCGAAGTGGATATAGTAAGTCACAACGACAAGTCTTTTTTCGTAATTAAGCATGACTTCTGCTTCTTTTGCTTCAACTTATAATTTTAATTTTTTACTATTCTACTAGCGTATCCCCTGCCATGCAAGAATTTATGTCTTGGATAAGATTGGTTTCAGTCATATGGAAACTATGGAGGTAAAGATAGTTCACTTGAGGACCGAGCATGGTTATACTTTTGCCGCAAAATTATACAATGCAGACACCTACACCTATTTTGAATGCAAAAATTGGAGATCACTATGCAAGGCTTATGCATTTGAGCCTGATATGCTTATCACCTTTGATATTCGTCCGGAAGATGGTAATGAAGGTAATATCGACATCTGGGTCGATGTGCAGACGCCTCCAGTTCTACCATTATGTGAGTTTCTCAACCATATTTATGTCTTGGATATTGTTTATTGAAAAATAGTTGACAACTAATTTTTATTGACAGCTTATTTCCATTCAAGCAAACATGTCCAGCGCTTGGTAGACATGACCTACTACTGTCCCGGGGCTGAACTAAACTGCGAGGAGATAAGTCATTATGTTTCATGGCTTGAGGATCTTGATACTGTCAAGACAAATTATTTTCCTGGACTTGAAAATCTTAGTACTCAAAACGTGCGACCACTAGCGTGCGTATTGAACTACGGTCATATCTATTTAGGAAAGATGGTTAGATTTTTACTATTTGTCCTCAGTGCATCTTTTGCATACATTATTTTTTAAGCTAAACTTCATTGCTAAGTATGTTACTACGATGTTCTTCAACAGGGACTCCCAATGATAGTTGTGCCTCATTGGGTCGAGCCTAAAGGTCGCATGGCAATGGTTAGCCTACGGCCAAGACATCCTACATTGCACATGAGTGCATTCAAGATTTCTAAAAGTGAGCAAGCCTTAATAGTCAAAGACTGGAGCAAAATTGTGAAGGATCACAGAGAAGTACTAGGGGGCAGCAATCAGAAGCGCAGCCCACAATTAGGAGACAGGTTCATCTGCATGCTCCAATATGATGAAGCAGGAGTGCTACACATGTTCTATGCTATTTTACCTGAGAGAGAGCAGCAGGAGTGATTAGCTAGCTAGAATGAGTTTGAAGATGATGATGTGCTACACTATGACTATGATGATTAAATAGCTAGTGTTGGTGGTAATGACTATCATGATTATTATTAGCTAGTGTTGGTGGTGATTAGATAGCTACACTATGACTATGATGATTAAATAGTGTTGGTGGTAATGACTATGATGATTATTGGCTTTGAATGGTGCATTTTGAACACACAAAAAGTCTGGAGTTCAAATAAGTTCAAAACAAATGAAATCCCTTTGTAATAGACGAGTTTCCATATGAAACCCTGATACTTCGAAAGAGATTGCCCGTTTTGTACACGAAGAACATCCGGTTTTTGCCGTAACCCTCTCAACTTTTTAGCACAAACTATGTGGGTGAAATGATGATACCATGCCAACTTTCAACCTTTTCAGAGTTCATTTGTAGTGCTTTTCAATTTCAGGGTCATTTAGCGCAAAAAGAATGAACTAATAGCAAAAAGAATGAACTTAAAATAATCATTAAAATATTCTGTTACGATCAACTAAAACAAAACTATATATTCTTCAATAGCAAAAAGAATCAACTAAAAGCTTTTATAAACTCTAATAGCAAAAGGAATCAACTAAAAAGCTTTTATATACCTCTAGTTTTTTGAAACTAAAATTATATAAAATTTGCAACTAAAATTTCAAAGTATTTTCTGTTCAAAACATTAATGGCAAAATGAATTTTCATAAAGAATTTTTTGTTAGAAACTTTAATAGCAAAAAGAATTATCATAAAAATTTTTTTGTTAGAAACTAAAATAAAAAAATCTGTTTTTGAATATAATGTTAAAACACAGTAATATTAAATAGCAGGAAAAAGAATCACTCAAAAATCTATTTTTATAGTAAAGTTATTCACAAACTAGTGATTCACACAAATTTCAAAGAATTCAAATTTAAACTATTCAAATTTGAAAACTAATGGCATTAACAGAAAGTTTATAATTTTTGTGACCTAACAGCAAAAAGAGTTAAAGAAAAATAAAGCAAAAAACAAAAGAAAATAAATAATGCAAAAAACAAAACAAAAAAACTGAAAAAAATAATAAAAAAATGCCTCTTATTGGGCCACCAGGGCCTGAATACGACTAGCAACCCAACCCGGCAGGTGGGCCAGGATTCAGGCTCGCAGAAGGCCCAGTAGGCCCACAGGCAGAGAGACACAGTTAGGCCAGTAGGCCTGCTATAGAGAGGAGTTCGAAAGGGGAGGCACAGCCGTAGGCCTGTTTGCAAATTTTTAGAATCCTCAAATTCTGAAAGAAAAAAAGTTATGCTCAAATTTCAGTTTTTTTGATTTTTTGTTAAATCTGGTCAAACTGTGGTCAAACTATGGTAAAACTACTTATTCAAGAAATATTAGTGTTAATAAATAATTATTTTTAGTTTTTTGACTTTTGGTCAAACTGTGGTCAAATCTGGTCAAACTGTGGTCAAACTATGGTCAAATTGTGGTCAAACTATGGTCAAACTACTTATTCAAGAAATATTAGTGTTAATAAATAATTATTGTTTTTAGAATAATAATTTCAAACTCAAACGGTGCTTAATGCTCAAGTTCAACTCCTAAGGGTTAATAGGATTGACAGCTTAGTATTATCAAGAAAACAACAAAGTGCAGACTTGGAAACTAGGGGGAATAGAACTCGAAAGTTATGCGTGCTCAGGCTGGAGTAGTAAGAGGATGGGTGACCGGCCGGGAAGTTAAGCGTGCTCAGGGTGGAGTAGTGAGAGGATGGGTGACCGGCCGGGAAGTTAGACGATTTGGAATGAGTGGTTCATAATTGAGCAGCGATGATGGATGATTAGAGTGAGTGATTAGAGATTGAATTGTCAAATAATTCAGAAATTTGAAAATAAGAAAATATTCAAAAAAAATCAAAATTTTATTTTTTAAAAAAATTCAGAAAAACAAAATTTCAAAAAAATTCCTTTAGTCCCGGTTGATGTTACCAACCGGGACTAAAGGTGGAGCTCCAGAGAGCGGCCACGTGGAGGGCCTTTAGTCCCGGTTCGTAACACAACCGGGACTAAAAGGGGGGCCTTTAGTCCCGACCCTTTAGTCCCGGTTTGGGAACCGGAACAAATGGGCCTTATGAACCGGGACAAATATGCCTTTTTCTACTAGTGATATGTGGTGCGCCAGCAAGGGATATATTACACCGGAAAAGTAACCGTCACGCCACACTTTTCACAACATTACCGAAAGCATTTATTGCCGTTGATCTTGGATCGTGCTCCTTTAATCCCCACTTTTGTATCTCCTTAATTGTCATGATTTAATTGGCATGATTAATTCTCTGTCTCTTATTTGCTATACAATTAAAACTCGGTCTCTTAATTGGTGGGATTAATGGGGCTCAAAATTTGTGCCTGTGGAATAGGACTCAAACTCTAGCCCTCATCATTCTTTTTGTTAGCACAGTCGAAGTCATTCTATGAACGCGTGCACGCACACTCTATTCCTATGAGCGCCTCCGAGAGACTAAGCCAACACATCATCTTGATATTGCCGAAGTTGCCATAGACGCCGCGAGGGCCATTGTAAAGTTTATGACTTGAACTCTAGTGGGCTGGGATACCACTGTCTTTCAAACCATCCAACCACGGGTTGATTTGCGCCCTCATCATTCAAACCGTACAAGACTAACCAACTCCGCTAGCAATTGGATGTGTATGGTTTCAACTAAAATTACATGTAAATGGCAATTTTGAATTTGTACAAACTCATTGAAGCCCGCATGAACCTTGGTCACTTAAGCCTCGTAGGTTTGATAACTTATGTACAAACATAGTATTAACTTTTTGACTCTATCAAAAAAGTTGTTGAAAAAATACTCTTAGTAATTTCTATGTAAACAACATGATAATATATGCACCGTGTACCTGATAAACAGCATGAAAGTACTATTAATGTACGTGTTCAAAGATTTGTACTTACCGAGGGCACTTTCGGTTACAAATTAATGCCCTTGCTTATGCCGTGCGCATTCTGGGCAAGTGAAGCTTCCTTGCAAAATGATGCTTAAATTCCACACACGTGCTCTCCCTTGCTAGATGGCCCTAGGAATTTAACCTTTTTAGAATGCCCTAGGAATTTAATTAAACTGCAGGGCTAGGCTAGGCCATGGAAATATTCCCCAACTATGGGTTCTTTGGATTCTTTAATTCTTTGCGAGATGGCGCCTGCTACGCATCAACCGACTGATTTCCCGACGAAATCAGTCGGGTGCGCGGCCGTCCGATGGTTGTGATCTGGACAGCCACCTAATTTGGTCAACGCACTAGTGGAGAAGTCACGAGCGCTAGCGTGGTGTAGATCGCAATACAGGCAAGCACCCTGCTGGGAAGCACTGCCGGCGCTGCGTTCGGCCGCTGCTGCACCGCAGACACCACGTGACTCCGGCGAGCAGTCAAGCGCGACCAGCTCGTAGCAAAAACGACGCCGAGCTCGGCACGACCAAGCATGCTGCAACACAAACATCCAGGTGACTCCATGGAGCAGCCGCGCCCGGTCAGCTCGTAGCAACGTTGGAGAGCGACCCTCGGCGACATCTGCAATGGCGGCCGGAGAGCCGGCGACGCTCCACCTTAAAACCGGTGTCCGCACGCGATGCTCCCGGGGCTCGTCGATGCTCCATCGCGGCATCGCCATGCTCCGGCGGCCCGTCGATGCTCCATCGCGGCGTCGACATGCTCTGGCGGCGGTGGCTCGTTGATGCTCCATCGCGGTGTCTCCGTGCTCCGGCGGCCCGACGATGCTCCATTGTGGGTCACCATGCTCCGGCGGCTCGACAATGCTCCATTGCAGCGTCGATGCTCCACCGTGGCGTCGCCATGCTCTGGCGGCCCGTCGATGCTCCATCGTGGCGCCATGCTCCGGCGGCCAGACAATGCTCCATTGCAGCATCGATGCTCCATCGTGGCGTCGCCATGCTCCGGCGGCCGGACGATGCTCCATTGCAGCGTCGATGCTCCAGCGTGGCGTCGCCATGCTCCGACGGCCGAACGATGCTCCACTGCAGCGTCGATGCTCCACCGCGGCGTCGCCATGCTTTGGTGGCCTGACGATGCTCCATGGTGGCATCGCTATGCTACGGTGGCCCGATGATGCTCCGGTGGCTCATCGATGCTCCGTCGCGGAGTCAGTTTATACTCCGTTGCAGCGTCGCCATGCTCCGGTGGCTCGACGATGCTCCATTGTAGCATCGATGCTCCATCGCGGTGTCGACATGCTCCGGCGGCCGGCGATGCTCCATCGCGGCATCGCCATGCTCCGGCGGTCCGACGATGCTCCGGTGGCTCGTCGATGCTCCATTGCAGCGGCATCGCCATGCTCCAGTTGCTCATCGATGTTCCACCACAACACGTGTCCATGCGCCATTACAGCGTCGGCATGTTCCAGCGGCCCAGCAATGCTCCGCCGCAGCAACACGGCCTCGCGAAGCTCCATGGCAGCACCGGCGACTCGCGGCGGTGTCATCGGCTCTCACGCCCTTGCAGCAGCGTGGGACATCGGTTCACTGCCTTTGCAGCACCTTGGTGGCGCCTCCTTGTTGCGCCGACGAGTCTCAAAGCTCTGCATCACAGCAGTGTTTTGTGCTCCGGCGAGGCCATGCAACACCTTCGGCCTCATCCCCCTTGAAACGTTGGTCGTCACCCCCACGTGGCCTTGCAGCAACGATGACCGGGGACTTCAACTTGCAACGGCGGGCCGTTTTTAACACGGGTAGCAGCAGGGGATCCTGGTTTGCGGTGCTTGTAGTAGAGACGCGGCAGCGGCGGCGGGAACTAAGAGGGAGAGAGAAACGAGAGACATGAGAGGCAGCTTGGCCTTGCAACAATAGTGACCGGCGAGTCCGGCTTGTAACGGCGGGGCCATTTGCAGCAGGGGCAGCAGCAGGGATGTCGGTTTGCGGTGGCGACATAGGTGCCTACAGCAGGGGCGGCGGCAGCAGCGACGGAGAAACTGAGAGGCAGAGAAAGACAAGAGAGCCGAGCAGAAGCGTGGCCCATGCTTTTAGCTACGTTGTGCTCGTGCGTGGAGGTAAGGCAGCAGAGGAAGAATTGTGCCTGGGTCTCCGCAAGGACGCGTGGCAGTCATTGAACACGGTTTACGTTTGGTTGTTATCATCCGGTTTAAAACGATGGTTTTCCTTTCGAGATAGCTTACCACAGATGATGGATTAATTAATACCTTAATCTGCACATCGTTGCCAGCGTTACTAGGTGCTATTTTTGGGTTGTTTGGTGAGCTTGGATTTGCTCACGTTTACGTCAAAAGCCGTTCAGCACGTCACATCAATGCATGGATTGTAACTAACATGTGTGCGTTTATAAGGATGAGTTTATGCATGTATGTATGAGCGCTTGCGTCTGTACCGTGTTAAAAAAAAACATCCAACACATGCCAGTATTGCTCTGCTTTTCAGTTCGAAGTGCTTTTCACTTTCTCCGCTTCATACTGTTGTCAAAAAGGTTTAGCGCGTCACATCCACTCACGGGTTGTGATTGGTAGGGAATATTCAGAATACATAATCACAAAACTGCTGGGGAGGCCTCATCATGTACTTTGGTTATTGATTAATATGTAAAGCGGGGCGGAAGCCTGGTTTGAAAGAAACTCAATTATTCTCGAAATCTGGCCATAAAACGATAGGAAAGAACAAAAGTGCACTTCTAATCCCAAAAAGTCCTTTATGAACAGTAAAATCTATAAAATAGGGAACAAATACCAAAAAAGGAATTTTTTTGATAACAACATTACTTACTGTTCTTCCCCATACACATTTTTTTTTGATAAATCACATGCGTGATGGTCAGGAAAAAATAAACAAAATCAATACCAAATGCCTTCGAAAATAGTCTTTTCGGAGCATTGATCTTGTTTTTTTTTCTTCACGGAATATTTGCAGGTATATAGTACATTGAACTATGTTTGTCTCCAAAAAAATCAGTTTTCTTTATTTTCTTACTATTCATTTGATTTTACAGTTCATGAGGGTGCATCTGAGATCGGGTGTAGAAACTCCACGTCCCAGAAAAGATAGATCATTTAGAAATTTATGACAGACATAGAAAATTCATCGAAAACTACTTGGAAGTGCTTGTTGTTCATTTTCACCCTCTCTCATGCAATTGTGAAAAGTTTTGGCGGATAAATGGATGCATAGTCCGTGGATCATGAAATAATCCCAACAATGTTGAGAAACATGAAAGTATAAAAATTTCAAACAATCTAAAATTACAACACATGTGGTGGCATATAACGAGAGCAACATGACACTGCTAAATGGCGCTTTGGCAAATGTGACGTGCCTAATCAGTATTGCCAATTTTCATTGTTGTTTGCAAGATTTATGTTTCTTTAGTGACATGATTTGTTTGTTATTTTTAATATAATTTCTTCCTCATTTTGTTCTTCTTGATTTTCTTTTTCTTGAAACGGAGGCAAAATATTTCTCTCGTCTCATTAGTAACGAAGAAGTAGAATTGCCCAATTAATTAGCGGAAAATTAGATGGATACTATCACAATAGCCAACCACAACAAAGGGCAACATCGGTCGTCCTAACTACGCACACAAAGACACACACATCATCGAGAAGGAAGTCACCCTCGAGGTTGCTAGGAAGCATCATCGTCATCACTCCTCCCCAAGCCAACGACTGCGAGGTCGTCATCGATGACCACCAATGAAGCCCCATCACAAAGGACGTCGGTACCCATGCTGGCCCATGCCAAACAAACGACCACCCCATTGGTAACCAGACTCCGACGACGAACATTGTAGAAGAAAAGCATTGCGCCTACGCCAATCAGGCCCATGCAACCAACCAATATTCTCATTGTCCTCGTCACTGCAAAGACTCCTTGGCAGCTCCGACTTCACAAAGACATGGTGAGGCACGAGAGCACCGCCAAACGAGACCGACTACCAAAGTTCAGCCGCTACCCAACTCCTCTTGACATTGTCATCGTGACCGAATCAAGAGGCCACACCACACGATCCAGGGCCACTCCTCAGCATCCTTGCAGCAAGGAGGAACATAACCCACAAACCAAGACAACTCCATGACGATGCTTGAACATAGCATGTGCAATCATCCACTAGTTGCACATAAAATTCATGGACAGGTGGGAAACTCCAGTTCTCCCGCGCATGGATCCCTCTCTTAGTTCCAAAAATAGCCTGCAAAGAGGGATGAGTGTACGCGCGTATATACGAGCCTCTGCGTCTGCATTGTGTTAAAAAACCGAAAAAATAGCCTGCAGAGTTTTCTTTGGAAGTTTCTACCTGCTCAAAACACAGTCATTTTGCCAAATCTAATTCACCCATACTAAAGCGCATGCTCCCAATCAGATCTAAACTTTACGTTTCGGGTGAGCCTACGCCAATCAGGCCCATGCAACCGACCAATCTTCTCATTGTCATCGTCACTGCAAAGACTCCTTGGCAGCTCCGACTTCACAAAGACACGGTGAGGCACGAGAGCACCGCCAAACGAGACCGACTACCAAAGTTCAGCCGCTACCCAACTCCTCTTGACGTTGTCATCGTTACCGAATCAAGAGGCCACACCACACAATCCAGGGCTACTCCTCAGCATCCTGGCAGCAAGCAGGAACATAACCCACAAACTAAGACAACCCCATGACGATGCTTGAACATAGCATGTGCAATTATCCACTAGTTGCACATAAAAATTCATGGGCAGGCGGGAAACTCCAGTTCTCCCACACATGGATCCTTCTCTTAGTTCCAAAATAGCCTGCAAAATGGGATGAGTATACACGCGTATATATGAGCGCCTACATCTGCATTGTGTTAAAAAAAACGAAAAAAATAGCCTGCAGATTTTTTCTTTGGAAGTTTCAACCTGCTCAAAACACAGTCATTTTGGCAACTCTAATTCACCCACACTAAAGCCCATGCTCCCAATCAGATTTTAACTTTACGTTTCGGGTGGACCCCAACCAACCAGTTTACTGCTTGTCCGTGGAGGTACTTTAAATGCTACCAAAAGGAGGGCGGCAAAAGGGCAATCTAACAGCCAAAAATGCCAACGAAGGCGGAGCTCCAGTGAGCTCTTTTTCAAATTTTATTTTTTCGGAGCCCGAAAAATTCCAAATTTATTTGTGAACACAAATGCACATGTATATTACGTATGTGCAAAATTTCATGGCATTATACTTTTACATGTGACGTACAGAAAAAAGACAAATACGCATTTTTAAACGGGCCTTTTATTTTTGTTATTGGGCCGGAATTTTGTTTTTTTTACAGCCTACAAATCACAACATTTTTCGCCGAAATTCAACACGTTCCTGCGGAATACATATATGTTTCCATGGATTTTTTTTTCAGAATTTTTCGAAACTTTTTAAATATGCTTTTTGATATTTTCAAAATAAAGAGCTCCCTGGAGCTCGGCCTCCAAAAATCCGCACTCAATCTAACAGCCGCATTGGGCAAATCCGACCCCTCAAATGCCCGCGGACGAGCCCGGGCGCGTCCGCGGGCACTGACCAGGCACGTCTCATATTTCGTCTTCCATACTCGCGTTCCTCATATTCTAAACCTCAAAACCATGCAATTCATGCAACGCTACGTAAAACACATGATCATAGAGCAATACATAGGATTAGCCGGACAAAAGGAACATGATTCATCGGAGTTCAACGGCGGACAGTGCAAATCCATACTACAAACATAGATAAAATTGTTATGCCTGTATATTCGGTTATATCCTGCCATGTTTAGAGCTTGATATATTGCATATATTCAGGCCATTATGGCTAGGATTAGTACTGATTGTTTCCATGTATATCTTGTAATTGTCTATATATATGAGATAGCAGGAAACCCACCGATTGTGTGGTCAATCAGTCCCTTCCTTTCATTCCATCATGGTATCAGCCAAGCGATATGCTTCCGCCCCTCTCCACTACCGCCGCCGCGTCAGGCTCGCACGCCGCCCCTCCTCTCCCTCCGCCGGCGTCGCCATGCCTGACGACGTCGATCTTCCTCATCCCCACGCCGCCCTTTGGGCTCAGGCCAATGCCATCCAAAACATCAAGAGTCTGATCCCCGTAACCCTCGACCTCAAGGCCTCGAACTTCACCAAGTGGCGGCAGTTCCTCAACATCGCTGTCACCCAATATGCTCTCGCGGATCACCTCGACGCGATGCCTCCTCCGGCCGACGAGGAATGGCAGCGGATGGACTCCACCGTCCTTCGTTGGCTGTACGGCTCCGTCGCCCCCGACATCTCCGACATGGTCATGGCGGCGGGAACCACGGCCTCCGCTGTCCTCGCTGCCATCACCGCCCTCTTCCACGACAACCAACAAGACCGTGCCGGCTACCTTGGCCAGAAGTTCCGCAACATCGAGCAGCTGGACAAGAGCGTCACCGTCTACTGCCTCGAGTAGAAGACGGTCGCTGACGCCCTCGCCGACGTCAACGCCCCGGTCTCCGACGACGCCTTGGTGTGGAACACCATCAAGGGCCTCAACAACCACTACAAGGACATCGGCAACCTCGCTCCCCTCCTCACGCCGTTCCCTACCTTTCTCCAATTCCGCAACATGCTGTTTCTCCAGGAACTCAAGCCGTCGAATACAAGCTCGTCCCCGCCCTCGGCCTTCTACACCACACCCCCTACTGGGGGCCCTCGCGGCAGCCCTGCTCCCTCGCTGCAGCAGCCGTAGCAACCTCATGCCAGGCGCTCCGGCTTCGGCGCCCCCTCCGACAACGGTTTGGGCCGCAACATGGGCAAGAAGAAGAACAACGGGGGCCACGGCGCCCCCGCCTTCCCTAGCATGCAGAACCCCTGGACTGGTGCCATCTACATGCACCCGATGATGGGTCACGGCGGCCACACCGCTGGCATCCTCGGGTCGCGCCCTGCTGCTCCGCTGCCCCGCCCGGCTCACGGCTACATGGCCTTGCCTGGCACGTCGTACACACCTCCATCACCCGCGACATTCACCTACAGCGGCTACCCCAACTACGGCTCCCCCTCGACACCGACATGGGATCCATCCGCCCTCGCAAGCTACTTCAACACCATGAGCTTGCAGGCCCCCACGGAGCGGGTCATGGACACCGGAGCATCCGCTCACATGTCTTCGGACGCGGGTAACCTCAACTCTCTCTCTCTTCCAATCGTCCACATAAACATATCATGGTCGGAGATGGTTCTCTATTCCTGTCTCTCACTCCGGTCATGCATCTCTTCCTACTTCCTCTCGTCGTCTTACTCTTCGTGATGTCCTTGTCACTCCCCGCATAGTTAAAAATCTAATTTCTGTTCGTCAGTTTACTATTGACAATTATTGTTCGGTGGAATTTGACCCTTGAGGTTTTTCTGTGAAGGATCTCAGGACAGGGGCCGTGATTCTCAGGTGCAGTAGCTCGGGTGATCTCTATCCGGTCACCTCCTTGCCGCACGCCCTCACCGCCGACTCCACTCTTTGGCACCGGCGTCTCGGTCACCCCGGCCTTGACGCGTTCCGGTGCCTCATTTCGTCATCATCGCTCCCCATAAATAAAGTGCTCAAGGACCCTAGTTTATGCCATGCATGTCAACTTGGACGTCATGTTCGTTTACCTTTTTCTGCTTCTACAACTCGTACTCATAGACCTTTTGAATTAATACATTGTGATTTGTGGACTTCACCTATTGAGAGTGTTTCTGGCTATAAATATTTTCTAGTCATTTTAGATGATTTCACTCATTACTTGTGGACGTATACCCTAAGCCAAAAATCTGAAGCTTTCTCCCTTTTATCTAACTTTCGTGCTTATGTCGCCACACAGTTTTCCCTCTCACTTCAAGCCATTCAGTGTGATAACGGACGTGAATTTGACAATCGCGCTCTTCAGGAACTCTCCATCAAACACGGGATTCTCTTGCGCTTCTCGTGTCCATACACTTCCCCACAAAATGGTAAAGCTGAACGCATAATTTGCACTGTTAACGACATACTACGCACTCTTTTATTTCAAGCGAGCATGCCTCCCAAATTTTGGGTCGAAGCTCTTCATGCGGCCACCTATCTTCTCAATAGACTACCCACCAAAGCTCTCGCCCCCCCATGCCCCTTCTTCGCTCTTTTTTCCAAACCACCCGACTACACTCTCCTTCGTACGTTCGGTTGTTTATGCTACCCAAACCTCTCTGCCAACATGCCTCACAAACTGTCGCACCGTTCGACAGCATGCATGTTCCTCGGTTATCTCTCTAATCATCGTGGTTACCGTTGCATGGATCTCGAGTCTCGTCGCATCATTATTTCTCGCCATGTAATTTTTGACGAAACTCGGTTCCCTTTTGCACCAGATTTTTCTTTGTTTAACTTGCAGTAGTCTTCGTCGCCTCCTCCTCCGGACGACGATCCGATGGATGTGCTCACCCCGGTTCCCGTGCCACCAATGCATGTTGGGCCGTGTCGGTCTGCTGGGACGCGTTGGTCCCCTGGACCGCGCTCAGCCTCCCCCGCGCCTGCTCCATCGACGCCGTGCACGCCGGCCCACGCCCCGGCTGCCTCGATCCACTCCTCGCCGGTTACGCCGGTCCACGCGTCTGTCCCCTCGGCCTGCTCGCCCGCCTCCTTGGCTCGGCATACGCCGGCCCATGCAGCTTCGCCCACGCCTGCGTCTCCCAGCGACGCTAGCAATGACGCAACCTCTGGCTCTGCGTCTCCCGCGTCGAGCTCAAGCATGGCCACACCACAACCATCGCCCCCGCCTTCCGTCCGTCAGATGGTCACCCGTCGTCAGGCCGGCAAGATCATCGGTCCGCTCAAACGTCTCAACCTGCACGTCGCTCCCATCGCCGCTCCATCGCCAGTCCCTAAGTCCGTTCGTGGTGCTCTCAAAGACCCGAACTGGCTGGCGGCTATGACCGACGAGTATGGCGCCCTTCTCGCCAACAACACGTGGGATCTTGTGCGTCCCCCCGCCAACGCCAACGTTGTCTCCGGCAAGTGGGTCTTTCGTCACAAGTTTAAACCCGATGGCAGCCTCGACCGCTACAAAGCACGCTGGGTGCTGCGTGGTTTCTCCCAGGAGCACGACATCGATTTCGACGAGACTTTCAGCCCGGTGGTTAAACCAGCTACCATCCGGGTTATCCTCTCTATCGCTCTCTCCTCCAACTGGAAGATTCGCCAGCTCGACGTCAAGAACGCCTTTCTCCATGGGCATCTCGAGGAGGTGGTCTTTTGCCATCAGCCCACTGGCTTCGTCGACTCTGCTCGCCCTGACCATGTGTGCTGCCTCAACCGCGCACTCTACGGTTTGAAGCAAGCTCCTCGTGCGTGGTACTATCGCTTTGCGACCTTCATCACCACTCTTGGCTTCGCCTGCTCGAAGTCTGACACTTCGCTCTTCATACTGCATGGTACGCTCGGCATGGCTTACTTGCTTCTCTACGTCGACGATGTCATCCTCACGACGTCTACCTCGACCTTGCTCGTGCGCGTCATCACTGCCCTCAGCGCCGAGTTCGCCATGACTGACTTGGGCGAGCTTCATCACTTCCTCGGCCTCGCCGTTCGACGTGATTCCCAGGGGATGTTTCTCTCCCAGACTCAGTACGCTCTCGAGATTCTCGAGCATGCTGGCATGAGCTCCTGCCACTCTGCGTCGACTCCCGTGGACACTTCGCCTAAGCTCGCCGCCGAGGCCGGCTCTCCCGTTGCTGATCCTTTGGAGTACCGGAGTCTTGCTGGTGCCCTCCAGTACTTGACGTTCACTCGACTGGACATCGCCTACGCCGTGCAGCAGATATGCCTCCACATGCACGACCCGCGAGATCAGCACTTGTCTCTGGTCAAACGAGTTCTTCGGTACGTCAAGGGTACGCTTCACCATGGACTTCAGCTCATACCTTCTTCCACGGATCGCCTCATCGCCTACACTAACGCGGACTGGGCTGGTTGTCCAGACACACGTCGCTCCACCTCCGGCTACTGTGTGTTCCTCGGCGACAACCTCATTTCTTGGTCTTCCAAGCGCCAACACACTGTCTCCCGCTCCAGCGCTGAAGCCGAGTATTGAGCTGTCGCCAACGCCGTCGTTGAAGCCAGTTGGCTCCGCCAACTTCTCCAGGAGCTTCACTAACCTCTACCCAGTGCTACTGTTGTCTTCTGCGACAATGTTAGCGCTGTCTACATGTCCACGAATCCGGTTCAGCAACAATGCACCAAACACATCGAGATCGACCTACACTTCGTTCGAGACCGTGTTGCGTTGGGCCACATTCGAGTTCTTCATGTGCCCTCGTCTCGACAATTCGCGGACATCTTCACCAAAGGCCTACCATCACCGTTGTTCTTGGACTTTCTATCCAGTCTCAGCGTCCGAAAATCTCCCGTTGCGACTGCGGGGGGATGTTAGGCAAACCGAATATGCTTGTATATTTGGTTATATCCTGCCATGTTTAGAGCTTGATATCTTGCATATATTCAGGCCATTATAGCTAGGAATAGTACTGATTGTTTCCATGTATATCTTGTAATTGTCTATATATATGAGATAGCAGGAAACCCACCGATTGTGTGGTCAATCAATCCCTTCCTTTCATTCCATCATAAATATAAACAGAACGAGGAAGGGCGGAGGAAATCACCATTTCCTCGCTGGCCCCTTCCCCTTCCGGCTGTCGGCGCGGCTGTGCCCCTCCTCCATGTAGGCGTCGATGTGCGGAGGCGCGTCGTCGTCGGAGCTGGAGGTGGAGCCATCCGTCATATCCGAGTCGGAGCTGCACCTCACACCCGACAGCCTGCGGAGAAGGCGATCCTGCTCCTTGGCATGGCGGGCCGCCTTCGCCGCCTCCTTTGTTGCCTCGTGCTCCGACAACTCGATGGCGAGTCGGAGTGCCTTGGCATTCTTGCGGCGGAGGCGCCGCGTATCCGTCTCCGTCGTCATGAGCGAGCTGCGGAGGACAGAAGCGAGGAGCGCTGCCTCAGGATCGACCGGCGCGCTCGCGCGCGGACGGTGCACGGACATCGACTCGGACGTCGTTGCCCTCTCCCTCGCCCGCTGCAGCTCGCGCGCGGGCTGCTCGTGCCTCCGACTCGGGTGTCTGAGTGCGCGACGGCCCCGCCGCGGGCACGAGGACCCAGCGGTGGCCAGGCACTGTGAAGACCCCGGCTTAATCGTGCACTAACCATACACGCTAATGCACACGATCAAGCCTAAGGACTCACTTGAAGATATCACAACACAACTCTAAAACATAAATAAATTCATACAAGCTTTATATTACAAGCCAGGGCCTCGAGGGCTCGATTACATAGCTCGATGGCATACAAGTGTCAGCGGAAGCATCAGATATCTGGGTACAGATATATTACAGAAAAGGAGATAAGCCTCTAGAAAGGCGGGGTAAAATAAAATACTACGGTCGAAAAGGCGTAGGCCTCCTGCCTAGGACCCTCCGAATCCTACTCATGGTCGTCTGTCGGCTCGTCGTAGTAGTACTCGCCGGGAGGGTAGTAGTAGTAGCCGTAGTCGTCGATGGGGGCAGCTACCTCAGGGGCTCCATCATCTGGATGCGACGAGTTGATATGGGAAGAAAAAGAAAATAAAGCAAACGTGAGTACTCATCCGAAGTACTCAGCAAGCAAGGACCTACACTACATACACTACTGGAATCTGCTACTTGGCCATCTGCCAGCTCTTTGCCGTCTGCCAGCTGATGGCAAAGAAGGTCTTTACCGTGTGCTTACAAAAAACAGACGGCAAAGAACTGACAGATGGCAAAGAACCTGGTTGCCATCAGCCAACTCTTTGTCGTCTGCTGGCAGACGGCAAAGAGGTGGGTGGGTCCAGTGGACGCCAGTGCTGTAACGGCCCACCAGCCCCACCTCTTTGCCGGCTGCCAGCGGATGGCAAAGAATCTTTGCCGTCTACTGGCAGACGACAAAGAGACCGAAGGCAGACGGCAAAGAAAATATCCTAATGAATCTAACGCCCGCCCCCGCCCCCGCCCACGGATCGATGACTTGGCACACACCCACCCCCTCTCTCCGCTAGGCTCCAGCCCTCTCTCTCTCTCCCTCTCTCTCCCGCACCGCACCTCACCCGCGCCAGCACTGCCGCCGCCCGGACGCTGCCGCCGCCCCACCACCCCGCCGCCGCCGCACCACCCCGCCGCCCCGGAGCCCTGCGGCCCCGTCGCCACCGCCGCCCGGCGCCCCCGTCGCTCAGCTCTATCTCTCTGTCTCCCGATCCCCTTTGCTGCCGCCATGTTTTCCGGCCGATTCCGGCGGTTTCCGACGGTCTCCGGCGACACCTTGGCTACCCCTCTCTTCCTCTCGTCGAGCTCTATCGATCCCTCCGTCTCGATCTGATTTTCCCTGCCTCCTGTGGTCGCTCCCTTCGGCTTGAGAGTTCAGTAGGGGAGGGCCAAGAAGCCAACGGTGTGGGGTGGAGCAGCGAGGCCAGAAACCCAGGCGACAGACGCCTCACGGGGTGAAGGAGAGGCCGGCGATAGGGACAAGGAGCAGCAGCGCCATAGATCTGCAGGGAAGTGGAGGAGGGCGTCGATGGAGTGGAGGGGATGTTTTCTGTTGATTCCCCTCTTGCCTGGTCTAATTTCGTGGGCAAAACAATGGCGGATTTCTTCATTGGCTGATTTGGCTGATCTGATTGGGGGCTAATTTCCCCCTAGATTCCTTTCTTTTATAGTTCATTTTCGATTTGCTGTTCATGGTGCCGATGGCTTCCATGGAGCAGGGGACAGTATGCCCTCTTCTATGTGCTACTATCTACTGAAGCTACTAGCTGCTGCTAGATTGAAGAGAATGCTACGAGCCAATGAGGTGAGCTTCACTTTTAGTCTTTAATTTAAGAAAGGATGTGTCATATATTTAGTTGCAAGCATTTTCTCTATGGTGTATGTACCTGATGTTCAATGACACATGTGCTATGCAGGATTGTGAATTTGCTTTCATTTGTAGGGCTAAATGCATTAGCCTTCTCTTGATGACATATATGAGACGGCGGTGGCAGCGGGGTAACAATATATGATGTTGACATTGCAGGTTACTTTCCACTATCCTTTAGTCGTTGTTTACTTGATCTGCTACTAAGAAGAAATAACTCATTAATTTCCCATGTGTGTAAGTTTCAAGGAATAGAATGAATGTCTCACGGTTTGGTTGTTATGGACAAGATGTTTTTGATTGATCATCAGCAATGACGATGTAGCCTACAAGTAATTATTATTGTTCTTTGCACATAATCATATCAGATTTCACTTCGTTCTTGTTTCTAGTTCCTCTGTCCATAATTTATTTATTGATTAGTGACTTACCCATATGTATGTATTTTTATCATGCCTATTAATGATCTCATCACATGCAATTAATACACTGGGCTATAGATTTTATATCCTGTTTCCTTCAGATTTGTATGCAGGATGTTATTTTTATTTTCTACATGTATGCAGGTTCTTCTTGCAAGGGCAAATCACTGCCAGTTCCATATCGCTGAATTTTTCTTATTTAATGAACTTCTCCTGACTGTTTCCTCCACAACTAGGAAAGATCTGGGCAACTCTCTTCTTAAATGACAAAACAGTATAACCCTTATTACACAGATTGTTGATTTCATATTTTCAGTGTTCGAATAATGCCGGTATAGAAGATTAGGATGTATATAAGTGCTCTAGCTGAAATGTAAATTCTGTAAACCAAGCCTTTTGTATGATTGTAAGTATTTTACTGATGCCCATATTACTGCTTTGCTTTCATCTTTGGCAGTGCCTACCTAGGAAGTATTATGAGCAGAAAAAGGAGCTTGTGGCAAATGAAATCATACGAAGACTTGGAAAGAAGTTGTTTCCTAGTCTTCAAGACTCGATAGTCCTCAAGGAGGTATGTCGGGATTGTATTATTTTCAATTGTTTCATTTTGACTACTTCATGCCTGAACTTGGAATTGCTGGCTACCAGTCCTCAGATTGACAAGGGAGCATGCGTAAGTCTGTAGTAACTGGCAGTGTCAGACATGATTAGCCTATTGATGATGCAATGCTTAATATGATGATTATTGGAAAGGAGCATCAGAACATCGCATCTTGTTCACTATGTTCACTTGCATCTCAGCAGCAACACGTGATTAACCTCATACAAGTTGAAATTTCTTATTTGTGGATGCATGCTTAGGCATACATATGACAGATGCATAAGCATAATCACAATCCATATGTACGCACATTTTTTTTTCTTTACTTGGTAGCCCTTTGTTACGATTACAACAACATCCGTTGTTACATATGCCAGTAATCTACGTAGTCACCTGTCCATTGTTTCTTCTTGACCTCATGTGCCAAGAGGTCAATCTAATAATGTCACGCGTTCCTTAGCAGGCGCCGAGCCCTCTGACGCCTAGCCGCTGTTGTCTCTGCCCGAAGAAGGATCATGGTTCCCCACCTCTCTACTACTCATTTTAAAATTTCGGTATGTTCTTTTCTTTCTTTATTTTCTGTCAACAAAAGTTGGAACCTGTTATTAATTTCCCATAATAATTTTGATGGTAATTGGACATTGCATGTATATCTTACAGATTTACATTGCAACAAATTAATGAGGAGCATAGAAGCATTTGCATCCATCTAATACTTTGCCTGTCATGCTTAGCGAGAATTCAAAATAGTGACCTTTGGATGTCAGTTATGGGTTTATACTTTTGTTCCAGGACCTAAAAGCATTTTTGTCTCATGCTTCGACTATCATGTCTATTTTCTCTGTAAATTCTAGACCTTTAGTTCAGATTATGATCTTTGCATGCCCTTTTTTTTTGTATCTTCTGAAATAGGCTAACATTAAAAAAAAGAGACAAGTTTTAGAAATTGAATTATGTGGTCACCATGTCGGATTTTCAGGTTATGGTTCTTTAGCCATTTAATGCAGTATTGATGGTTCAGTGTGCTTCATGTAATGAAAAATAATGCATAGTTCATCAGTTTTGAGCCTTACCGCATATTTTTGCTACTCCTTTTGCCCTGCACCATATATTTTCTTACATGTATTGCTTCACCCGTCACCACAGAGGTCTTACCTCACCTTGGCACCTTGGCAGCGGCATGGTTGGAGATGTTGGTGCTGTTTGAGATGCCCACTGGGTTCACCCTTTTCAAGGTTCTGAACGAGGGCAAGCTCGACAAGGTCGAGGTGAGTGCTCGCCGCCACCTCAGCTCCTGGTTTAGTTTTAATTACTCGTGTTTCTTTCGACTGCAAAATAACTTCTCTTTTAGGGGCTGGAGCAGGACTGTAGGAAGGAGGTACACTAGGGGCTGGAGCAGGACAAGCATTGTTTCAGCTCCCACTTGACTCATCCCAAAATGTCTTCTTCTTATGAAATTTTTATTTACAATTATAATGATAATAGACTTATTTTTTTCCCAAAGATTAGATTCATAGTTTAAAAAGGATACAGAAATATGAAAATAAGAGCTTCTTTTCGTAGAATCTGTACTAAATGTCACTTTCCATAATGAACTTGGTTTCTAATCACACACATGTACTGCTACTTGATCCTATACGGGCTGTTTGAATTAAGTGAAAGTATATTGCCATTTATCTCCAGGCTACTTAGGACGTATTGATGGGGACTTAGATAATTTCTTAATCTTACACTGGCTCTCGCCATTGAGACTGCATAGGTGGTCCTTAAATCAGATATGCTTCTGGATCTGCAGTTATCCCAGCCTAACTGAGATTTGTTTGATTGTTCTACTATTTCTTTTGAGTAATACTGACTGACTTGGTTTACGATGTTACTGGTGGTCTGAAGCTTTTATAGAAGCATTTGTGTGTTCTCGAGCTTAGGATAAGGTGTTCAAGGAGCAGTGATAGAAATTTGTGATCTGCTTCAAATGGATATGCTGCTGAAAAATTCAACAAAAAAATATTTTTTGATTAAAAGGCTATTCCATTTGTTACTTATTGTACTTGCCCACGACTAAAACAATTAATACATGGTTTTCTTTTCAAAGCATACATGGTTCTCTTTTCTTTTTCAAATGAACAAACATAATTGTTACAAATATGACTTTTAAAAAAAGGTCCCTCGACTATTATTATATATGAGGTTAATACCAAGTAGGTTTTACAAAGGTATAAACTAAGCATGATTTTTTTATGAATTCAAAGGGCATTCCATTTGTTACATACTTTTTGCCCAAAGATAAAACAATTAACACATGATTTTCTTTTCAAAGCACACATGTATCAAGGGGCCTCTGCGCCATTTGGCGCAACGGGTCAACTAGTTTATATTTAAAATTGTGGCGTTACAGGCAAAAGCAGTTCCTGCAAAACATCGACGAGAGACAGGCTCACTGATGGTTCTAGGGCTGATGCTCTTCAGGACCAAGAGTATGTACTTACCTATGAAGACAAGGATGCTGACTGGATGCTTGTTGGTGATCTTCCTTGGGAGTAAGTTCCTGAATTTTGTGGTTTGTGAGATCCATGCACCTTAACATGCTTTTATGATGGCTATTCCATTCTTTTTCCTTCTTCTGGTCGTTGAATGAATATTCCATTCTTTTTCCTTCTTCTGGTCGTTGACCTGGATGAAAATGCTCTTCTTTCAGTCTCTGTTGAAGTTAAACCCATCCATGCAAAATCTGTACTATTGTAGAATTAATGTAGATGAATATATATGCCTTGCAGTTTTATCATGCATGCCATTCAACTAACTTGCTCTTGTCCATGCAGATGGAGTACGAGGACGAGCAGCAGTAGCAGCAAATCAGCCTGACGATGTTGGGGTGCGGGAGGCAATGGTGATCATGCTGATGGCATGAAGAAGGCTGATGACCACAACCTGGACCTGTTGGCATTTAGAGATGGAAAACACAGGCGGTGCGGAGACAGCAATATATATGTATTGGATGTTTGATGTTTGCCTTATTATGGATGAACATGGTGAAACTATGTTTGACATTTACCCTATGCAATATATATGTGGTGGATAAGCATAATGTTTGCCTTATTATGTGATTCTGAATATATATATATATATATATGTGTGTGTGTGTGTGTGTGTGTGTGTGTGTGTGTGTGTGTGTGTGTGTGTGTGTGTGTTTGAATTTCTGTGAAAATGAATTGATATAAGAAAAAAAGAAAAAAGGGGCTATATAGCCACTTTGCCATCTGCCAGCAGACGGCAAAGTGGCCACGTGGCGGCAGCCTGTGCAACCTGGGCTGACCTATTTGGCCTCTTTGCCATCTGCTGGCAGACGGCAAAGAAGCAAAGGTCATTGCGAAGCAAGGTCTTTGCCATCTGCCAGCAGACGGCAAAGAAGCAAGGTCTTTGCCATCTGCCACCAGCAGACGACAAAGAACTTTCCTTGTTTGCCGTCCACCAGCAGACGGCAAAGCGGCCTTTACCGGCAGCAGTTCAGCCGGAGTGTTTGCCGTTTGCTGGCAGATGGCAAAGGCTTTGCCGTCCGCCAAGCATGCCTTTGCCGTCTGCTATGGCAGACGGCAAAGCAGCTGATTCCAGTAGTGATATGCATCATTTTCAAAGGGGGCTGTATAAGTGGACTGGGCTGCAGAAATGCCAGAATAGAGGGGAAAAGCCTAGTCCTATCGAAGACTAGCATCTTCATTCATCTTCATCGCTCTTGCAGCATTAGAAGAGTGCAGATTACATAATGTAAAGTAGTAGTAGTATCATCAACCTCGGCCAGAGATTCTTCCTCGACTCCCTGCGAGAAAGCAATCCCAGAGCCATACTATCCAGTTATCATCTCAAGTTCTAGTTGTACCGATCGGGATACAACTCCGAGTGTCCGTTACCGTAGGACAGGCTATCGATAGATTAGTTTTTCCCTGCAGGGGTGCACCAACTTACCCACCACGCTCGCTTAACTCCGGCCGGACACACTTTTCTGGGTCATGCCCGGCCTCGGCTAAGCAACACGCCGCAACCCGACCAAATACTTAACAGAGAGGTCAGCACGCCGGACTAACCTATGCCCCCAAGGGTCTTGGGCCTTCGCCCCGGGAACTCCTGCACGTTACATGCACCGCCGGTAAGCAGACCTAGCAACCCCTTATACAAGTGCGGTTGCGTTCCAAGTCCAACCCAACGTGTGCCGCTCAGTTGCTGACGTCCATTAAGCTCCGGCTGAAGTATACGACGCAGAACGCCCATACTATGCCCACATGATGGTTAGTGCTATCAGGCCAGAGGCCCCTCGGATCAAATATCCAAACCGTTTAGTGGTCTAGGAGCGCGCAGAAACGAGCAGAGACTCACGATCGATATGACCCCATTGCCCCGTCTCGAGGACTTGTGGCAAGGGCTAAGAATGCCCGGCCACGCCTCGTGTTCAACTCTCGGGTACCCTCCAGGTACACCCGGTTCCACATCACTTCGCTAAAAAGCTCGCGCGGGTACCCCTCAGGGCCGACCCGTCTTTAGTATCATGGTTCAATGTTCAGTCATAGTAACCAAAGTATCCGTGTGTCTGACACCATGGGGAACCCTGAGGAATCACCCTCGATTTAATTCCCTCTGATGTTACCGTAAAGGTGAACGAAGGAGGAATCACCCTCGACGTCCACACTTGAGAGGTTGCACGACGTCGTCGTTATCGGGGCTGGTGTAGGAGGAATCACCCTCGCTTACCACGACCGATTAACTAACCTACAAGGTTATCATCTGAAGTGCTGACGAGGTATCACCCTCGGCACTCGATAGTAACCCAGTAGTGCCGGCAACTAAGGGGGAAGTGATGTGCGGTGCCAGGGCCTGATCTTCAATCCCATTGATCGGGTCTTCTGATACTCCAGCGGGGCAGTCGGGATAAAGGGAGGGTCTCTGTCGGTCTCTACCCAACCTATTCTAAGCAGTTTAGGATAACAGATAAGTATCAACAACAGGTTACAAGTAAGCAGGCTATGCAGCAGATATGGGATACAGTAACAGCAGCAGATTCTAATGCAAGAATAAGAGAGAAGAGAATGGGTGATATCAGAATGCTCAAAAGGGGGTTGCTTGACTGCAAGCTCTGGGGCAAGTGGCTGGTCGTCGGGGACGTAGTCGTTCTCCGGAGCGGCGTTTGCCTCAGGAGCTATGTCAACGTCAGGGTCTAATCAAGAGAGAAGAGGGGGAAGAAACAGGTAAATATAATGCAATCAAATGCAACACGGGGCATGCTATGCTACAATGCAGTGCAGGGTCGCCTAAAGATGCATCTAGGTCAAGTTAGTTATTTTTAGGATTATCGCGGGATTTATTACCCAGCGTGTGTGCACTATTTATCTACCGGAATCGGGCCCGGAGTTACGAGTTCTCTTATGTAGGAGGTTCCGACAAGGAAACAGACGGCACAATCAGACTCGTCTCGTCGTTCTGAGCAACTTTCATGTTTTAACTTTTTCGATCTGAGCTACGGTTTAAAAGTTATGAATTTTCGAAGTCTTAAATATTTTCTGGAATTATTTTTATTAACAGAATTGATTTATGACGTCAGCATGACACAGAGGTGACGTCAGCAGGTCAACTGCGGCTGACCAGGGTCAAACCTAACATGTGGGTCCAGTGGGACCCACATGTCAGCCTCTGTTAAGACTAACAATGGATCAATTAAATTAACAGAGTGATTTGTGGGGTGGGCCCCTGATGTCAGCGACTAGTTTAAATAATATATTAGTTTTAAGATTTAATTAGCTTAATTATCATATGGGACCCACATGTCATACTCAGCGAGTGAACAGTAATAGTCGTTGACTAGGTCAACGTGGTCAACCGGGGCACTAGGGCCCACTGGCAGCCTCTCAGGGGGTGGGTCCCACCTTGCCACGTCGGCAGCGTCGCCGGAGTTACTCTGGCGACCATTTGCGCGGCGGCCGATCGCCGGAACGCGTCGGAATTCGTCCACAGGGCTCGGTTCGAGTCGTGGCTAGGTGCATTCGAAAGCTAGAAGACTCGCGCGTCGAGTGGTGTGGTTGGATGAGCTCGGGGGCGACCGGAACTGGGCCGGTGACGAGTGGAGGCGGACGCCGGAGTTCGGGACCTCGCGGATTCGGCGAAAAACAGCGCAAGAGCTCGAGCTGGTTATCTAGGCAACAACAATAGCACTCCAGGAGCTCACCAGAGCCACTGGCTTGAACCGTAGTGGCTTGGGAGCTCGCCAATGGCAGCGACGGCGGAGGTCAGAGCTCGGTGCGGTGGCGCGCTAGCTAGATGGAGCGGAGCGGCTCAGGAGAGGGACAGAGGGGAGAGGAGAGCTCACCGCGCGGTCAAGAAAGACCTTTGACAGGTTTGGAGCAGCAAAATGACGACGTTCGTCGGAGGAACGCCGGCGACCCGTGGAAGAAGACGAGCTCGATCCGGGCGCTGCAGGGCTCCCCGGCTCCTTCCAACTGCGCCAGTAGACGTGGCCGACCACGGCGCTTCTCCCAGACACCTCCAGGCGACGCGGGAGGCCGCTGTCCACGGCGGTGGCGAAGCGCGGCGACGGCAGCGCTCGGGCGCCGCGGATCTAGAGGAGAAGAGAGAGAGGCGAGCGAGGGAGAGAGAGGAGAATGACGGGGAAAAGGCCAGGGGAGAAGCACGACCCCGACGTTATCTCCCCAGCGTGTCGGTGGCGTCGGCGCTGTCGCTGTGTCGCCGCCCGGCTGGCGCGCGCGCGCGGCCATGGCGCGGCCGACACGGGGAGGAGGGAGAAACAGTTGGGCCAGGTGGGCCGTGGTCGGGGCACTGTGCACTAAGGCCCAGTGCAGAGTGCCTCGTTTTATTTTTCTGTTTTTGTTTTCTATTTTTCTTTTATTCTTTTCTGTTTTGAAATAGTTAGGCCACTTTTGCACGTCGGTAAAATGTGGGACTTGTCCCCAATATTACAATGCAACATTACCTTTCACCAAAAATCGGTTTGGGCAGATTTGGAGTTTGTTTGAATTTGGAATGATTTTAAATGTATTAAATATTTCTGTTTTAGTGCTGTTTCACGTTGTTGGAGTCATTTAACTAATCCAAGTAGCATTAGTTATAATTTTGTGAGTGCTTTTGGAATATTTGCTATTTAATGAACATTTTACCAATGGTGTTTGAGAAAATTTATTTTGCACTGTTGAATTTAGGTTGATTTTCAGAATTGAATTTGAATTGTTTCATTAATCCAAGTGACTTGGCACTGCAAATGGTCATGACTTGGCATTATCATCAGCTGATCGCAGTGGCAATTACATAGGGGTGTTACAAGCACCACCTCCGGAGCAGAGGGTGCTGGTGGTGGGCGGCGGCGTACCTGGAGGAGCGGAGCGGAGTGGCCGAAGCTGCGCGCAGGGCGGGAAGGGCCGGCGACGTCGCCGGCGCTGCGTCGACGGGTGCCGAGCGCTGACGAAGTGGATCCGCCGCTGCCGGATCCGCCTTGGTCGATGACCGAACGCCTCAATGCGATGCAGAGGGCGACCTCCTCCACATCGTCGGGGTCCGCTTTGCGCAGCAGGCTAAACCAGTCGTCGTCGGAGCTGGAGTCCCCACCGAAGGCAACGCTACTTCGGTCGCCGGCCATCGGATGTGTTTGGAGGGGATCGGAAGTGGAGTGGACGGAGAGGAGAGTGAAGTGGAGTTCGGATTGACTACGGTCTAGGGTTTTCCGGACGGCGATATTTGTGGGGCAGGCGTGGGCCAGGCTAGGACAAGTCGACGTGGCAGGCGCGCCCGGACCGCCCTATATCCGCCCTATATTTGGGCTGGATATGGGGGATGCCGGTCAGCCCGAGCGTTTGAGGGCGGTTTGAGAGGCCCGTCTAGGTCCAAATTTCGTGACCGGACAGTGACCGGGCGGCCTGCCCGGACGTTTGAGACGGGTTTGAGGGGTCCGGTTGTAGATGCATGAAAACCAACTTGCAGTTATCCGAGGGTAATTTTTGGTCTAGTCTTATTAGGAAATCGGAGACGTTGCACCACTCGCTATGAAAGGAAGGAAAGATTAAAGAAAGAAAACGTGAGTTTTTCATGACAAGTTAGTGTCTGGTGATGACATGACACTGGTTTGTTTGTGGCTTGCTAGCTCTACACGATCGAGAAGCTTTGCTCAATCAAATTAAAGTTGGATGGTGACCGAGCGAGCGCGAGCCACGAGTGGCAGCCAATACGTGGGACAGGTATACTGATAGCTCGGCTGGATAGCAACTGTTACTAGAAGTACAAGACGGTCAACCACGCTGCCACGTACGAGCTGGTCGCCGGCCGGTACCGACCTGCACGACCGGTCCGCTTTCGGACAAGCGATCAGAATCCTAACGGTGCAATCAAGCACCTCAGAAAATCCATACAGGCTGGCGTTTTTTTTTTTGAGGGTGAAATGGTACTATTATTACTTAGCTCACGTCCACATCGTTACAGACAACATCACTAATACAAGCTGGAGGAAAATTAAACCAGGTTTTACAGAGCTTCTTCCTGCAGCCTTCCCTCGCTAGATTGTGAGCCGCCTTGTTCGCTGATCTTCTAGACCAGATCACCCGGTGTTCGTTAACACCCTTAAGCAGCTCCTTGATCTCCTCAATTAGAGGGCCAAAACGCGACCTGTCACGATCACTGGATTGAAGAGCTTGTGCCACTCCCAGATTGTCCGTCTCCAGACACATCTTCTCCGCGCCAATCTTCATCGCAAGTTGGACACCCCACCTGCAAGCCAACAATTCTGCATGTTCGGTAGCTGTGACGTTAGGGAAAAAGTGACAGCCCCAGCACGGAACATGCCATGATGGTCGCGAACAACCACTCCTCCACTAGCCCAAACTCCTTCCTTCTTCATAGCTCCATCGACGTTCACTTTGAGCCAATCAACCTCCGGTGGACTCCAGGCCATGGTGACTGAAGTTGTAGCAGGTCTGTCCTTCGGTGTATGGGCTGCCACCCATTCATCAAGTAGCACCCAGATCCTATTCACCACCGTGCAGGCATCTTCTATTTGTTTCCCATCCCTACAAGCATTCCTGGCCAGCCACATATGATATATGGACATAATCATGACAGACTTCTCCCCCTCCTTCTGTTTACCAAACCAATCAAGTAGCCGGAGACTCAATTTGGCCTGGGAATCAATATGCTTAGGAGGGATAAAGTGGCAGCCACTACCACGAGTTTCGAGCACCAGACTCCAGCATTGCTTGGCGAACGGACATCTCCAGAACCGGTGAAGAGCCGTCTCTTCCCGGTTACAAACGGCACAGCGAATCCCTGCCTTAATATTTCTTCTTTGGAGCTCCGCCCCGACAGCCAAGCCGTTCTTCAGAAGTCGCCACATATGGATCTTCGCTTTGCCTGGGACCTCCGTATTCCATAGCTCATTCCATCCTTGCCTCGTGGCCACCATTGAAGAGCAGGTCGGGCTGTCCTGCAACTGCTCCCGAATTTGCATCTCCAGGTGGTACGCGGAGCGGACAGTGAAACACCCATTTTTAGTGTAATTCCAAGCTTGGTAATTATATCGCCCCACTCCTCCTACAGCCACTTGGCGAATGTCTTCAATGTCAGCTGCGTAAAACGCTCGGTTCAGTATAGTCATGTCCCATACAGGCTGGCGTTGTGATCGTCTTATTGCAGGGAAAAAAAAATTCAGGCTAAAAAAGAAAGAAATTGTTTTTCCAGAAATTTGTATTTCCTCTTTTTATTTTAGAGAATTATATTTGTTATATTAATCAGCATGCATGCTGAAGAAACATTGCGTGGCTAGTTTTTTTAGATTGCTTACCACATATACCATGCGGTATTGCGTGCCTTGTTTTGTGCATGAATGAATTAGGATATATTTTTTCACTATTTTAATTACCAAATTATTTTTTCTTTTTCTTCTATTTTAATTCACTTTTAAGTTTCTTTTAAAAAGTTTCTTTTTTCTTCTTTTTAAATACGGAATAAAGAAATTTCAAGAAAATTTACGCCGAAGTACTGGACTCACTTCTTCCGTGCAGCCATGAAAACCATTGGCCTGAGCCATCGATGCATAGGTTGTAGAGAAGTAACCACATAGATGTCGTGAAGAACATAAAACTTTAAAAATTCAAATATTCTAAAAGTTACAATACATGCGGAGTCAAACAATGAGAGCGACATCGATGTTACAAGGTGCTTTGGACTATGAAACATGCCTAGTCATTCTCATAGTTTTGAATGTATCATCTTTTCGGCTAAACTAATCAAATATGCCAAGGTTTTCTTTTATTTTATATATATTACCACCTTTTTTTTTGTTTTCAATCCATAAGTTTTCGAGCTAGCTTTCCAAGCATCATTTGTGAAATATACCAACAAGCTGGCCAGGTGCAAAAAATCACTGTCATGCCGCCTAAGAACGACTTTCAGTTACTCGAGGGGTACGGTTTTTTCGTCAAAGACACTTGTCTAGTCTTTCTTGGAAATCTGAGGCATTGCGCCTCCTCTGGTTATAAGAAAATACTGGAAGAAAGAAGAACGAAAACTTGCTTAGTTTTACAAGTCAAAGACAAGTTAGACACAACATGTACTTGGTGTCGTGAAGGCAAGTTAGCACGATCGAGAAGAACTAAAATTGAGCTCAGGATGGTGGTGACAGATCGAGCGAGCACGAGAGCCTCAAGTGACAGCGAGTGGGGTCGCTCTCTGCTGTGCTGGATCGATAGCAATAGCCACGAGTACAGGAGGGAAGAGACTTGCCAAAAAAAAGACAAGTTTTACTCGAGGGAGAGAAAAAAAGGTCCAAAGAGAGGCAGAAGGCTGAGGCCGTCAACGGCGCCACGTGGTGGCTGGTAGCCGGCCGGTACGTAGTACCGACCAGGCCGTTCGCGCGCGCGCATTCTGACAAGGAAACAGAATCGTAACGGCACGAGCACCTGAGAAAAATCGCGGCGCGGGCTGCAGCACGTGGCTCATCCGCGTACGTACATGCTACTGCATGCCACCGAGACCATGACGATGACCGGGCCGGAGCCGTGTTTCCGGGTCGCGCCGATTGTTTCGGGTCCTCGGTCAGCGGCCCGCGCCGCACCTCGCCGGCGGCCACCTCTGTCCTACTCCAACGCCGTCCATGCACGCCGAGAGCGTGGCTAGCTAGCTCCTGGTCGTGGACTGATTATTAAGCTGTCCTCGTCGTCCCGAAATATGTAGCGGCCAGATGAAGTTTACATATGTCTTTTTTTTTTGCGCATACTGAGATTTTATCTGGGGTCAAATTATATAAAGTTTGACCAAATTCATAATAAAATATGTGAATATTCTACAATACAATTATATATTATATAAAAATATATTTCATGATGGATTATTGTTTTTGTATTGATTTTGTATTGTGCATGTTGACAAAACTTTCTACAAACTTGGTCATAATTTGCATATTTTGATCTAGGACAAAAACTAATACACACTATATTTGACACATAGAGAGTATCATTTTATTTTCACCGGCTTCTTTCATTTAGACGCTACTTATTAAATCGCCGAGGTGCATAAAAATGTAGTATGATAGGAATGCACTTGAAATGCATAGAATTGAGATTGAAAAACACATGAAAAGTTTAACATGAGTCGTTTGAGTCGCATGAATCATGGAAACACAGGAACCAAACTATTTTTTTTTAGAAAAGAAGGTTAAACCTCCGGCCTCTGCATCAAACGATGCATGCAACCATTTTTATTAATTATTCCATAAAAGTCTGACAAGAACATACATCAATTCACCTGAAGTCACCACTCACACCTACAAACTCGATAATCTGGAGTGCTCTCACTCCTCATATCTAAATCCGGTGTCGTCGCCGATCCATCCACATAACGTATCGGGACCAACAACCGATGCAGCCTACCTAAAGCACACACCACATGCACATGTTTTAGGAGCCGCCATCATCATCGGACTACTGACCCATCTTCAGGAGAGAGATCCGCATCATCCTTGCCAGTCCGGACATCTGTCGACGCCACCACGGCGCCCAACGGCGCCACCGCCCTGCGCTCATCCGTCCAGACGCGAAGACTCTGAAAGATCTGTCATGCGTAGCACCTACCAACCAGGCATGACTCAGCGTAGCACCTGTCGGCCATGCATGACATGACAGCTCCACCGAAGCTCCGCGCAAGACGAAGCCGCTCAACCTCCTGCCTCTGTCTTCCAGCGCTGCTCCACAAATGATGCTCCCAAGAGAGAAACGACACCGTAGTACCGTCATCGTCCGATCTGGAAGACCAGATCCTAGGGTTTCCCCCGAAGCAGCACGAGTGGGTCGACAACAGTTACACAACGATGCCTCCATCAAGGTAACGACGCAAAACGCCGCCATCGCCCGCCAACGGCTCGGTTTGATCGGCAACTCTGTCTCCCCAACTCGTAGCCGGGACTAGATGAAAAATTTTGAGATCCGACCACGCAGCCGCAGGCCGACCACCTCTGGCGGAGAGATGACCACCACCGCCAGCTGCACCGGCCAGAACAGATCTGACCGGAGGTGCCGCCGACACGACCACCAGGCCATCCACGCCGCCGCCGCCGATCCAAAGGCACATGGTGCGCCGCCGCCGCCGACCGCAACGCCGCCGCCGCCCGAACAGGGTTGGCCGCCGCGCCCGTAGTCCGCGCCGCAGACATTGTCGTCGTGCCGATCGGATCAGGCGCACCTCCATAAGAATCGGGGCACCGCACAACCCCAGAGACGCGGAAGAGAGGCGATGTCCTCCGCCACGGCCGTCGGCCCCCGGGCTTAGGCGGGCGGCGTCCCCCGGCGGCGGCGGAGGGAGGAGAGGAGGGAGTGCGTGGTGGCGGCGGCTAGGTTTTTGGGTGCCGCCCGAGTCGCCCTAGCGAGGGGCGACGCGGGGGTCCTAAAAAAATTTATGTCCAAAGTGTGGAAAAATGCTTAAGAGGACTTGGCTGGTCTCATCACTAACATGTGTATTATACTCCCTCCGTTCGGAATTACTTGTCTCGGAAATGGATGTATCTAGAACTAATTAGTTCTAGATACATCCATTTCCGAGACAAGTAATTCCGAACGGAGGGAGTACTTTGCATCAATCCTACGCGCAGAATAAAAATAAGGCCTTAGGAATATTTTAAAAATCCCGTGCTTTTTCTTTGCCTCATTCGTACAAATTAATCTGATGCTACATTGACAAAATCCATTGTTTTTCTGGCAAATGAAAGAGCCTTGTACACAATCATCACATGAGAAACATATGGCACAAACATGAACTAGGAATCACAATATATACATAGTAAAGCCGACCTCGTGCGTAATTACGACCAACACCATCACATTCTGAACCCAACGAGTCGAGTTGTTTTCCATCACTTCATCTACTACACCGTACCAAGATTCTGCTTTCTGGAGCAAAAAGCGATACTAACTGTGATCGAGCGATTACAAGCAAGACGTGGGCTTGGAATCAGCCATCCTTTGCAGAAAGCATTATAGCTCATTGGTCTAGCTCAATGGCACCAAAAATGTCTCTGGTCTAGACTGTTATTCAAATTCAAAAATTTGCTCTTGGCCATCGACCTCCATTAAGCTCGTTATTTTGGAAAAGAGTGCACAAATATAATTACAAGTTCCAAAAAAACCATGTATAGATATGATAACACACCATGGCTGAGCAATATATATATATGTTTAGATTTCTTTTTGCGAAGAACATTATGGGGCACGACAGCCCCGGCTCAAAAAAACCTCTCTTTGAAATATCAGGTATACATATGGATTTATTTAGTTAATTAGCTCGGTACGTAGTGCAGGCTGCACTTGCCAACGAGAACATAAATGTAGTGTAGTATATATCCTCATACATATATATTTGAGCCACAACTTTTGACCGTGAGAGATTCGGCCGAGGGCATGTAATTCGCACACATGTAGAACACCGTCCACTTGTGTAAGACCAGCCAGCTGAATATACATGCATGTGTGCACAGTAGTAGCCCGCCATTGAAAAGCTAGCTCTAGCTAGCTACTACTATCTCGAGTTCACATAACATAGACAATAGTCACGGCTAGCAGTCGCCACATCAAGTAAGCACTCGAATGGATCGGTGGCTTTCGGGTGGAAAGCTAGGCCACATATGTAGATCATTATCATTCTAGCGAATGAACGACTCGTGCATGACAAAGACTGATGTGAAGTTAATCAACATGTACCCATCCAGCAGCTCGCGCCAAGTGCAAGGTCTTTTAAATATACAGAGCCGCAATGCAGGTTGATACCCATGTATACACACCTATTGACTATACATCGAGGTCTTAGGGTGCTGCCGAGTACTTTCAAAGGTTCGGTGGATGTATGATTCTACAAGAAAATACTACCTCCGTCCTGATTTATTGGACTCCTTTGTATTTTGTGCAAACTTTTGACCAAAGACTTAATTGACAAAATACTAATGCATGTCACCAAAAGTTATATCGTTGGATTAATATTTAAAAATAATTTTCAATGATATTATTTTTTATGTCATGCATTAACATTTTATTAGTTAAATGTATGCTCAAACTTTGGCATAAAATACGATGGGGACTAATAAACCAGGACGGAGATAGTAAGCGCACGAATAGACAAAACTTAGTTAACCAAACAGTAAAAACTATGAACAATAAACTGGTTGCACAAATATAAATATCATCATCCTTCAGTGTCAAACATATCTATATATTATCGGCAAAAACACGAAAACAAACGCTTTTACTCATTTTAGCTGGAAAATACACAAGAGTTGGTAGACCAAACATTAAAATTGGTAACTAAAAGTGGTAACGTTCTAAAATTTTCTAGTAATATTCTAGAATTTTATAGTACACAGTACACAGATAATTATCACTTTCACTTATCTGCACACAAAATAGATAAGCGTGTGTTCCAGAAAGCCTAGCCAACTTTATAGCTATCTGCCATCGTATTTACTACTGAAACTGTACTAGACACACACGCAAACGTAGTTTTTACCATCCAAATTGGTAGAATCCAGTGCCTTCCGAGGCACGTATGAATCTTCAAGCACACAACTACTACCACTCTGCATGGCACAAACAATTCTAGGCGAGCCAAAAACGTCAGCCATGACACCATCGGACCTCGGAACCCCGAGCATCGAGCACACGCATACTCAAGCAATCTTAGAGCGCTCAAGCTAGGACCCCGACCACCACAGGTCACACCCCGAGCATCTCTTTTGTAACACGACAACACTCGTACTTTCCACTTTGATATCAATAAGAACATGACGTAGGGATTTACATTACCTATGGTGGCCTGAATCTGTAAAAAAAATCTTGTGTCTCTTATTGATCTCTTTGTGGAAAATAGAGCGTTTAAGTCTTTGGCTGAACTAACAAATACAGGGTATCCTTGATCCCTGGTGTCCTGAGTTTACACTCCGATATCTCTGGTCGACAACAAAACCATGTGCACACGTAATCCTGAAAAAGCCAAGACACAAGTCAATAGAGCTGGCAAATCGGACTAGGCAGCTGGCAAACCCCATACACCGACTGACAATACGGTCCCACACGCTATCCCCAACGCTGAGTGATCGGATGACTCATTTTCTACAGAAATTAGAAGATTTCAATATTATATTTGGTATGTCAAACTTGAGATAAATAATACACCTGATCATATATATATATATATATATATATATATATATATATATATGAGGAATCAACGTGTGCACTTGATTTATGCGTTATTTATCATAAAAGTTACATTTTTGTGGCCAAAGAACTTATTTAGTACTGCACGGAGTATTTTTTTTTTAAACATGAAAGGAATACCACTCCCGTATGCATTTTGCAAGCGTGCTTTCGAGCACACCTACTAGTTATCTTATTAGCGTGCGAGTGAATAATCTCATTAATTACTACCTGAACCCCTAAACTATAAGGCGTAATGCGAACTGAATGTAGTTCAGACAGTTAGGTTCCTTGTGGTGGAACGTGTCCACGCATATTCATGTGATTTTTGTGGGAGATGATGTTCCCATCGACTATGAGGATCTGTGATGATTTCGTCAATTTCAAGATTGCAGGCCCGGTCTCTGGGAGATGTTCATAGGTAGAGTATGCATGTGTACATTGGTAAGGATGAGTGTACTTGTGTACGTTTGAGTGTCTGGATTTGTATTAAATTGAAAAAATGACGTATTAATTATAGACCTATTATATTGGGGCCTCTCTTCTTAGACCTCTTCCAATGGATAGTTGCTTAGATGAGGTGCTAAGCGCATTAAATAGTTTAGCAACTATAGTCCCCAATGTATAGATACTTAACTTGTTGTTGCTAAGCTCCCTTCATTTAATGACCTGGCTACTAAACTCTTTCATGCATTGATGAGTTTGCTTCATTTAAATGTTTGGCCTAGGTTCGCGTGCTTAGCATTGGTTCTTTCTAGGATCATCAAACCCATCTCTTTTCTCTTAATTGCTTGTCACATCAGATTTTTTGCCTACATGACAAGCTTATCACCTGTATAAGATGGAGCATTGAGAAGGTCCTAACGTGGGTGCGGTCCTCGTTCGCTAACGTGGGTGCGGTCCTCGTTCGCTAGACCGAGCCGGACAGCGCGCGGAATGAAATGGATGCATCTGATGGATACGTGGAACGACTCGCCGCGCGTCTCCATCCACGACTGATCCATCCACCGTTAATTACTTGGCTAAAATGGCAACAGGGCGTCGTCAACAACGTTTCCGAGTTTGGCAATCCTTCTGCGCTTTGGGGGCAGAAGAAGAGCGCGCAGAGATAAGCTGGTGGCTAGATGGGGACATGCATGCGTGTAGGCGCGCATATATGTATTGCCATATTTTTGGCGGGGAATTATAATTATAATAATATATGTCGTCGGTTGATTCGCTATCCTTGCAGTTGATTGATGCAATCATTCTTTGCCTTAGAGCATCTACACCCGGGCGCCCCAAACCCTCCTCAAACATCCGGACGGGCTACCCGGTCACTGACCAGTCATAACTTTTCGTCCCAGACGGACGCCTTAAACGGGCCTCAAACGTCTGCTGACCGGCACCCCTCATATCCATCCTAAATATGAGGCGAATATAGAGGCACCCGGGCGCAACCAGGCACGCCCGCCACGTCGGACTGACGAAGGGGGCCCACACGAAAACGCCCGGAAACCCGGCGGTCCGAAGCTCGTCTCTTCTGTCGGACCGGTGGCGCCACGTGGTGTTGAAGGAAATATGCCCTAGAGGCAATAATAAAGTTTTTATTTATATTTCCTTATATCATGATAAATGTTTATTATTCATGCTAGAATTGTATTAACCGGAAACTTGATACATGTGTGAATACATAGACAAAACACCGAGTCCCTAGTAAGCCTCTACTAGACTAGCTCGTTGTTTAAAGATGGTTAAGTTTCCTAACCATAGACATGTGTTGTCATTTGATGAACGGGATCACATCATTAGGAGAATGATGTGATGGACAAGACCCATCTGTTAGCTTAGCATAATGATCGTTAAGTTTTATTGCTATTGCTTTCTTCATGACTTATACCTATTCCTTTGACTATGAGATTATGCAACTCCCGAATACCGGAGGAACACCTTGTGTGCTATCAAACGTCACAACGTAACTGGGTGATTATAAAGATGCTCTACAGGTGTCTCCGAAGGTGTTTGTTGGGTTGGCATAGATCGAGATTAGGATTTGTCACTCCGAGTATCGGAGAGGTATCTCTGGGCCCTCTCGGTAATGCACATCATGATAAGCCTTGTGAGCAATGTGACTAATGAGTTAGTTACGGGATGATGCATTACGGAACGAGTAAAAAGACTTGCCAGTAACGAGATTGAACTAGGTATGGAGATACCGACGATCGAATTTCAGGCAAGTAACATACCGATGACAAAGGGAATGACGTATGTTGTCATTGCGGTTTGACCGATAAAGATCTTCATAGAATATATAGGAACCAATATGAGCATTCAGGTTCCGCTGTTGGTTATTGACCAGAGATGTGTCTCGGTCATGTCTACATAGTTCTCGAACCCGTAGGGTCCGCACGCTTAACGTTCGATGACGATTTGTATTATGAGTTATGTGTTTTGGTGATCGAAGATTGTTCGGAGTCCCGGATAAGATCACGGACATGACGAGGAGTCTCGAAATGGTCGAGAGGTAAAGATTGATATATTTGACGATAGTATTCGGACACCGGAAGTGTTTCGGAATGTATCGGGTACGATCGGTAGTATTACGGGGGGGGGGGGGTTACCGGGACCCCCGGGGAAAAGATATGGGCCATAGGAGGGAGGCTAGGCAGCCCACAAGGGGTGGCCGCGCCCCCCCCCCCCCCCATGGGGAGTCCGAATTGGACAAGGGGAGGGGGCGGCGCCCCCATTTCCTTCTCCTCCTCCCTCTCCTTCCCCCTTTCCCCTTCCGGTAAAAGGAAGGGGGGGGGGGGGGGGGGGAGGGGAATTGGACTAGTAGTCCAAGTGGGACTCCTCCCACTTGGCGCGCCCTAGGGCCGGCCTCCTCCCCTCTCTCTCCTTTATATACGGGGGCGGGGGGCGCCTCCAAGGACACAACAATTGTTCTTAGCCGTGTGCGGCGTTCCCCTCCACCGTTTACTCCTCCGGTCATATTGTCGTAGTGCTTAGGCGAAGCCCTGCGCGGATCACTTCACCATCACCGTCACCACGCCGTCGTGCTGACGAAACTCTCCCTCGACACTTTGCTGGATCAAGAGTTCGAGGGACGTCATCGAGCTGAACGTGTGCAGAACTCGGAGGCGCCGTACGTTCGGTGCTTGATCGGTTGAATCGAGAAGACGTTCGACTACATCAACCGCGTTAAGCTAACGCTTCCGCTTTCGGTCTACGAGGGTATGTGGACACACTCTTCCCTTCTCGTTGCTATGCATCTCCTAGATAGATCTGAAGGAAATATGCCCTAGAGGCAATAATAAAGTTGTTATTTATATTTCCTTATATCATGATAAATGTTTATTATTCATGCTAGAATTGTATTAACCGGAAACTTGATACATGTGTGAATACATAGACAAAACACCGAGTCCCTAGTAAGCCTCTACTAGACTAGCTCGTTGATCAAAGATGGTTAAGTTTCCTAACCATAGACATGTGTTGTCATTTGATGAACGGGATCACATCATTAGGAGAATGATGTGATGGACAAGACCCATCCGTTAGCTTAGCATAATGATCGTTAAGTTTTATTGCTATTGCTTTCTTCATGACTTATACATATTCCTTTGACTATGAGATTATGCAACTCCCGGATACCGGAGGAATACCTTGTGTGCTATCCAACGTCACAACGTAACTGGGTGATTATAAAGATGCTCTACAGGTATCTTCGAAGGTGTTTGTTGGGTTGGCATAGATCGAGATTAGGATTTGTCACTCCGAGTATCGGAGAGGTATCTCTGGGCCCTCTCGGTAATGCACATCATAAGAAGCCTTGCAAGCAAAGTGACTAATGAGTTAGTTGCGGGATGATGTATTCCGGAACGAGTAAAGAGACTTGCCGGTAACGAGATTGAACTAGGTATGAAGATACCGACGATCGAATCTCGGGCAAGTAACATACCGATGACAAAGGGAATAACGTATGTTGTCATAACGGTTCGACCGATAAAGATCTTCGTAGAATATGGAGGAGCCAATATGGGCATCCAGGTTCCGCTATTGGTTATTGACTAGAGAGGTGTCTCAGTCATGTCTACGTAGTTCTCGAACCCGTAGGGTCCGCACGCTTAACGTTCGTTGACGATATAGTACTATAGGAGTTATGTATGTTGGTGACCGAATGTTGTTCGGAGTACCGGATGAGATCACAGACATGACGAGGAGCTCCGGAATGGTCCGTAGGTAAAGATTCATATATTGGATGATATTGTTAGGCCAAGGGGTCAGGCCCATGGGGCGATAAGTCGGAGCAAAAGGAGTTTTGCGGAGGCCAGGGGGCCAAATGCTGGAGACCTTGGCGTCTGGCCCTGGGCCAGACACCGAGGCCCATGGCGTCTGGGCCAGACGCCAAGGATTGTGGCGTTTGGTCCTGGAGTCCGAGTAGGACTCTTGCCTTTCGGGCAAAACCGACTTTGAGGAGGCTTTTACTCCAAGTTTCGACCCCAGGGCTCAACATATAAATAGAGGGGTAGGGCTAGCACCCAAGACACATCAAGAAACACCAAGCCGTGTGCCGGCAACCCCGTCCCCTCTAGTTTATTCTCCGTCATAGTTTCCGTTGTGCTTGGCGAAGCCCTGCGGAGATTGTTCTTCACCAACACCGTCACCACGCCATCGTGCTGATGGAACTCATCTACTACTTCGCCCGTCTTGCTGGATCAAGAAGGCGAGGACGTCATCGAGCTGAACGTGTGCTGAACGCGAAGGTGCCGTACGTTCGGTACTTGATCGGGACGGATCGTGAAGGTGTACGACTACATCAACCGCATTGTCAAATGCTTTCGCTTTCGATCTACGAGGGTACGTAGACACACTCTCCCCCTCTCGTTGCTATGCATCTCCTAGATAGATCTTGCGTGAGCGTAGGAAATTTTTTGAAATTGCATGCTACGTTCGCCAACAAGATCTTGCGTGAGCGTAGAATTTTTTTGAAATTGCATGCTATGTTCCCCAACAGTGGCATCCGAGCCAGGTCTATGCGTATATGATATGCACGAGTAGAACACAAAGAGTTGTGGGCGATGATAGTCATACTACTTACCACCAACGTCTTATTTTGATTCAGCGGTATTGTTGGATGAAGCGGCCCGGACCAACCTTACATGACCGCGTTCATGAGACCGGTTCCACCGACAGACATGCAACTTGTTGCATAAAGGTGGCTGGCGGGTGTCTGTTTCTCCAACTTTAGTTGAATCGAATTTGACTACAGCCCGTCCTTGTTGAAGTTTAAAACAGCAAACTTGACGAAACATCCTTGTGGTTTTGATGCGTAGGTAAGAACGGTTCTTGCTAGAAGCCCGTAGCAGCTACGTAAAACATGCAACAACAAAACATGCAACAACAAAGTAGAGGACGTCTAACTTGTTTTTGCAGGGCATGTTGTGATATGATATGGTCAAGACATGATGTGATATACGTTGTTGTATGAGATGATCATGTTTTGTAAAAGTTATCGGCAACTGGCAGGAGCCTTATCGTTGTCGCTTTATTGTATGAAATGCAATCGCCATGTAATTGCTTTACTTTATCACTATGCGTTAGCGATAGTTGTAGAAGCAATAGTTGGCAAGACGACAACGACGCTACGATGAAGATCAAGCTGTCATGCCGGTGACGATGGAGATCATGACGGTGCTTTGGAGATGGAGATCAAAGGCACAAGATGATGATGGCCATATCATGTCACATATTTTGATTGCATGTGATGTTTATCTTTTATGCATCTTATTTTGCTTAGTACAGCGATAGCATTATAAGATGATCACTCACTAAAATTTCAAGGTATAAGTGTTCTCCCTAAGTATGCACCGTTGCGACAGTTCGTCGTGCCGAGACACCACGTGATGATCGTGTGTGATAAGCTCTACGTTCACATACAACGGGTGCAAGACAGTTTTGCACGTGCGGAATACTCGAGTTAAACTTGACGAGCCTAGCATGTACAGACATGGCCTCGGAACACTGGAGACCGAAAGGTCGAACGTGAATCATATAGTAGATATGATCAACATAGAGATGTTCACCATTGAAAACTACTCCATCTCACGTGATGATAGGACATGGTTTAGTTGATATGGATCACGTGATCATTTAGATGACTTGAGGGATGTCTATCTAAGTGGGAGTTCTTAAGTAATATGATTAATTGAACTTAATTTATCATGAACTTAGTCCTGATAGTTTTTGCATATCTATGTTGTAGATCAATGGCCCGTGCTACCGCTCCCTTGAATTTTAATGCGTTCCTAGAGAAAGCTAAGTTGAAAGATGATGGTAGCAACTACACGGACTGGGTCCGTAACTTGAGGATTATCCTTATTGCTGCACAAAAGAATTATGTCCTTGATGCACCGCTAGGTGAAAGGCCTGCTGCAGGAGCAGATGCTGATGTTATGAACGTCTGGCAAGCTCGATCTGATGACTACTCGATAGTTCAGTGTGCCATGCTTTACGGCTTAGAATCGGGACTTCAAAGACGTTTTGAACGTCATGGACCATATGAGATGTTCCAGGAGTTGAAGTTAATATTTCAAGCAAATGCCCGAGTTGAGAGATATGAAGTCTCCAACAAGTTCTATAGCTGCAAGATGGAGGAGAACAGTTCTGTCAGTGAACACATACTCAGAATGTCTGGATATCATAACCACTTGACTCAGCTGGGAGTTAATCTTCCGGATGATAGTGTTATTGACAGAGTTTTTCAATCACTGCCACCAAGCTATAAAGGCTTCGTGATGAACTATAATATGCAAGGGATGGATAAGACAATTCCCGAGCTCTTCGCTATGCTCAAAGCTGCGGAGGTAGAAATCAAGAAGGTGCATCAAGTGTTGATGGTTAACAAGATCACTAGTTTCAAGAAAAGGGGCAAAGGAAAGAAGGGGAACTTCAAGAAGAATGGCAAGCAAGTTGCCACTCCCGGGAAGAAGCCCAAGTCTGGACCTAAGCCTGAAACTGAGTGCTTCTACTGCAAAGGGACTGGTCACTGGAAGCGGAACTACCCCAAGTATTTGGCGGATAAGAAGGATGGCAAAGTGAACAAAGGTATATTTGATATACATGTTATTGATGTGTACCTTACTAATACTCGTAGTAGTACCTGGGTATTTGATACCGGTTCGGTTGCTCATATTTGCAACTCGAAACAGGGGCTACGGATTAAACGAAGATTGGCTAAGGACGAGGTGACGATGCGCGTCGGGAATGGTTCCAAGGTCGATGTGATCGCCGTCGGCACGCTACCTCTACATCTACCTTCGGGATTAGTTTTAGACCTGAATAGTTGTTATTTGGTGCCAGCGTTGAGCATGAACATTATATCTGGATCTTGTTTAATGCGAGACGGTTATTCATTTAAATCAGAGAATAATGGTTGTTCTATTTGTATGAGTAATATCTTTTATGGTCATGCACCCTTGAAGAGTGGTCTATTTTTGTTGAATCTCGATCGTGGTGATACACATATTCATAATATTGATGCCAAAAGATGCAAAGTTGATAATGATAGTGCAACATATTCGTGGCACTGCCGTTTAGGTCATATTGGTGTAAAGCGCATGAAGAAACTCCATTCGGATGGACTTTTGGAATCACTTGATTATGAATCATTTGATGCTTGCGAACCATGCCTCATGGGCAAGATGACTAAAACTCCGTTCTCTGAAAAAATGGAGCGAGCCACTGACTTATTGGAAATAATACATACCGATGTATGCGGTCCGATGAGTGTAGAGGCTCACGGCGGGTATCATTATTTTCTAACCTTCACAGATGATTTGAGCAGATATGGGTATATCTACTTAATGAAACACAAGTCTGAAACATTTGAAAAGTTCAAAGAATTTCAGAGTGAAGTGGAAATCATCGTAACAAGAAAATAAAGTTTCTACGATCTGATCGCGGAGGCGAGTACTTGAGTTACGAGTTTGGCCTTCATTTAAAACAATGTGGAATAGTTTCACTACTCACGCCACCTGGAACACCACAGCGTAATGGTGTGTCCGAACATCGTAATCGTACTTTATTAGATATGGTGCGATCTATGATGTCTCTTACTGATTTACCACTATCGTTTTGGGGTTATGCATTAGAGACAGCTGCATTCACGTTAAATTGGGCACCGTCTAAATCCGTTGAGACGACACCGTATGAACTGTGGTTTGGCAAGAAACCTAAGCTGTCGTTTCTTAAAGTTTGGGGTTGCGATGCTTATGTGAAAAAGCTTCAGCCTGATAAGCTCGAACCCAAATCGGAGAAGTGCGTCTTCGTAGGATACCCAAAAGAAACTGTTGGGTATACCTTCTATCACAGATCCGAAGGCAAGATCTTTGTTGCTAAGAATGGATCCTTTCTAGAGAAGGAGTTTCTCTCGAAAGAAGTGAGTGGGAGGAATGTAGAACTTGATGAGGTAATTGTACCTTCTCTCGAATTGGAGAATAGCTCATCACAGAAAAAAGTTCGTGTGATGCCTACACCAATTAGTGAGGAAGCTAATGATGATGATCATGAAACTTCAGATCAAGTTTCTACAGAACCTCGTAGGTCAACCAGAGTACGTTCCGCACCAGAGTGGTACGGTAATCCTGTTCTGGAAGTCATGTTACTAGACCATGACGAACCTACGAACTATGAGGAAGCGATGATGAGCCCAGATTCCGTAAAATGGCTTGAGGCCATGAAATCTGAGATAGGATCCATGTATGAGAACAAAGTGTGGAGTTTGGTTGACTTGCCCGATGATCGGCAAGCCATAGAGAATAAATGGATCTTCAAGAAGAAGACTGACGCTGATCGTAATGTTACTGTCTACAAAGCTCGACTTGTTGCAAAAGGTTTTCGACAAGTTCAAGGAGTTGACTACGATGAGACCTTCTCACCCATAGCGATGCTTAAGTCTGTCCGAATCGTGTTAGGAATTGCCGCATTTTATGATTATGAAATCTGGCAAATGGAGGTCAAAACTGCATTCCTTAATGGATTTCTTAAAGAAGAGTTGTATATGATGCAACCAGAAGGTTTTGTCGATCCTAAAGGTGCTAACAAAGTGTGCAAGCTCCGGCGATCCATTTATGGACTGGTGCAAGCATCTCGGAGTTGGAATATACGCTTTGATAGTGTGATCAAAGCATATGGTTTTATACAGACTTTTGGAGAAGCCTGTATTTACAAGAAAGTGAGTGGGAGCTCTGTAGCATTTCTAATATTATATGTGGATGACATATTGTTGATTGGAAATGATATAGAATTTCTGGATAGCATAAAAGGATACTTGAATAAGAATTTTTCAATGAAAGACCTCGGTGAAGCTGCTTATATATTGGGCATCAAGATCTATAGAGATAGATCAAGACGCTTAATTAGACTTTCACAAAGCACATACCTTGATAAAATTTTGAAGAAGTTCAAAATGGATCAGTCAAAGAAAGGGTTCTTGCCTGTGTTGCAAGGTGTGAAGTTGAGTAAGACTCAATGCCCGACCACTGCAGAAGATAGAGAGAAAATGAAAGTCATTCCCTATGCTTCAGCCATTGGTTCTATCATGTATGCTATGCTGTGTACCAGACCTGATGTGTGCCTTGCCATAAGTTTGGAAGGGAGGTACCAAAGTAATCCAGGAGTGGATCACTGGACAGCGGTCAAGAACATCCTGAAGTACCTGAAAAGGACTAAGGATATGTTTCTCGTTTATGGAGGTGACAAATAGCTTGTCGTAAAAGGTTACGTCGATGCTAGCTTTGACACTGATCCGGATGACTCTAAGTCACAAACCGGATACGTATTTATATTGAATGGTGGAGCTGTCAGTTGGTGCAGTTCCAAGCAGAGCGTCGTGGCGGGATCTACGTGTGAAGCGGAGTATATAGCTGCTTCGGAAGCAGCAAATGAAGGAGTTCGGATGAAGGAGTTCATATCCGATCTAGGTGTAATACCTAGTGCATCGGGTCCAATGAAAATCTTTTGTGACAATACTGGAGCAATTGCCTTGGCGAAGGAATCCATATTTCACAAGAGAACCAAACACATCAAGAGACGCTTCAACTCCATCTGTGATCAAGTCAAGGAGGGAGACATAGAGATTTGCAAAATACATACGAATTTGAATGTAGCAGACCCGTTGACTAAGCCTCTTCCACGAGCAAAACATGATCAGCACCAAGACTCCATGGGTGTTAGAATCATTACTATGTAATCTAGATTATTGACTCTAGTGCAAGTGGGAGACTGAAGGAAATATGCCCTAGAGGCAATAATAAAGTTGTTATTTATATTTCCTTATATCATGATAAATGTTTATTATTCATGCTAGAATTATATTAACGGAAACTTGATACATGTGTGAATATATAGACAAAACACCGAGTCCCTAGTAAGCCTCTACTAGACTAGCTCGTTGATCAAAGATGGTTAAGTTTCCTAACCATAGACATGTGTTGTCATTTAATGAACGGGATCACATCATTAGGAGAATGATGTGATGGACAAGACCCATCCGTTAGCTTAGCATAATGATCATTAAGTTTTATTCCTATTGCTTTCTTCATGACTTATACATATTCCTTTGACTATGAGATTATGCAACTCCCGAATACCGGAAGAACACCTGGTGTGCTTTCAAACGTCACAACGTAACTGGGTGATTATTGTTGGAAATATGCCCTAGAGGCAATAATAAATTGGTTATTATCATATGTCTTTGTTCATGATAATCATTTATTATCCATGCTAGAATTGTATTGATTGGAAACTCAAGTACATGTGTGGATACATAGACAACAACATGTCCCTAGTAAGCCTCTACCGGACTAGCTCGTTGATCAAAGATGGCTTTGGTTTCCTAGTCATAGACATGAGTTGTCATTTGATAATGGGATCACATCATTATGAGAATGCTGTGATGGACAAGATCCAAACTATAAACGTAGCATATGATCGTATCAAGTTTACTACTATCATTTTCTGCATGTCAAGTATATGTTCCTATGACCATGAGATCATGCAACTCATTGATACCGGAGGAATACCTTGTGTGTAACAAACATCATGACGTAACTCGGTGACTATAAAGGTGCTCTACAGGTATCTCCGAGAGTGTCCGTTGAGTTGGCATGGAACAAGACTGGGATTTGTCACTCCGTAAGACGAAGAGGTATCTCAGGGCCCACTCGGTAATACAACATCACAGTAAGCTTGCAAGCAATGTGACTAATGAGTTAGCCACGGGATCTTGTATTACGGAATGAGTAAAGAGACTTGCCGGTAACGAGATTGAACTAGGTATGGAGATGGCGATGATCAAATCTCGGGCAAGTAACATACCGATAGACAAAGGGAACTACATACGGGATTAGCTGAATCCTTGACATCGAGGTTCGACTGATAAGATCTTCGTAGAATATGTAGGAACCATTATGGGCATCCTGGTCCCGCTATTGGTTATTGACCGTAGAGGTGTCTTGGTCATGTCTGCATAGTTCTCGAACCCGCAGGGTCTACACACTTAACGTTTGGTGAGGATATAAGTATAGTTGAGTCATTATGGTGGTTACTGAAGTTTGTTCGGAGTCCTGGATGAGATCCCGAACGTGACGAGGAACTTCAGAATGGTCCGGAGGTGAAGATTGATATATTGGACGACGGGTATTGGAGTCCGGAATTGTTTCGGGGGTACCGGGTGATGACCAGCATGACCGAAAGGGGTTTCGGGGGTCTCGGCAAGTGTTGGGGGGCCTCATGGGCCAAGGGGAGGGGGCAAACCAGCCCACTAAGGGGCTGAACGCCCCTCTCACCCTATCTCACATTACCAGGGGAGGTGGGGCGCCCCATCTAGGGTTCCCTCCACCTGGCTTGGGGGGCAAGTCACCCTAGGGTTTCCCTAGGGGGGCGCCCCCATCTGCCTTGGCCGCCACTCCTAGATTGGATCTAGGGCGCCCCCTCCTCCTCCCTTCCCCCCTATATATAGAGAGGTAGAGAGAGGGTAGCCGCACCCCTGGAACACATCTCTACACCACGGCGCTGCCTCTCTTCTCCCTCGCATCCCTCTTCCTCTCCGTAGCACTTGGCGAAGCTCTGCTGAGATTTCTCCACCACCACCGCCACCACGCCGTCGTGCTGCCGGAGGACTTGAGCTACTACTTCACCATCGCTCGCTGGATCGAGGAGGTGAAGGCGTCATCAAGCCGTACGTGTATTGAACGTGGAGGTGCCGTCCGTTCGGCACTAGATCGGAGTTCGAGGGATGTATTATGATTGGATCACGAAGACGTTCGACTACATCAACCGCGTTTTTTAATGCTTCCGCTTAGCGATCTACAAAGGTATGTAGTTGCAATCTCTCCTCTCGTAGATGGTCATCTCCTAGATTGGATCTTGGTGAGCGTAGGAATTTTTTTGCTTCCCATGCAACGTTCCCCAACAGTGGTATCAGAGCTAGGTCTATGCGTGGATGACATCACAAGTAGAACACAAAGGAGTTTGTGGGCGTTGATATTCAGATTGCTTCCTTCCTTGGTCTTTTCTTGATTCGGCGGTATTGTGGGATGAAGCGGCTCGGACCAACTTTACATGTCCACGTACATGAGACCGGTTCCATCGACAGACATGTGACTTTGTTGCATAAAGATGGCTGGCGGGTGTCTGTCTCTCCCACCTTAGTTGAATCGGATTCGACAAAGGCGGTCCTTGTAGAAGGTTAAATAGCAACTTGCATATCACCGTTGTGGCTTTGCGTAGGTAAGAATCGTTCTTGCTAGATACCCATAGCAGCCACGTAAAACATGCAACAACAATTAGAGGACGTCTAACTTGTTTTTGCAGGGTATGTTGTGATATGATATGTCCAAAGACATGATGAAATATATTTGATGTATGAGATGATCATGTTTGTAATAGTTTATATCGACTTGCATGTCGATGCATACGGCAACCGGCAGGAGCCATAGGGTTGTCTTTAATTATTGTATGACCTGTGTGTCAATCATTAAGCACTATGTAATGCTTTACTTTATCGCTAAGTGGTAGCAATAATAGTAGAAGCATGGTTGGTGTGACAACCCCGATGGTGACACGATGATGGAGATCATGGTGTCATGCCGGTGACGATGGAGATCATGCCGGTGCTTTGGAGATGGAGATCAAAAGCACGAGTTGATGGCCATATCATGTCACTTATGATTTGCATGTGATGTTAATCCTTTTATGCATCTTATTTTGCATAGGATGACGGTAGCATTATAAGGTGATCCCTCACTAAAATTTCAAGATAAAATTGTGTTCTCCCCAAGTGTGCACCGTTGCGAAAGTTCGTCGTTTCGAAGCACCACGTGATGATCGGGTGTGATAGACTCTACATTCACATACAACGGGTGCAAGCCAGTTTTGCACATGAGAAACACTCGGGTTAAACTTGACGAGCCTAGCATGTATAGACATGGCCTCGGAACACAAGAGTCCGAAAGGTCGAACGCGAGTCATATAGTAGATATGATCAACATGGAGATGTTCACCATTGAAACCACCTCATCTCACGTGATGTTGACTTGGGTTGGTGGATTTGGATCATGTTACACTCGGATGACCGGAGGGATGTCAATTTGAGTGGGAGTTTTAAGTAATATGATTATTTGAACTCTTTTATCATGAACAATAGTCCAAGCTTTGCAAATTATGTTGTAGATCAATAGCTCGCGTTGTAGCTCCCTGTTTTAATACGTTCCTAGAGAAAGACTAAGTTGAAAGATATTGTAAGCATTTATGCGGACTAGGGCCGTAGTCTGAGGATTGTTCTCACTGCTGCACAGAAGGCTTATGTCCTTGATGCACCGCTCGGTGTGCCAACCCCTCTAGCGTCGTCTGTGGATGTTATGAACATCTGGCATACACGTTTTGATGACTACTTTGATAGTTTAGTGCCCCATGCTTTACGGCTTAGAATCGGGGCTCCAAAGCGTTTTGAACGCCATGGAACATATGATATGTTCCAAGAGTTGAAATTGGTATTTTAGGCTCATGCCCGTGTTGAGAGGTATGAGACCTCTGACAAGTTCTTTGCCTACAAGATGGAGGAGAATAGCTCAGCCAGTGAGCATGTGCTCAGAATGTCTGGGTGCTATAATCGCTTGAATCAAGTGGGAGTTAATCTTCCAGATAAGATAGTGATTGACAAAGTTCTCCAGACACTATCACCAAGCTACTAGAACTTCGTGATGAACTATAACATGCAAGGGATGGAGATGATCCCGGAGCAGTTCACGGTAGGCCACGGAGGTAGAAATCAAGAAGGATCATCAAGTGTTGATGGTTAACAAGACCACTGGTTTCAAGAAGGGCAAGGGCAAGAAAGGGAAACTTCATGAATGGCAAGCCAGTTGCCGCTCCAGTGAAGAAACCCAAGGTTCAACCCAAACCCGAGACTAAGTGCTTCTATTGTAAGGGGAACGGTCGCTGGTAGCGGAACTACCCCAAATACTTGGTAGATAAGAAGGCTGGCAACTTCAACAGAAGTATATTTGATATACGTGTTATTGATGTGTACCTTACTAGTACTCCTAGTAGCACCTGGGTATTAGATACCGGTTCATTTGCTAACATTGGTAACTCAAAACAAAAGCTACGGAATAAACAGAGACTAGCTAAGGGCGAGTTGATGATGTGTGTTGGAAGTGTTTCCAAGGTTGATGTGATCACCATCACATGCTCCCTCTACCTTCGAGATTAGTGTTGAACCTAGATAAATGTTATTTGGTGTCTACGTTGAGCATGAACATGATTGGATCGTGTTTATTGCAATACGGTTGTTCATCTAAGTCGAAGAATAATGGTTATTCTGTTTACATGAATAATACCTTCTATGGTCATGCACCCAATGTGAATGGTTTACTGAATCTCGATCGTAGTGATACACATGTTCGTAACATTAATGCCAAAAGATGTTGAGTTGATAATGATAGTACTACATACTTGTGGCACTGCTGCTTAAGTCATATTGGTGTAAAGTGCATGAAGAACCTCCATGCTGATGGACTTTTGGAGTCCCTTGATTTTGAATCACTTGACACATGCGAACCATGCCTCTTTGGCAAGATGACTAAAACCCCGTTTTCTGGAACAATGGAACGGGCAAGTGACTTGTTGGAAATCATACATACTGATGTGTGCGGTCCGATGAGTGTTGACGCGTGCAGTGGATATCATTATTTCCTCACCTTTACCGATGATTTGAGTAGCTATGGGTATATTTACTTAATAAAGCATAAGTCTGAAACGTTTGAAAAGTTCAACCAATTTCAGAGTGAAGCTGAGAATCATCATAACAAGAAGATTAAATTCCTACGATCCGATCGAGGGGGAGAATATCTGAGTTATAAGTTTGGCAATCTCTCAAGACAATGTGGAATTGTTTCACAGTTGACGCCACCTGGAACACCACAACGTAATGGTGTGTCCGAACGTCGTAATGGTACCTTATTGGATATGGTGCGTTCTATGATGTCTCTTGCCGATCTGCCACTATCATTTTGGGGTTATGCATTAGAGACAACTACATTCACTTTAAATAGGGCACCATCTAAGTCCATGGAGATGACACCGTATGAACTGTGGTTTGCCAAAAAAACCTAAGTTGTCGTTTCTTAAGGTTTGGGGCTGCGATGCTTATGTCAAAAGGCTTCAGCCGGAAAAGCTCGAACCCAAAGCGGACAAATGCATCTTCATAGGATACCCAAAAGAGACGGTTGGGTATACCTTCTATCTCAGATCCGAGGGCAAAGTGTTTGTCGCTAAGAATGGGTCCTTTCTCGAGAAAGAGTTTCTCTCGAAAGAATTGAGTGGGAGGAAGATAGAACTTGATGAGGTTGTTGAACCTTTACTTCAACCAGAAAGTAGCACAACACAGAAAGATGTTTCTGTGGCACCTACGACAATTGAAGAGGAAGTTGATGATAGTGATCATGAGGTTTCGGATCAAGTTACTATCGAACCTCATAGGTCGACAAGGATACGTGCTCCTGAGTGGTACGGTAACCCTGTCTTACAGATCATGTTGTTGGACAACGATGAACCTACGAGCTATGGAGAAGCGATGGTGGGCCCAGATTCCAACAAATGGCTAGGAGCCATGAAATCCGAGATAGGATCCATGTATGAGAACAAAGTATGGACTTTGGTGGACTTGCCCGATGATTGGCAAGCCATTGAGAATAAATGGATCTTTAAGAAGAAGATAGACGCTGATGGTAATGTCACCATTTGTAGAGCTCGACTTCTCGCAAAGGGTTTCCGACAAGTTCAAGGAGTTGACTATGATGAGACTTTCTCACTCATAGCGATGCTAAAGTCTGTTGGAATTATGTTAGCAGTTGCTGCATTTTGATTTACGAAATCTGGCAGATGGATGTCAAAACAAAGTTTCCTTGACGGTTTCCGTGAGGAAAGGTTGTATGTGATACAACCAGAAGGTTTTGTCGATCCTAAGGATGCTAAAAGGTATGCAAGCTCCAGCGACCCTTCTATGGACTGGAGCAAGCATCTCGGAGTTGGAATATACGCTTTGATGAGGTGATCGAAGCTTGTGGGTTTATGCAAAGTTTACAAGAAACTTGTATTTACAAGAAAGTGAGTGAGAGCATTACAACATTTCTGATAAGTATATGTGGTTGACATATTGTTGGTCAGAAATGATGTAGAATTTCTGGAAAGCATAAAGGGTTGTTTGAAAGGAGCTTTTCAAAAGAAGACCTGCACTAGTAGAAAACAGGGCTTTGGTCTAAGCCTGGCCAGCCCATTAGTCCCGGTTCAGTGACGAACCGGGACCCATGGGGGCGTACGTCCCGGTTCGTGCACCCAGGGGGCCGGCCGGGCCTCGTGGGGCATTGGTCCCGGTTCGTCTGTACCCTTTGGTCCCGGTTCTAGACACGAACTAGGATCAATGGGCCTCGCTCCTGGCCGACATCCATTGGTCCCGGTTCATGGCTGGAACCGGGACCAAAGGAGGTCCTTTAGTCCCGGTTCCAACCACCAACCGGGACCAATGAGGTGCCTATATATACCCCTCGCCCGCAAGCAGAGCACTCCACTGCTCTGTTTTTTCTGGCCCGCTAGGGGAGGGCTTTGTGGTGCTCTAGCTCACCTCCTATGCACATGAGGTGTTCGATGAAATGCCCGAGCCACACTACTTAAGCTTTCTTCTCTCCAAGCTCGATCTCCAAGCTCCATTTTCCTCAAGATTTGTTTAGGTTTAGCGGTCCGTCACGTACCATCCCCGTCTTCACCGCCGTCGATCGCCCGCGCCGATCTCGTCGCCGGCACCACCGTCGTGAGCCTCTTGTTCTTATCTTCTTTCTAAAAGAGAAAAATTCTTACTTGTATGATTTAGATAGATACTTGTATAATTTTCTTACTTTTATTATTGTTTGTTATTATATAGTGCGATGGTTTTGGTATCCGCCCCCGTCGGCCCTCGTCCTGTCTATGATTCGGATGTGGTATATATTATATTTTATAACTATTTGGTTCATTTATTGTTTATGACAATTATGCCGACCAACGTGACATAGATTTTTTTATCTAGGAGGTATGTGAACCGGAAATTCCAGCCAACCCTATTGTCGAGAGGTTAAATTTAGTTGAAGAAGAAAACAATTACTTGAAGGAAAAATTGAAAAAAATTGAGGAGGAGAAGATGATATTGGAGTTGCATGTTGCGGATGTCGTCGATGATCACAAGATCAAGATGGATGCAATGCGCTTCAAGATTAGAAAGTATAGAAAATATGCCATTCATACCAAGGCATGGTATCATTATGCCGTTGGATCAATTGTTACCTTGGTTGCGATTATGATCACATTTGTTGTTGCATTGAAATGTTTTACATAGTTTCAATGTATGGTTTAATTAGATGCTCTGTAGAGCTATATGTTGTTCAATGAGAACTATGTATGTACTTTGGTTTTAATGTGATGATGAACTTCTATTAATTTGGTCACTTATCTATTCATGATGTTCTGTAATGGTTTTTGACACACTTAATTATATATAATGCATGCAGATGAACCGGCAATGGATGTATGGTGACAGACGCACCTCCGAGTACATTAAGGGCGTGCATAATTTTCTCGAAGTGGCTGAGGCAAACAAGCAGAATGGTTTTATGTGTTGTCCATGCCCTATATGTGGGAATACGAAGTCTTACTCTGACCGGAAAATCCTTCACACCCACCTGCTTTATAAGGGTTTCATGCCACACTATAATGTTTGGACCAAGCACGGAGAAAGAGGGGTTATGATGGAAGACAGCGAAGAAGAAGAGGACGATGACAACTATGTGCCCCCTGAATACGGTGATCCTGCAACGGGGGAAGCTGAAGATCAAGAGGAACCAGACGATGTGCCCGATGATGATCTCCGCCGGGTCATTGTTGATGCAAAGAGACAGTGCGAAAGTGAAAAGGAGAAGCTGAAGTTCGATCGCATGTTAGAGGATCACCAAAAAGGGTTGTACCCCAATTGCGAAGATGGCAACACAAAGCTCGGTACCGTACTGGAATTGCTGCAGTGGAAGGCAGAGAATGCTGTTCCTGACAAAGGATTTGAGAAGCTACTGAAAATATTGAAGAAGAAGCTTCCAAAGGATAACGAATTGCCCGACAGTACGTACGCAGCAAAGAAGGTCGTATGCCCTCTAGGATTGGAGGTGCAGAAGATACATGCATGCCCTAATGACTGCATCCTGTACCACGGTGTGTACGAGGATTTGAACACATGCCCGGTGTGCGGTGCATTGCGGTATAAGATCAGACGAGATGACCCTGGTGATGTTGACGGCGAACCCCCCAGGAAGAGGGTTCCTGCGAAGGTGATGTTGTATGCTCCTATAATACCACGGTTGAAATGTCAGTTCAAAAACAAAGAGCATGCCAAGTTGATGCGATGGCACAGAGAGGACCGTAAGAAAGACGGGAAGTTGAGAGCACCCGCTGACGGGTCGCAGTGGAGAAAAATCGAGAGAAAGTACTGGGAGGAGTTTGCAGGTGACGCAAGGAACGTATGGTTTGGTTTAAGCGCAGATGGCATTAATCCTTTTGGGGAGCAGAGCAGCAATCACAGCACCTGGCCCGTGACTCTATGTATCTATAACCTTCCTCCTTGGCTGTGCATGAAGCGAAAGTTAATTATGATGCGAGTACTCATCCAAGGCCCTAAGCAACCCGGCAACGACATTGATGTGTACCTAAGGCCATTAGTTGAAGAACTTTTACAGCTATGGAATGGAAATGGTGTACGTGTGTGGAATGAGCACAGACAAGAGGAATTTTACCTGCATGCGTTGCTGTTTGTAACCATCAATGATTGGCCTGCTCTCAGTAACCTTTCAGGACAGACAAACAAGGGATACCACACATGCACGCACTGTTTAGCTGACACCGAAAGTATATACCTAGACAAATGCAGGAAGAATGTGTACCTGGGCCATCGTCGATTTCTTCCGACCAACCATCAATGTCGAAAGAAAGGCAAGCATTTCAAAGGCGAGGCAGATCAGCGGAAGAAGCCCGCCGTGCGTACCGGTGATCACGTACTTGCTATGGTCAATGATTTACACGTAATCTTTGGAAAGGGTCCCGGCGGAATATCTGTTCCGAATGACGCTGAGGGACGCGCACCCATGTGGAAGAAGAAATCTATATTTTGGGACCTACCCTACTGGAAAGACCTAGAGGTCCGGTCTTCAATCGACTTGATGCACGTGACAAAGAACCTTTGCGTGAACCTGCTAGGCTTCTTGGGCGTGTATGGGAAGACAAAAGATACACCGGAGGCACGGGAGGACCTGCAACGTTTGCACAAAAAAGACGGCATGCCTCCAAAGCAGTATGAAGGTCCTGCCAGCTACGCTCTTACCAAAGAAGAGAAGGAAATCTTCTTTGAATGCCTGCTCAGTATGAAGGTCCCGTCTGGCTTCTCGTCCAATATAAAGGGAATAATAAATATCCCAGAGAAAAAGTTCCAGAACCTAAAGTCTCATGACTGCCACGTGATTAATTATGATGCAACTGCTTCCGGTTGCATTGAGGGGGCTTCTACCGGAAAACGTTCGATTAGCCATTGTGAAGCTATGTGCATTCCTCAATGCAATCTCTCAGAAGGTGATCGATCCACAAATCCTTCCAAGGCTAAGGAGTGATGTGGCGCAATGTCTTGTCAGTTTCGAGCTGGTGTTCCCACCATCCTTCTTCAATATCATGATGCACGTCCTAGTTCATCTAGTCGACGAGATTGTCATTCTGGGCCCTGTATTTCTACACAATATGTTCCCCTTTGAGAGGTTCATGGGAGTCCTAAAGAAATATGTCCGTAACCACGCTAGGCCAGAAGGAAGCATCTCCATGGGCCATCAAACAGAGGATGTCATTGGGTTTTGTGTTGACTTAATTCCTGGCCTTAAGATGATTGGCCTCCCTCAATCGCGGTATGAGGGGAGACTAACTGGAAAAGGCACGCTAGGAGGGGACTCAATAATATGTAGGGACGGGCATTCTTGGTCTCAAGCACACTACACAGTTCTACAGAACTCTACCTTGGTGACCCCGTATGTCGATAAACACAAGAACATTCTGCGCTCCAAACACCCGGAGTAGTGTGACGACTGGATTACATGTGAACACATCAGGACTTTCGGCAGTTGGTTGGAAACACGTCTCAGAGGTGACAACACTATTTCGGTTGAGCTGTACTCGTTGTCCAGGGGACCATCTTCGACTATATTGACTTACAAAGGATACGAGATAAATGGGAATACATTTTACACGATCGCCCAAGATCAAAAGAGCACCAACCAAAACAGCGGTGTCCGCTTTGATGCAGCAACCAAGAGGGGAAAGGACACATATTATGGTTACATAGTGGACATATGGGAACTTGACTATGGACATGATTTTAAGGTCCCTTTGTTTAAGTGCAAATGGGTCAATATGTCAGGAGGGGGGGTATAGGTAGACCTACAGTACGGAATGACAACAGTGGATCTGAACAATCTTGGGTACACAGACGAACCATTCGTCCTAGCCAATGATGTGGCACAGGTTTTCTATGTGAAGGACATGTCTACCAAACTGAGAAAAAGAAAAGATAAGGAAGCAAATACATCATACGATGAGCCAAAGCGCCACATAGTTCTTTCAGGAAAAAGAGACATCGTGGGATTGGAGGGCAAGACCGACATGTCTGAAGATTATGAAAAGTTTCATGAAATTCCTCCCTTCAAAGTCAAGGCTGACCCAAGCACCCTGTTAAGCGATGAAGAATATCCATGGTTACGGCGCAATAAGCAAAGGACACAAGCGAAGAAAAAGTGAAGACTTTCTCTCCACAACTATTATGATGATGCCTTTGATCTAGAATATCACTGCAGTTACATGTGAAGAAATGAAATGCCTTTTGTAATAGACGAGTTTCCGTATGAAACCCTGATACTTCGAAAGAGATTGTCCGTTTTGTACACGAAGTGCATCCAGTTTTTGCCGTAACCCTCTCTACTTTTTAGCACATGCTATGTGGGTGAAATGATGATTCTATGCCAACTTTCAACCTTTTCAGAGATTCATTTGTAGTGCTTTTCAATTTCAGGGTCATATAGCTCAAAAAAATCAGTAAATGCATGAAAAATAACAAATGAAGTCAGAAAGGGTTGAAAATTGATGATGTGGCTTTGAATGGTGCATTTTGAACACACAAAAAGTCTGGAGTTCAAATAAGTTCAAAAAAATGAAATCCCTTTGTAATAGACGAGTTTTCGTTCGAAACCCTGATACTTCGAAAGAGATTGCCCGTTTTGTACACGAAGTGCATCCAGTTTTTGTTGTAACCCTCTCAATTTTTTAGCACTTGGTATGTGTGTGAAATGATGATACCATACCAACTTTCAACCTTTTCAGTGTTCTTTTGTAGTGCTTTTCAATTTCAGGGTCATTTAGCGCAAAAAGAATGAACTAATAGCAAAAAGAATGAACTTAAAATAATCAATTAAAATATTCTGTTATGATCAACTAAAACAAAACTATAATATTCTTCAATAGCAAAAAGAATCAACTAAAAAGCTTTTATAAAACTCTAATAGCAAAAGGAATCAACTAAAAAGCTTTTATAAACCTCTAGTATTTTTTAAACTAAAATTATATAAAATTTATGCAACTAAAATTATCAAAGTATTTTCTGTTCAAAACATTAATGGCAAAAAGAATTTTCATAAAGAAATTTTTTGTTAGAAACTTTAATAGCCAAACTAGAATAACAAAATATGTTCATTATTAAAACAGACATTTAAAATAACCTAAAAATTACCAAATTTAATATATGATAAAACACAATAAATTAAATAGCAGGAAAACCTCAAAAATCTATTTTTAGAGTAAAGTTAATCACAAACTAGTGATTCACACAAATTTAAAAGACTTCAAATTTAAACTATTCAAATTTGAAAATTAATGGCACTAACAGAAAGTCTATAATTTTTGTGACCTAACAGCAAAAAGAATCACTGGAAAACTGCAAAAAAAAATAGAAAAAAAATGCCACCTACTAGGCCACCACGGCCTGAATATCAGTAGAAACCCACCTAGTTGGGCCAGGATTCAAGCCCGCAGAAGGCCCAGCAGGCCCACATGCATAGCATTGTAAGATTAGGCCCATAGGCCTGCAGTTCAGAGGAGTTCAATAGCGATGAGGCAGTCGAGCTTATAAACTGGTGCGGGGCGCTCTCAACTAGCGAGGTGGGACTAAACTCCCACCACCACGCCGCTGTGCAAGCCCATTGGTCCCGGTTGGTGCCACGAACCGGGACCAATGCTCACCTTTGGTCCCGGTTCGTGGCACCAACCGGGACTAAAGGGGGGCATTGGTCCCGGTTGGCGCCACGAACCGGGACCAATGCTCTGGCTATATAAGGTAGCACTTAGAAATTTTCAGTCCCAGTTCATCTTCCCTCCCGACGCCGCGCCGAACAGCACGACGCCGCCAAGCTGCCGGACCGCGCCCTCGCCGATGCGCTCTCCTCCCCGAGCCCTCGCCGACGCCCTCGCCGACGCACCCTCGCCGACGCGCCCTCGCCCGGCCGCGCGCGCCCCTGTGCCCCTGCCCGCCCCCGTCATCGCCGTCGCGGTCACCGTCGTCGTCCCCGACCCCGCGCCCCTGCCGCCACCGGCCAGCTGCCCCGCCCCCGCGCGCGCCCCTGCCCCGGCCCGCCCCCACCGTGTGAGCCGCCGCCCCCACCGTGTTTTTTTATATATGTTGATATTTTTTATATGATGAAAATTGTTTTGTTCATATATAAATGTTATAATATATATATATATATATATATATATATATATATATATGTATGTGGACTAGTATGTATGGATGTTCATAAATTGTTTTGTTCATATATGTATTAATGTTTTGTTCATAGCATTTTTTTATATGATGAATTTTTTTTCATAGCATTTTTCATAGCCATATATATGTATGTGGTTATATGTATGCATATATGGATGTTCATAGAATTTATTTTATATGTGGCTATATGTATGTCGTTGTCGATATAGCCCCTCCCGATAACTTCGACATGAGGGTGGGGGGGGATATACACCCTCGCGATAACATTTTTTTTATATGATTAATTTTTTCATAGCATTTTCATAGCCATTATATGTATGTATATATGGATGTTCATAGAATTTTTTTTATATGTATGTGGCTATATGTATATGTCGTTGTCGATATAGCCCCTCCCCGATAACTTCGACATGAGGGGGGGGGGGGGTCGATATACCCCCTCCCCGATAACATTTTTTTATATGATGAATTTTTTTTCATAGCCATATATATGTATGTGGCTATATGTATGTATGGATGTTCATAGAATTTTTTTATATGTATGTGGCTATATGTATGTAGTTGTCGATATAGCCCCTCCCCGATAACTTCGACATGAGGGGGGGGGTCGATATACCCCCTCCCGGATAACATTTTTTTTCTAAGTTACTAAGGTCGATCTCCTACCCCCTCCCGCCCCTACCCGACAAACTCTCGAGGCCACCCAAACCACTAGAAGATAACTCCGGTAACTTCGACATGAGGGGGGATGTCGATCAACCCCCTCTCGCCCGAACAAGTCTATGTATCATTTTATATCGCGGTGGACATATATCAAAGTTTGAATTTTGACATATGCAATATTTGATCATATGTCAAAGTTTGAATTTTGACATATGCAACATTTGATCATATGTCAAAGTTTGATCATATGTCAAAGTTTGAATTTTGACATATATAGATTTATCAAGAATGCCCCCATTATGGATGTGCACAAGTTGATCCAATTTTTTTTCTGATCTCATAATATCAATTATAACTTTATAAACAAAAAATAACATTTATATTTTTAATATCTAATATCTCTGCTATCTATCTCTATATATCTCTAGATAACTCTAGAGCTATCTATATCTTGTAATTTCTCTATTTGTCACGTTGTCTATCAAAGTATTGAAGAAGTCCATGGCTTCATCATTAGCCAGAAGTAACAGGCATATGATGCTACGAACACTACTAGGAAAAGGCCTGCTAGTGGCACACCAGTTTTGCCTACTAATGACGCACTACTGGTGCGCCACTAGCACCACGCCATTAGAATTAAATACTAATGGCGCACCCCTGGTGCGCCATTATTATCTGGTATACTAATGGCGCACCACGCAGTGCGCCATTAGTATAGCCCACCGTGCGCCATTAGTATGCCTCCCGGGGGCCATATGTACCTTGTGCTCTGGGTTACTAATGGCGCACTTCTATGTGGTGCGCCATTACTAAGTCAGATAGTAATGGTGTGGTGCACCATTACTAAGTCAGATAGTAATGGCGCACCACATAGAAGTGCGCCATTACTAAGAAATTTTTTTCAAATTTTTTTTTCGTTTTTTTCTTAATCTCGGGTCACTATGGCTTAATCTCGGGTCAATATGCTTAATCTCAAGTCAAATCGCACTAAGTGGTCAAACTTCCCGGAAGGTCACCCATCCTCACACTACTCCAGTCCGAGCACGCTTAACTTCGCAGTTCTATCCAACCCCAGTACCACCTCACTTAACAAGCACTTGTTGATATATCTATGATATCAATCCTATTAAACCTTGTTGATGTCTAGGACTTTGTTCATGTTCATTAGTGTGATGAAATTTTGAAAAAATATTTCAAACTTCCCGGTCATATTACGTATCATATTTTGAAAAAAAATTCCAAAAAAAAATTTCCAAACCAAATTTTTTTTCTGTTACTAGTGGCGCACCTAGCAAATGGTGCGCCACTAGTAAGTTTGAATTTTTTTCCATTTTTTCCCCTCTAGATCTTAAAAGCTCCGTATCTTTCATTCTGTTAGGGTTTTTGGGATTCTGAAAATGTTTAACGGGGTTCTCCCCGTTAAATTCGGATGTAACTTCTCGAGTAGATGATTTTTCATATAAAAAACTTTTTCATCGGAGTTCGTATGCAAAAGTTATGCCCATTTTACAAATTCTCGAGAGATTTTGCAAAAAAGTCGAAAATTCATGTTTGTAAATTTTGCTAACAACTAGACCACATATCACATGGGAATATTATTTTCTTTTATTTTTTTGACATTTCTATCATTTTCTTTTATTTTTTTTGAAACTGAAAAGGCCGTCCACGGGGGGGGGGGGGTGCATTTGGTGAATAAATTGTAAGACTCAGAAAGTTAGTAATGACGCACCACGTAATAGGTGCGCCATTAGTAACCCTGGTTACTAATGGCGCACCTGTTACGTGGTGCGCCATTACTAACTTTTGCAAAAAAAAATGTTTAGTAGTGGCGCACCAGTGGATAGTGCACCATTACTGGTTTGAACTAGTAATGGCGCACTGTACCCAGGTGCGCCATTACTAGTTTTGAAAAAAAAAAGTAAAAAAAAAATTGTTAGTAGTGGCGCACGGAGTGTGTGGTGCGCCATTACTAGTTAAAACTAGTAATGGCGCACTGTGCCCTGGTGCGCCATTAATAGTTTTGGAAAAAAAAATAATTTGCTAGTAATGGTGCACCGTGTGTCTGGTGCGCCATTAGTAATGAGGACACTAATGGCGCACCTGTATCTGGTGCGCCACTACTATGTAGCAGTGGCGCACCACATACATGGTGCGCCATTAATGTCCATATCAGCTATAGCCCTTTTATTAGTAGTGGAAGCTCTTCAAAGTTGTTTTGGAACGGAGTTCCGGATAGAATAATTCGCTTTTTGGTACGAATTTCAGCAAAGGCCTTCCAAATAGCGATATTCGGAAGGCTCTTGCTGAACTTCGTACCAAAAAACTAATTATCCTATCCGGGACTCCGTTCCAAAACAATTTTGGAGAGCTTCGTACCATTATGCGCCTGTTACTTCCGGCTAATGATGAAGCCATGGTTTTCTTGAATCCTTTGACACTGACAACGTGACATATAGAAGGGTAGATGAGATCAGGAAAAATATGGACCATTTTTTGCACATCCAGAATGGCGCCATTTTGTTAAATCCCTTGTTTGACATTCATGAGAGAGGCGGTCCGGACGTCGGACATTCATGAGAGAACTCCGGTAACTCTTCAACATGAGGGGGGGGGCGTCGATCAACCCCCTCTCGCCCGACCAAACCCTAGAAGCGTCGAGGCCACCCCAAACCCTAGAAGCGTTGCCGAGGCCACCCCAAACCCTAGAAGCATCGAGGCCACCCAAATTTACCAAGTTAAAAGAGTGTTGTCGAGGCCACCCCAAACCCTAGAAGCGTCGAGGCCACTAATTAATATTCCTTGTTGTGATTAGCTAGCTAGGTCTATGTTTGCCACTAATATATCCATCTCTCATGTTTGTATATTAATTGCCATGTTGTAATATTTGCAGAAACTATGGATCAACAAAGAGACTTGGAAACAGAAGAGTTGTTGGGGGACATCATCCTCGGCGGAGGTGATGTCTTGTCGTATCTCAACAACACCGATTGTCTGGAAGGAGAGGGTGAAGGCTCCGGTGACCGAACAACGGAGGAGGAAGGACATGATCATGATGGCTCCGGTGACCGAATGCCGGAGGAAGAAGGAGACCATGATGATGGCTCCGGTGATCGAACGGAGGAGGGAGCTGTTGCAAAGTCCGGCGAGGTATATATATTAATTAAGCCTGTGCTGACTAGCTAATTGATGCATTAATTGTTTTGGTATGTACATATATTAACTCTTCTTTCTTCTTTTAAAGCCCTCTGGATCGAGCCAAACTTCGGTAACGAGATGAGGCCCGAAGAAAAGGTTGTGTCAGGATGAAAGGTTCACGATCACAGCAATCGCGAACGATGGCCAGCCGATTGAACCGAGGCGGACCAAGGATGCATTTTCAGCTCAGTGCGGAGCTATTGTTAGGGACAGCATCCCGATCAGCATCCAGCTATGGAATGAGCCTAAGAAGAACGAAGACCCTCAAGTTTCTTATGTCACCGATAGACAGAAAGATGATCTTTGGACCTCGCTGAAGGCAAATTTCACCCTACCACCAGAGGAGGATCCGGATAAGCCAGTTATGGAGCCATTGGTCAAGGCGTGTGCTCTTAAGAAGATGGCAGATCTATTCAGGAGGTGGAAGAATGAGTTGAAATCAATGTTTGTTGACAAAGGGAAGACTCCAGAATTCACCGGCCAATTTGAGAAGATAAGAGATCACTGGCCCGCATTTGTGGCCTACAAGACATCGGACAAGAGTAAGAAGATGTCAGAGACAAATAAGATAAATGCTGCAAAGAAGAAGTTTCACCATCGCATGGGGTCAGGTGGCTACCTCAAAGCCCGACCGCTATGGGACAAAGCTGAGAATGACCTACTTGCTAAAGAGGTCGAACCAGAGACATTGAACTGGCCAGACCGTTCAAGGACTTGTTTCTTCGGGGTTGGGGGAACCTTGGACCCTGAAACAGGGAAGTGCGTTTGGACGGACGAGCAACTTGCAATACCCATCAAGAAGCTTCAGAAGTGTATCGCCGCAGCGCAGCAAGGGACGTTCATTCCCGACAGAGAGAATGACGAGCTGACCGAGTCCCTCGGGAATCCTGAGCACCCTGGACGAACATGTGGCACGCCAGGCTCTGTTGCGTGGAAGGTTGCGTTTCTCGGTGCAGGCGGTTACAAAACCCGGGAGAGGAAGAGGAAACTGGAGCAGAGCGAACTGCAGAAGCTGAATGCAAGGGTACAAAAGCTAGAGGAACAAGTTGAGAGCCAGCGAGCTGCCGGAGCTACCCCAGAAGCTACCCCGCCATCTCAGCGGAGAAGTAGCATGGCTTCCACCGAGCTCGTTCAGCAGCCTGACTTCACGGCTCCTAGGTACCCCGTGGATGCTATCACGGAGGCTCAACATTGCCAGCTTATGACGCAATGGCAGAACCTCAAAGTCAAGGCGGCTGTCAGCTCTGTTGCACCTCCTCAACCCGACGGAACTTTTCACTGCCGTTCGATTCCACAAGGCTATGTTGTTGTCATGGTGGATGAAGTAACGGAGGGATTTGAGGATCTCGAGCTTGACCACCCTACAGGTGAAGGGGAGACTCAGCTGGGTCTTGCTCTGAAGACTCCATGTCTATGGCGGAAGGAGCACATCAAGCTTCCGAACTAGATGCCTCCGCCTCCGGCGAGTCAGGGCACTCGGCCTCCTCCTCCTCCTCCGGTGAGTGATCAGGGCACTCCGCCTGTTGGAGATATGCCCTAGAGGCAATAATAAATGTTATTGATTATCTCCCTGTTCATAATTATGTTTATGTTCCATGCTATAACTGCAATGATTCTCGAGTCTACAAATAAAACGAGGCTTGGAGGGAAACTCATGTGCACGTGTGGGATAATAAATGGTAAAATGTATTCCTAGTCAAGCCTCTATGACTGGCTCAAGTATTGCATGATGATCCGATTTTCCAGATCATGGGCATGACTATGCCGGCAATTTTGAGGGCACAATGTTAGTAGAACATTTGTGTTGAATCGACCCGTTTTGATGTTATGCTATGAGATACTTTCGTCACAAGTTAATGGTTAATAACACAGAGATGGTTAACGTTTGCATGATTCCTTAGGCCATGAGAGTATCGAGTTTCTTCATGCTTGCTTCATGAACTTTGGGGTTTGTTAAACGTCATCCGTAAATGGGTGGCTACTACGGCGGCTTATGGGTTCATGGAAAAGTATGTCAAGTTACTTGATAGCTCAAGATTGGGATTTGCTCCTCCGACGTTGGAGAGATATCTCTGGGCCCTCTCGGTGTTACAGTATCCATCATCGTCTGGCCAGACACTTTGTGATTTGATCACGGGGATGCCGGAACACGGTAACAAGAAAAGAGAACAAATACCGGTAACGAGGTAACTGGCATAGTGGACAAGGTGTTGATCCACAGGGATGCCAACATGTCTCACCTCGGGTATTTGTAACATATCGCGAAGCAGCAGGAATAGCACACGGCAACTGGAGGTTCACTCGAATATTTATTCGTGTGGGTATAGGGGTCAATATGGGTGTCCACGGCTCCGATGCTGATCATTGATCAGAAGGTGTTCCGGTCATGTCTATACTTCACCGAACCTATAGGGTCACACGCTTAAGGGTCATCTATCTGCTGAATACTAGACAGGGAGTCTGAGAGAACGTCGCCGGAAAAGTTTTGGAGACAACGGAAGAGTTCCGGAGAGAGAACACCGAAAGAGTTTCGGTAAAACCGAAAGTTGTTTCGGAATATACTATTAGGTCAAAATGGTTTCGGCACACGCCTGGAAATTCTTAGAGGGTGCCAGAATTGGTCTGGGAACTTCTGGGAATTTTCCGGAGAAAAAACCCGGAAATGTTCCGGAGCTGCCGGAACCGCTGTTGTTGCTTTTCGCTGATGAAAATCACTAATCCGGAATTGTTTTCGAACGCGTCCAGAATTATTTTAGTGGGTACTGGAAATGTTCTAAGACCTACAGAGATATTTTCGGATTAAAAAGGCGCGGTAAAATGTTTTCATGTATAGTGAAAACACTATTTTGAATAGTGGAAACACTATATATACAGAGTGGAAACACTGTATGTATATAGTGGAGACACTATTGTAAATAGTAGAAATACTATTAGGGGATGATGCAGGCATGGTGATGCAGGCAACACTATTTGGAGGCTTTCCTTTTATGCCCTTGTGGTGTGCTCACCTCATGGGCATTTTGGTAATTCCACCCCTTGCCTTGGCCTATATAAGGAGGTGGAGAGGAGCTCTTCATCCTCATTCATTCTCACATACACATGCCATGCAATTATCTGCCTTCTTCTCTCCCTCCCATGAAAAGAGTTTCGTAGAGCCGAAAGGCTGTCTGGGTTCCGGTGGGAACAAGTTCTGGACGGCGAAGCCCTGCCGGATAGATGACACCGTATGTGTGCAACCCCGTAGAGAGATCATAGTTTCGATATTTATGCCCGAGGGGCTGTTTTGAGAGTGCCTCCCGATGGGCTGTCCGAGTGACGGTCCGAGTTTTGAGGGTCCTCCCGAAGGGCTGTCCACGACACCGTCCGGGGGACTGGTCGACCGTCTCCTGGAGGGCTGTCCGAGGGGCAGATGAGGGAGTACATCCTCGTGGTTGGGAGGTTGTAAATCCTAGCTGCGGGGATCTGCACCACCGATCGTCATCGACTCTACTTCCGCTGCGCTACTAGTCGGTAACGAAAATGATCAAACCTTGTATGCAGTCTCCATAGTGGTCCTGGGCTGGTGCGTAGGTCGGAAAATTTTTGTTTTCTGCTGCGTTACCCTACACTGCCTCCTTCTCCGGCTGCTCCGGCGTGTGAGGGCGGCACTCCGCCTCCTTCTCCGCCTGCTCCGGCGCGTCCTAGCAGCCCACCTCCTCCTCCGCCTTGTCAGCAATGGCGGAAGACAGAAGCCGCCGCTCCGGCTGCTCTGGCACGTCGGAGCACTCCGCCTCCTTCTACTACTCGTCAGCAGCAATGGAAGAGAAACGCCGCCGCTCCGGTGTCTAGCAGTACAGCCAGAGGCGCGAGGCAATACAAATTCGGTCCATCTCTCAAGCCTCTAGAGAAGTTACCATACAAGCTGACCGAGGAGGAAAACACGGAGATCTGTAAAGCCCAAGTGAGGGACTTTTTTGCAAAGAAACCTCCACCTCCGGAGGAGAAGATAGATCCGGTGAAAGCGAAGCGCACTCTCGATGCCCTGAAGAGACCACCACCGTCTCTGCGGCAAACCAACTATGAGCGCATTATTGAAAGGACATATCAGGAAGCGGAGCGGTCGGGAAGTACTTGCAGTGATCGAAGGTTAGCAGAACGAAGAAGTGGGAAAAAAATTCCCCAGCTAGGCGAACAAGCGAACCAATCGTGCCCCCCGCTCAAGGTGTCTAGCGATATCGTCGCTAATCATCCGGGGATGGTGCCCGGTACCAATCCTGCAGATTACCTGCCCAACGATGCACATTTTGATATAATGGAGGTGGACGAACACAAATACCGGCATGGGAAGCCTCTCGTCAAACCTGGTCATCCTCCTCTAACAACGATGATGCAAAGATTCCATGAGTGGTACATGGACACCTGCAAGGAGTCTGGGACGGATACTTTGACGCTGAGAGTTAAAGAGGAGCACGACCTCGTTGGAATTGATCTGTTATCTATTCCATTTGAGGAGTTCTTCCAGTTTTTCAATCAAAAGGCCCTCGATAAAATAATCGTCACTTGCTACTGTCTGTAAGTACTACTTCTGTAATTAAGTCTCTATATATAGCTCAGCTCTTTCATTGCATGTATATATAATTATCCTCACTATACTATGCAAGTTGAAGATCGTCGAATGCAGAAAAGCACAAATCTATGATATTGGGTTCATTAACACAAATCTCATAGATGAATGGACGGTTAAATATAATGCCAAAGAAACCGAGGCCAACTTGCTACAATCGTTGCTTCAAAATCAAAACAAAGATAAAATACTCTTTCCTTACAACTTCAAGTGAGTGTTACTGTCTTGTGCATATTCGGTTTCCCTTACTACTCGAGGTTATAGTAATGTAATGGATGAGTTATGCATGCGTGCGCAGCTTCCACTTTATTCTCCTAGAGATTAAGCTTGAGCAGGGACTAGTAACCATCTTAGACTCGAGACGAAAAGATCCCAAGGAGTATGCGGCCATGACTAAAATGCTCGAGAAGTAAGTTCAATCGATCATTATCGCACCATCTCGGCAACTTTGTTCATTTCCTGATATCAAGTAATTGTTTTCTTTGTCTGGCAGGGTTTGGAAAGAGTTCACCGCTAAAGCTCCGGGACTGCCGGGGGAGCTCCGATTTACACACCCGAATGTAAGTACTACTAGCTAGTTCCGCGCATCTCCCATTGATTCTAGCTAGTTTCATCAATACCATTTAGCATGCTTGCTTATCAGTTTGATTGACCTCTATTTCTTGTAAAGTGGTTGTGGCAGGAAGGCGGGACTGATTTTTGTGGATACTACATTTGCGAGTTCATCCGCCACATGACCTGTGAGCGGGGCTACTCTGAAAAACAATATGAAGTGCGTAAGCAATAATATTCACAATTTTATTTTATTACCATCATTTGTGTTGAGTTTCATTCAAATATATGTATTGACCCCCTTCTTCAAATTAGATGTGGCAGATGCGGGATGAACTCCTACCACAAGATCGCATAAAAGCAATTCAAGAGGAATTGATGGGATTCTTTCTTAACCACGTCATCAATAAAGCCGGAGAATACCATGTGGAACTTGACATCAGATGTTAGAGATTGTAAGAGATCTTATATTGTATATATGTAGCTAGTAGCGTCGGATAGATATACGAAAACTTGTTGTTCGACCAATCTCTCGGAGAAGGAGGGAGCGTCGATTCATTCTTCTGTATATATATGTTATTGAGGATCTTGTATACTTAATGATTTCCTTCATTTCCTTACTAGCTAGCGTGTCGTGAGTTCTCTCTATACGTATAGTACGTAGCGTCGACCAAGCATGGAGATAAGAGAGGTCACTTCTCTCTATTACCTAGCTAACACAATATATACCCTACAAAACCCCAAAACCCCAAACCCCCCCCCCCCTTCAAAAAAAAAAAACAAAAAACCCCAGCCCCCTGAACTGCTGACGCGTGAGGCTTTTTGGTCCGGTTGGTGCTACAACCGGGACAAAAGGCCCTCCTGGCTGGGAGAAGGCAGTGGCCACGTGGAGCCCCATCTGTCCCGGTTCATAGGCGAACCAGGACTAAAGGTATTGGGCTTTAGTCCCGACCCTTTAGTCCCGGTTCCAGAACCGGGACAAATGGGCCTCTGGAACCGGGACAAATGGGCCTTTTTCTACTAGTGCTGGGCAAAGCTGCTTACATATTGGGCAACAAGATCTATAGAGATAGATCTAGACGCCTGATAAGACTTTCATAGAGCACATACCTTGACATGATTTTGAAGGAGTTCAAAATGGATCAGTGAAAGAAGGAGTTCTTGCCTGAGTTGTAAGGCGTGAAGTTGAGTAAGACTCAGAGCTCGACCACGGCAGAAGAAAGAGAAAGGACGAACGTCGTCCCCTATGCCTTAGCCATAGGCTCTATACGGTATGCCATGCTGTGTACCACACCTGATGTGTGCCTTGCCATGTGTCTGGCAAGGGGTACAAGAGTGATCCAGGAGTGGATCACTGGACAGCGGTCAAAATTATCCTTAGAGGAATAAGGAAATGTTTCTCGGTTATGGAGGTGATAAAGAGTTCGGCATAAAGGATTACGTCGATGCAAGCTTTCACACCAATCCGGATGAGTCTCGGTAGCAAACCGGATACGTATAGTGGAGCAACTATTTGGAATAGCTCCAAGTGGAGCGTGGTAGCAGCATCTACAATATGACATAGAGATTTGCGAAGTACACACGGATCTGAATGTTGCAGACCCGTTGACTAAAACCTCTCTCACAAGCATAACATGATCAAACCCTAGAACTCATTGAGTGTTAATCACATGGTGATGTGAACTAGATTAATGACTCTAGTAAACTCTTTGGGTGTTAGTCACATGGCGATGTGAACTATGAGTGTTAATCACATGGCGATGTGAACTAGATTATTGACTCTCGTGCAAGTGGGAGACTGTTGGAAATATGCCCTAGAGGCAATAATAAATTGGTTATTATCATATTTCTTTGTTCATGATAATCGTTTATTATCCATGCTAGAATTGTATTGATTGGAAACTCAAGTACATGTGTGGATACATAGACAACAACATGTCCCTAGTAAGCCTCTACCGGACTAGCTCGTTGATCAAAGATGGCTATGGTTTCGTAGTCATAGACATGAGTTGTCATTTGATAATGGGATCACATCATTAGGAGAATGCTGTGACGGACAAGACCCAGACTATAAACGTAGCATATGATCGTATCAAGTTTACTGCTATCGTTTTCTGCATGTCAAGTATATGTTCCTATGACCATGAGATCATGCAACTCACTGACACCGGAGGAATACCTTGTGTGTAACAAACGTCGCAACAGAACAGGGTGACTATAAAGGTGCTCTACAGGTATCTCCGAGGGTGTCCATTGAGTTGGCATGGATCAAGACTGGGATTTGTCACTCCGTAAGACGAAGAGGTATCTCAGGGCCCACTCGGTAATACAACATCACAGTAAGTTTGCAAGCAATGTGACTAATGAGTTAGCCATGGAATCTTGTATTACGAAACGAGTAAAGAGACTTGCCGGTAACGAGATTGAAGTAGGTATGGAGATACCGACGATCAAATCTCGGGCAAGTAACATACCAATAGACAAAGGGAACTACATACGGTATTAGCTGAATCCTTGACATCGAGGTTCGACCGATAAGATCTTTGTAGAATATGTAGGAACCATTATGGGCATCCAGGTCCCGCTATTGGTTATTGACCGTAGAGGTGTCTTGGTCATATCTGCATAGTTCTCGAACCCGCAGGGTCAACACACTTAACGTTTGGTGATGATATAAGTATAGTTGAGTCATTATGGTGGTTACTGAAGGTTGTTCAGAGTCTCGGATGAGATCCCGGACATGACGAGGAACTCTGGAATGGTCCAGAGGTGAAGATTGATATATTGGATGAAGGGTATTGGAGTCCAGAATTGTTCCGGGGGTACCGGGTGATGACCAACATGACCGAAAGGGGTTTCGGGGGGTCCCGGCAAGTATTGGGGGGCCTCATGGGCCAAGGGGAGGGGGGAAACCAGCCCACTAAGGGGCTGAACGCCCCTCTCACCCTATCTCACGTTACCAGGGGAGGTGGGGCGCCCCATCTAGGGTTCCCTCCACCTGGCTTGGGGGGCAAGTCGCCCTAGGGTTTCCCTAGGGGGGCGCATCCATCTGCCATGGCCGCCACTCCTAGATTGGATCTAGGGCGCCCCCTCCTCCTCCCTTCCCCCCTATATATAGAGAGGTAGAGAGAGGGCAGCCGCACCCCTAGAACACATCTCTACGCCACGGCGCTTTCTCTCTTCTCCCTCGCATCCCTCTTCCTCTCCGTAGCGCTTAGCGAAGCTCTGCTGAGATTTCTCCACCACCACCACCACCACGCCATCGTGCTGCCGGAGGACTTGAGCTACTACTTCACCATCGCTCACTGGATCGAGGAGGTGAAGGCGTCATCAAGCCGTACGTGTGTTGAACGCGGAGGTGTCGTCCGTTCGGCACTAGATCGGAGTTCGCGGGACGAATCATGATTGGATCGCGAAGACGTTCGACTACATCAACCGCGTTTTTTAATGCTTCCGCTTAGCGATCTACAAAGGTATGTAGATGCAATATCTCCTCTCGTAGATGGTCATCTCCTAGATTGGATCTTGGTGAGCGTAGGAAATTTTTTGTTTCCCATGTAACGTTCCCCAACAATTATAAAGATGCTCTACAGGTGTCTCCGAAGGTGTTTGTTGGGTTGGCATAGATCGAGATTAGGATTTGTCTCTCCGAGTATCGGAGAGGTATCTCTGAGCCCTCTCGGTAATGCACATCATGATAAGCCTTGCAAGCAATGTGACTAATGAGTTAGTTACGGGATGATGCATTACGGAACGAGTAAAGAGACTTGCCAGTAACGAGATTGAACTAGGTATGGAGATACCGACGATCAAATCTCGGGCAAGTAACATACCGATGACAAAGGGAATGACGTATGTTGTCATTGCGGTTTGACCGATAAAGATCTTCGTAGAATATGTAGGAACCAATATGAGCATCCAGAGTCCGCTGTTGGTTATTGACCAGAGATGTGTCTCGGTCATGTCTACATAGTTCTCGAACCCGTAGGGTCCGCAGGCTTAACGTTCGATGACGATTTGTATTATGAGTTATGTGTTTTGGTGACCGAAGATTGTTCGGAGTCCCGGATAAGATCACGGGGATGACGAGGAGTCTCGAAATGGTTGAGAGGTAAAGATTGATATATTGGACGATAGTATTCGAACACCGGAAGTGTTTCGGAATGTATCGGGTACGTATTGGAGTACTGGCGGGGTTATCGGAACCCCCGGGAGAAAGATATGGGCCATATGGGCTATAGGAGGAAGGCTAGGCAGCCCACAAGGCGTGGCCACGCCCCTTCCCCCATGGGGAGTTCGAATTGGACAAGGGGAGGGGGCGGCGCCCCCCTTTCCTTCTCCTCCTCCCTCTCCTTCCCCCTTTCCCCTTCCGGTAAAAGGAAAGGGGGGGGGGGGGGGGGCGAATTGGACTAGGAGTCCAAGTGGGACTCCTCCCAATTGGCGCGCCCTAGGGCCGGCCTCCTCCCCTCTCCCTCCTTTATATACGGGGGCGGGGGGCGCCTCCAAGGACACAACAATTGTTCTTAGCCATGTGCGGCGCCCCCCCTCGACCGTTTACTCCTCCGGTCATATTGTCATAGTGCTTAGGCGAAGCCCTGCGCGGATCACTTCACCATCACCGTCACCACGCCATCGTGCTGACGAAACTCTCCCTCGACACTTTGCTGGATCAAGAGTTCGAGGGACATCATCGAGCTGAACGTGTGCAGAACTCGGAGGCGCCGTACGTTCGGTGCTTGATCAGTTGAATCGAGAAGACGTTCGACTACATCAACCGCGTTAAGCTAACGCTTCCGCTTTCGGTCTACGAGGGTACGTGGACACACTCTTCTCTTCTCGTTGCTATGCATCTCCTAGATAGATCTTGCGTGAGCGTAGAATTTTTTTGAAATTGCATGCTACGTTCCCAAACAGGTGTCACTCCGGCGGGCCGCGTACTGCCTAGCCCGGCTATTTAAGTCGACCGGCAGCACCAAAATCCTACCATCCATCTATATTTTCCTCCGCCTGTTCGCCGCCGCCATCACTTTCCACTCCACCCTTCCGCTTAGCAGCCATGCCGCCACGCCGCCGGGTTAGGAGCGAGCCATTTCTGATGTCGGAGCACCGACTCGAGCTCTTTGAGCAGATCCGGGCTAGGCGCGAATCCCGGATCATCCCGGGGCTACCTCCGAATGCAGCGGATCTGAAGGAGGAGTTGGAGGAGAAGGAGGAGGAGCTGGAGGAGGAGGATGACGAGGACGAGGAGGTTGAGGAGGAGGAGGATGTGGGGGAAGCTGGCGACGCGGGTCTGCGGACGGAGCAGTAGGCCATCGTCGCTTCCCTCTGGTCGGAGTCGGCTGCAGAGGCCAGACGCCGTCGCCGGTAGGAGATGGAGGCGCATGAGGCCGCGGAGGAGGCGGAGATGTTCGCCTACATGGATGAGGTCGAGCAGGAGCCCTCCTACCCGCCCGCCCAGCCGGCGCCCAGCACCGTCGTCATGGACATCTCCGACGACAAAGACTAGCTTGGTAGTATGTAGGATTTTTTTGCATGCTTTATATGGATCTACGGGATAAAATATAAGAGAGGCGGATGAGGAGTGGCTAATTTGAGGCGTGACCGGTCACTGTCCGCGGACGCGCCCAGTCTCGTCCGCGAGCGTTTGAGGGGCCGGATTTGCAAAGTCCGGCCACAGATGCTCTTACTTTATCAACTAAGAGCATCTACGACCGGACGTCTTGAACCCGCCTCAAACGTCTGGATGAACGGTCCGGTCAGTGACCAGCCACGAAATGCGACCCATACGGGCTCATCAAACGAGCCTTAAACGCCAGAACTGACCGGCGTCCTCTCATATTCAGTCCAAATATGAGGTAGATATGGGGCGCCCGGGTGCGTCCGTCACGTCGGATTGACGATAAGGTCCCGCTGGAAAACACTCTGAAACCCGGTGGTCTAGGGGCCCCCGCTACACCCGTGTCCAGCCGCTATGCCCGTGTCCTGTTCCTCTCTCCCCCATGGACGAGAGCGCGCAGGCGGCGGCCAGGCGGCGACCGGGCACGGCGGTGAGGCGAGCGGGCGCGCGCGGGCGGCAAGCGGCGAGCAGGCGCGCAGGGGATGCGGCGAGCGGGCGCGGCGGGCGAGGCACGGGCGCGCGCGGGCGAGGCAGCGAGCGGGCTCGCGCGGGCGAGGCGGCAAGTGGCGAGCGGGCGCGCAGGCGGGCAGGGCACGGGCGCGGCCAAGGTGGCGAGCGGGAACAGCGGGATGCGCGGAAATGCAGGCGGACGTTTTGAGGCTGGCGGCCGCGTTGGGGGCCTCCAACAAAGCCGGACGCGCATGTCCGTTTGTCACCCATTGTCATTCCGAACGAACGAAATCCGGAGAGACGTCCATATGGGGTCTGCGTTGGAGTTGGCCTAACGGCACGAGCACATGAGAAAAAATCGCGGCGCAGTCTGCAGCACGTGGTTGATCCTCATCCGTGTACGCACATGCCACCGAGACCATGACGACGATGACCGGGGCGGAGCCGTTTTGGGGTCGCGCGATTGTTTGAGTCCTCGGTCAGCGGCCCGCGCCGCACCTCGCCGGCGGCCACCTCTGTCCTACTCCAACGCCGTCCATGCACGCCGAGAGCGTGCCTAGCTAGCTCCTGGTCGTGGGCTGATTATTAAGCTGTCCTAGTCGTCGGGAAATCTGAATCGGCCAAACTGTCGGTATGTCTAAAACCAAGTCACATGACCTGTTTTACCTACTCATTTCTAGCTATACTAGATTTCTCAAAGTATACTGCCTTTGAAACTTGCTAATTTTTTTTAAATAATACATTTTTTTATTAATTTTCAAAAATATTACGCTAGATGAAAATATTTCAAAAATAATACACCGTCAGCCCGCTGCAGGCCGACTGGATCTAGTCGGCCCACAGCAGGCCGACTGGGCTTAGTCGGCCCACCACAGGCCGACAGCAGGCCAAGCTGCCGGCCAGGCCAGCCACGAGAGGGCTGTCGGCGCGGCCGGGCCCCTGTCGGCCCGCTGCAGGCCGATCGGCCAGCTGCCGGCCGGCAGGGTGCGGGCCCCACGGCGGCTGGCTCCTTCTCCTTTCTCCTTTCTCCTTCCTTTGTCCCACTCCTCGCGCTGCAGCTCCTCCTCTCTGTTCTTTCTTTCTCCTCATTCTTACAAGAAAATGCCTCCAATTTCTACACCAAAATAAGGCGGTTTTTTGCGGATTGAGCACCGTGAATGGGTTCTACGTAGTTAGTGGAGCCAAGGGAGACCTCGATCTACTGATGGGGTAGCTCGTGGTGGTCGTGGTGAGCATTTTTTTGAAGCATTTTTTTAGCACATTGGAGGAGGTTGTGGCGGCGGTGGAGGTGGAGGTGGTAGTGCTGAAGCTGGGGCAGTGTGCTGGAGGTGGTGGAGGTGAAGCTCCGGCAGTTTGGTGGAGTTTCCGGCTCCGATGATTGAAGGCCGCCGTTCGTCGTTCGCTCGCACGCTTCAAGGGTATATTTCAACACACATTTTATTTTTCGTAGTTGCTCCGGTAGTATTCGGTAATATGTTTCGATGTGAAATAAATTTGGTGTGTGATTATAGTTATTTGCTCCGGTAGTATCCGTAAATATATTTAGATGTCAACTATTTAGTTCTGTGAATATTTGAAGTTGCTCCGGTAATATTCCGTACTATATGTGGATGTCAAATATTTAGGTGTGTCAGTAGTTGGAGTTGCTCCGGCAAATATTTGTAATATATTTGTAGGTGTGTGAATTTTTTTAGTTGCTCCGTTAATATTCTGTAATATATATACATGTCAAATATTTAGTAGTGCGGATATTTAAAGTTGTTGCTTAATACTTGTCTGTCATTGTTGAAAAAAAATTAGGTGAGCCGAGATGTCTGATGTAGTGACCTTCAAATTTTACTACGGTCCTGGTACTGTCCAAACAACTGACATGGGAGCTGATCTGAGTGAATTTACTCACATAGAGGTGCCAATGAGCGCACCTCAAACATGGTCAGTCAGTCAATTGAAAGAATGGATTACAGAAAGTTTAGGGCTTGATACAGAAACACACACCGTCGGTGTTCATGCATTGTGGACACGGTCAAGTTCAATAATTTACTTTTATTTGAGGCCAATAGAGCAAGACTCCGAGTGGGTGCGGTGGTTACAAGGTTGCGAACGCAGGGGATGCAATCCTATTGCCTTAGTGCTTCCCGTCGTGAAGGAGGTCACTGCACATGAAGGCGAGGGTGGCTACGATCCTGGGCAGAGCAGTGGAGGGAGGCAGTTATCTATGTCAAATGCTGGAGATGATGGTTACGAACCAGGGCAGAGTAGTCAGGTAGAAGGAGGAAATGCCGATGGTGATTACAGTGGCGAGGTGGACGCTGACGAGGTAGATGGGCACATGCAGGACCAGATGGAAGAAGAAGACACCGATGTTGATAGGGGTCATGCCGATGATTCTGACGAGTCGGATGAAGAAGAAAATGCAGAGGAGGTCCCGAATCCTGCATCATGGAATCATGACTTCTCATCTGCAATGATGGTGAACGATGGACATGGTTCTGCCTGGCAATATCACCAGAACAATATTGCGACGGGTGCTATGTATCCCAACAAGCAAGCTCTTAAGGATGCAATAATAAATTGGGCAATGTCCACGCAAAGCGTTTTCACAGCTCAGGTGTCAAGTCAGAAATACCTGACAATGGTATGCAAGAACACAGATTATCCCGCCAGGGTGCACGGCTATCTCCCTAAGTATGGCACAAGTTGGGTGATCAGCGACTTAGTGAATCACACTTGTCTTATTCCCTGCATCCCTCAAGATCATGCCAACCTTTCATCGACGCTTATTGCTCGGTTGTTTTACGATGAGATAGTGGAGGGCAAAGCTATGGAAGTGAAGGCAATCCAGACAAAAGTCTTCGCCAGGTTGAAGTACAGAATATCTTATGGCAAGGCTTGGAGGGCTAAGCATGCGGCGCTTGAGAGGAGATTTGGTTCTTATTTTGATGCATATGACTCTGTTGTCCAGCTCCTCGACACACTGCAGCAGCGGAATCCAGGCACCTATATTGATATCCAAGACCTCTTCATGCCTGAGTTTCCAACTGTGAGGGTGTTGCATCGTCTCTTCTTCTCTTTCGGTGTATGCATCGAAGCTTTCAGGCATTGCCGACTGGTGATATGTGTAGATGGTACTTTTCTCACTGGCTAGTACAAGGGTCAGATCCTAATAGCCATAGGTCAAGACGGCCAAAATCAAGTTGTCCCACTCGCATTTGCTTTTGTGGAGAGTGAGAACATTGAAAGTTGGACATGGTTCTTCAGGCAGTTGAAAATATCAGTTGTGAAGGAGAAGCCCAATGTGTGCATCCTTCATGACAGGCATGCAGGTATACTTAGTGTGATAAGGACACTAACAAACCCATGCCCTAAGGAACAATCTCCATGGCAGGACTTGCAGAGCCGTTGGTGCATGCGCCATCTGGGGGCTAATTTCTTCTCGCAGTTCAGAAATAAGAGCCTGATGAATTTGTTCAAAAAACTCTGCAAGCAGAACCAGTTATGGAAGTATAATTTGATACGTGACAGACTTAATGTGTGCACGCAGAGACACGTTACGGACAGAAAAGCTGCAAGAGATGCAGCGGTGAGGGCACATGTTGAAGCAGTAGCTGCATAGTTGGCAACAGGATCAGCGGCCGTGGAGGAGGATCCTGTTGGGTTATGTGACCTGCCAGGCTTTGACCCACCTGGTATTAGGAGAAGGCTTGGAAGGTCGATTAAAACCTTCCAGCAGTGGATAGAGCATGAGCCTCTGGAGAGGTGGTCTTTGCTACATGACACACATGGAGCAAGGTACGGTGTCATGACAACCAACCTCGCGGAAACATACAACTTTGTCCTCAGAGGAAACCGGGCATTGCCACTTACAGCCATCGTTGAGGGTATTTTCTATGGCACCGTGAAGTATTTCAGAGATAGACGTCAAAAAACAGAGCAGCATATCTTGAACAACCCGAATACACGTTACTGTGAAAGAGTGACGAAGTACATGGACAACAAGATGCAAAAAGCTAGGTCACACACTGCAGTCGCCATCGGTAATCAAGAGAGAAGGTTTGAGGTCCGCTTAGTCAACAACAAATTCGGATGTGCAAATGAGTTGAGGACGCATGAGGTGAAAATTAGAAATGAAGCCTGGCCAACATGTGAGTGCACATGCAACAAACCAAAATTGTTTCACCTACCTTGCTCACATGTACTTGCTGCTTGCGGGCAGCTTGGAATGGACGCAATATCGTTTGTGTCTCCATTTTTTCTGAAAGAGTCTGTCCTCAATACCTGGACAGGTGAGCTGATGGGCTTTCGATCAATGGGTAACTTCAACAACGTCAACCCCGCTGATAGGCGTTACATTCCAAACCCAGAGCATATACGTACAAGTAGAGGCAGACGGCAGTGTCAACGCATCCGGAATGATATGGATGAATCTGAAGCAGGAGGTCCGACTAGGCAATGCATTCTATGCAATGAATTTGGCCATAGGGACACTAATTGTCCCACTTTCGTCACTGCCAGTGGTACTGGTCGTGGACGAGGCAATCAGGGACGAAGAGGAGGTAGAGGAGGTAGAGGAGTAAGAGGGAGAGGAAGAAGATAAGCTAGCAGTACTATGTTATAAATTTGTATTAGTGTGGCACCATGTTCTGAATTTGTATTAAGTGTGGCACTATGTTCTGAATTTGTATTAAGTGTGGCACTATGTTTGAAATTTGTATTAAGTGTGACACTATGTTCTAAATTTGTATTAAGTGTGACACTATGTTTGGAATTTGTATTAAGTGTGACACTATGTTCTGAATTTGTATTAAGTGTGGCACTATGTTCTACATTTGTATTAAGTGTGGCAACTATGTTTGAAATTGGTATGTGCAGGAATGGCGGGAATGTGGTTGCTGAATGCGGAAATTGATAAGGGTCATCGTGGTGCGATATGGTATGAGCGACAGCTCAAGCCTCTGGTCACTCGCACTCCTCTGGAGAATTGGATGATACACCCAGGATGGGTTCAGCGGTACGTGCTTTATTAATTTGCACAATGACATAAATATTAATGGGAGACACTAACTGAAATGTTCTGTCATGAAGGTTGAAATAGGCCGGCCTTTTACCTTTCGCGCGTCTGGTTGAGTCTATCCCGGGCTGCAAACGCCTCGCCATCGACTCCTCCTTGTTGAGCTGCTTAGTGGACCGTCGGAGGCCAGAGACCCACACGTTTCACTTCCGGTGGGGAGAGATGGCTCCTACTCTAGAGGATGTGTCACTTTTGCTGGGACTACCGTTACATGACCGGAACACGGTTACGCATCATTGAGCGCTCTCACCCAGAGGAGATACCTGACCCTACTCCGTCGGATATGTACCCGAGCTATGATACTTCGGGCTCTAGGCAGTACGCGGTAAGATATATTTTCTTTAAGTAAAGTTGTGACATACTTTGACGTGCATACTTAATAATCGTCATGAAAATTTCCAGGCTCGCTTGACACACGAACTATACGAAGACGTGACCACCTTTGGACGATCACTGTCGTCTGGACCTCTTCTTCAACACCGGCCTGTGCTACAACCCTTCTTGGAACGCATGCAGAACAAGATACGGGCTGTCTACGATGCTATCACGTGCACCCGGAGAAGCGACGTTGTTCAGCACCAGCAGCAGCAGCCGCCACGTCACTCCACGCACCGACAGCAGCCACGTCCATGTCTAGCACATCAGCCGGCGTCCAGGCCACCCTCTCCTGACCAACCTGGCAGTTCGACGTGGCAGCACCCACAGCACTATGGTCCCACGTCAAGCTTCGTGTTTTCTCCACAGCAGCAGGGTCCCTCGTCGAGCTTCGTGTTTTCTCCACAGCAGCAGGGTCCCTCGTCGAGCTTCGTGTTTCAGCCAGAGCAGCCGTCACAGCCAGCAGGTATGTCTCTTCATATTTATTGTTTTCAATATTAGTTGAGGCGACCTCATTCTTCATGACTTAACGTTCATCGTGCAGGAGCCTACGGATATCATGCGTCTATGTCGACATCACATGATACGTGGGGGAGTGATCAACATCCTGAGGACAACATACAGGCTCAGATGTCGCAGCACACCGAGTGGATGAACATGTTCTCGACTCCTCCACCTGGCCCCACACAGGATACACAGTATGACCAGGGTGAGTCTGAGATTCCTCCTCGCCAGGTTAGGGCACCCAACAGGTTGGGATGGTCGCCGCCTCAAGATCAGCCTCCGCGCCAGGGCAGACGTTGTCAGTGACGCTTCTATCTATCAGTAGAGACATGACTATGTACTTATGTATGAGACATATGCCTACTCTATTTAGTGCTCTGTTATCCGAACTACAACATCATATTTAGATAGAACATAATGCTCCTACAATAAGACACTACAAACAACTAGATAGAACTACATCTAAATTAAACGGTACATACGACTTAACTTACAACATACAGCATAAAAATTACATGAAGTCATCATCGTCATCCTCCATCGATGCAGAACTCTTGCCCTTCGACGATGAAGAACTCTTGCCCTTCGACGATGCAGAAATCTTGCTCTTCGACGATGAAGAACTCTTGCCCTTCGACGATGCAGAACTCTTGCCCTTCGATGATGAAGAACTTTTGCCCTTTGACGATGCAGAACCCGGAAGCAGCGGCATGAAGATATCGTCTTCATCCTCGCTGTCAACACTCCATAAAAAAGTATGTTCTGCTCCAAACTTGACGTACCTTCCACACTTTAGGTATCTTCCATGCAACCTCAGAAGTTCTTTCCGTATCTCCTCAAAGGTCCTGGAAGGCCACCCGCACCTACTTAATGCGTGAGCCAGCTCATTCAGTAGGGTGTCAGTACTGATGAGTTTGTCCTACGGAACTAATATGTTGTCTACCCTCAAATCGGCGGCTAAATCCAGAAGACATTTGGACATACTAGGGTGAAAACTACGATCAAAACGATATCCGGACATCTTGGCGAGAACTAGAGAGCGGGAATATATGGCGAGAACGAGCAAAGTGGGAAAATATGACGACAATACGAGACTACGCTAGTCTGCTTACCCACGTTACTGCCGAGGGTGTTTTATAGGCGGGAGGGAGACACTGGCGGGAACTAAGAAAGCGGGAAAATTGTGGCAGGAACATATGGCGGGAACTACCGAAGCGGAAAAATATGGCGGGAAGTAGAGAGCGGGAACATATGGTGGGAACAAGCAAAGCGGGAACATATGGCGGGAGATGGCGGCCCCAGAAAATATGGCGGGAAATAAGGGGGAAACGCGCGAGGGTAGATGGGGGGAGAGGGGATGCACTGCGTGGCTCCAATTGGCCCACAGTAGGCTGACAGGACCCAATCAGCCCACAGTGGGCCGATAGGACCTAATCAGCCCACAGTGGGCCGACAGGCTGCTTACCCAGCGGCCGACTGGCCAGTCGGCCAGCTGCAGGCCGACTGGAGGCCTATCGGCCTGCTGTGGGCCGACTAGACCCAGTCAGCCTGCAGCAAGCCGACGGTGTATTATTTTTGAAAAAATTTCAACCAGCGTAATATTTTTGAAAATTAATAAAAAAATGTATTATTTAAAAAAAATTAGCTTGAAACTTAATATAAGACTTTTTTGACACTATGACAATGTCCAAAAACGTCTTATATTAAGTTAGCACATTTGTCCCTGGTAAAAAAATTATGTAAAGTTTGGTCAAGTTTTTATTGCCATTGATCATGGGTCGCGCTCCTTTAATCCCCACTTTTGTATCTCCTTAATTGCGTGACTTAATTGGCATTCTTAATTCTCTGTCTCTTAATCGGTATACAATAAAACTCGGTCTCTTAATTGGTGGGATTAATGGGGCTCAAAATTTGTGCCTGTGGAATAGGACTCGAACTCTAGCCCTCATCATTTTTTTAGCACAGTCGAAGTCATTCTATGAACGCATGCACACACACTTTATCCCTATGAGCGCCTCCGAGGAACTAAGTCAGCACATCTTTTTGAGATTGCCGAAGTCGCCACAGACGCCGCGAACGCCATTGTCAAGTCTAGGACTTGAACTCTAGTGGGCTGGGGATACCACTGTCCTCCAAATCATCCAACCACAGGTTGATATGCGCCCTCATCATTCAAACCATACAAGACTAACCAACTCCACTAGCAATTGGATGTGTATGGTTTCAACTAGAATTACATGTAAATTGCAATTTTGAATTTGTACAAACTCATTGAAACCCGCATGAACCTTCGTCACGTAATCATCGTAGGCTTGATAACGTACGTACAGTAATAAATTTTTGACTCTAACAAAAAAGTTGTTGAAAAAAATACCCCTGATAACTTCTGTGTAAACAATATGGTAATATATGCACCGCAAACCTGATAAACAGCATGAAAATACTATTAATGTACGTGTTCAAAGATTTATACTCACCGAGGGCACTTTCGATTACAAATTAATGCCCTTGCTTATGCCGTGCGCATTCTGGGCAAGTGAGGCTTCCTTGCAAAATGGTGCTTAAATTCCACACACGTGCTCTCCTAGCTAGATGGCCTAGGAATTTAACCTTTTTAGAATGCCCTAGGAATTTAATTAAACTGCAGGGCTAGGCTAGGCCATGAAAATATTCCCCCACTATGGGTTCTTTGAATTCTTTTCGAGATAGCTTACCACATATGATGGATTAATTAATACCTTAATCTGCACGTGTATGCAACAACAACTGAAAAAGGTTCAAAACTCGAGTGACCTTGACAAAAATGCAAGCAACTTCTTGCCAAAAAAAAAACAACAACAGCAAATGCAAGCAACTGAACAATAGCAGGTCCCTAATTTGCTGTCAAATACCACACATGAATCTGCATTTATTTTGTCCTAGTCCCATTTTGCAATCACATACAGATAAGTTTGCATTTCTTTTATCCTTTGTGAATGTTCGCCCGTACGATAGGCCTGCGTACGTAGAACGCATGTACTGTCGTCTACATGAATCTGGCCACAAAATAAATTAAGAACACAGCGTTGCCAGCGTTACTAGTTGCTATTTTTGGGTTGTTTGGTGAGCTTGGATTTGCTCACGTTTACGTCAAAAGCAGTTCAGCACGTCACATCAATGCATGGATTGTAACTAACATGTGTGTGAACATCCAACACATGCCAGTATTGCTATGCTTTTCAGTTCGAAGTGCTTTTCAGCTCACTTTCTCCGCTTCATACCGTTGTCAAAAAGGTTTAGCGCGTCACATCCACTCACGGGTTGTGATTGCTAGGGAATATTCAGAATACATAATCACAAAACTGCTGGGGAGGCCTCATCATGTACTTTGGTTATTGAGTAATATGTAAAGCGGGGCGAAAGCCTGGTTTGAAAGAAACTCAATTATTTTGGAAATCTGGCCATAAAATGATAGGAAAGAATGGAAGTGCACTTCTAATCCCAAAAACTCCATTATGAACAGTAAAATCAACAAAATAGGGAAAAATCTGAAAAAAAGATTTTTTTTACAACAAACATTACTTACTGTTCTTCCCCATACACATTTGTTTTTGATGAATCACATGCGTGATGGACAGGGCAAAAATAAACAAAATCAATACTCTAAAATGCTTTAAAAAATAGTCTTTTGGAGCATTGATCTAGTTTTTCTTTTTCATCACAGAATATTTGCAGGTATATAGAACATTCAACTATGTTTGTGTAAAAATAATTAGTTTTATTTTTACTTTTTTACTATTCTTTTGATTTTATTGTTCATGAGGGTGCATTTGAGATCCGGTGTAGAAACTCCACGTCCCAGAAAAGATAGATCATTTAGAAATTTATGACAAACATAGAAAATTCACTCAAACTACTGTGAGGTGCTTGTTGTTCATTTTTCGCCCTCTCTCATGCAATTGTGAAAAGTTTTGCCGGATAAATGGATGCATAGTCCGTGGATCGTGAAACAATCGCAACAATGCTGAGAAATATGAAAGTTTAAAATTTTCAAACAATCTAAATTACAATAGACGTGGTGGCATATAACAAGAGCAACATCAGTGTTAAATGGCACTTTGGCCCATGAGACGTGCCTAATCACTTTTGCCGTTTTTCAGTGTTGTTTGCAAGATTTATGTTTCTTTAGTGCCATGATTTTTTATGTTATTTTTAATAGAATTGCTTCCTCATTTGGTTCTTCTTGATTTTTTTTTCTTGAAACGGAGGCAAAATACTTTTCTCATCTCATTAGTAAAGGAGAAGTAGAATTTCCCAATTAATTAGCGGAAAGTCGGACGATACTGCCACAACAGCCAACCACAACAAAGGGAAACATCGGCCCTACGCACACAAACACACACACACACATCATTGAGAAGGAAATCACTGTCGAGGTTGCCAGGAAGCGTCATTGTGATCACTCCTCCCCAAGCCAGTGGCAGTGAAGTCGTTATCAATGACCACCAATGAAGCCCCATCACAACGGACGTCGGTACACATGCTGGCACATGCCAAACAAACGACCACCCCATTGGTGACCAATTCCGGACGATGAACATTGCAAGAGAAAAGCATTGAGCCTACGGCAATCAGGCCCATGCAACCGATCAATCTTCTCATTGTCATTGTCACTGCAAAGACTCCTCAGCAGCTCCGGCTTCACAAATACATGGTGAGACACGAGAGCACCGCCAAACGAAACCGACTACCAAAGTTCAGCCGCTACCCAACTCTCTTGACGTTGTCATCGTTACCGAATCAAGAGACCACAACACACGATCCACGCCCACTCCTCAGCACCCCGCAGCAAGCAGGGACAAAACCCACAAACCAAAACGACTCCATGAAGATGCTTGAACATAGCATGTGCAATCATCTTCCACTAGTCGGGAAACTCCAGTTCTCCAGCACATGGATCCCTCCACTAGTAGAAAAAGGCCCATTTGTCCCGGTTCATAAGGCCCATTTGTCCCGGTTCGGGAACCGGGACTAAAGGGTCGGGACTAAAGCCCAACACCTTTAGTCCAGGTTCTCATACGAACCGGGACAGATGGGGCTCCACGTGGCCGCTGCGGCGAGCCCAGAGAGGAGGGCCTTTAGTCCCGGTTGGTAACACCAACCGAAACCAAAGATCATCCACGTGTCAGCAGCTCAGGAGCTGGGGTTTTTGTTTTTTTTTTTGAAGGGGGGGGGGGGGTTGGGGATTTGTAGGGTTAATTTAGGGGTTTCATATATTGTGTTAGCTAGCTAATAGAGAGAAGTGTCCTCTCTTATCTCCGTGCTTGGTCGACGCTATGTACTATACGTATAGAGAGGACTCGACACGCTAGCTAGTAAGCAAAAGAAGGAAACCATTAAGTACACAAGATCATCATGAACATATACAGAGAGAAGTGATCGACCTCCTCCTTCTCCGAGAGATTGGTCGAACAACAAGTTTTCGTATATCTATCCGACGCTACTAGCTACATATATACAATATAAGATCCCTAACATCTGATGTCAAGTTCCACATGGTATTCTCCGGCTGGATTGATGACGTGGTCAAGAAAGAATCCAGCCAATTCCTCTTGAATTGCCTTTAAGCGATCTTGTGGTAGGAGTTCATCCCGCATCTGCCAAATCTAATTTGAAGAAGGGGGTCAATACATATATATGAATGAAACTCAATACAAATGATGGTAATAAAATAAAATTGTGAATATTATTGCTTACGCACTTCATATTGTTTTTTAGAGTAGCACCGCTTAGAGGTCGTTGCGTTGTAGATGTACTCGCAAACGTAGTATCCACAAAAATTATTCCCGCCTTCCTGCCACAACCACTTTACGAGAAATAGAGGTCAATCAAACTGATAATCAAGCATTATAAATGGTATTGATGAAACTAGCTAGAATCAATGGGAGATGCGCGGAACTAGCTAGTAGTACTTACTTTCGGGTGTGTAAATCGCAGATCCCCCGGTAGTCCCGGAACTTCTGCGGTGAACACTTTCCAAACCCTGCGAGACAAAGAAAATAATTACTTGATATCAGGAAATGAACAAAGTTGCCGATATGGTGCGATAATGATCGATTGAACTTACTTCTGGAGCATTTCAATCATGGCCGCATACTCCTTGGGATCTTTTCGTCCTGAGTCTAAGACGGTTACTAGTCCCTGCTCAAGCTTAATCTCTAGGAGAATGAAGTGAAAGCTGCGCCCGCATGCATAACTCATCAATTACATTACTATAACCTCGAGTAATAATGGAAACCGAATATGCAGAAGACAGTAACACTCACTTGAAGTTGTAAGGAAAGAGTATTTTATCTTTGTTTTGATTTTTAAGCAACGATTGTAGCAAGTTGGCCTCGGTTTCTTTCGGATTATATGTAACCGTCCATTCATCTATGAGATTTGTGTTAATGAACCCAATATCATAGATTTATGCATTTCTGCATTCGACGATCTTCAATCTGCATAATATAGTGAGGATAATTATATATACATGCAATGAAAGAGCTGAGCTATATATAGAGACTTAATTACAGAAGTATAGTACTTACAGATAGTAGCAAGTGATGATTATTTTATCGAGGTCCTTTTGATTGAAAAACTGGAAGAACTCCTCAAATGGAACAGACAACAGATCAATTCCAACGAGGTCGTGCTCCTCTTTAACTCTCAGCGTCAAAATATCCTTCCCAGACTTGCAGGTGTCCATGTACCACTTATGGAATCTTCGCATCATCGTTGTTAGCGGGATGCTCGGACGCGCCGGCGCAGGCGGAGAAGGAGGCGGAGTGCCCTGATCACTCGCCAGAGGAGGAGGCGGAGGAGGAGGCGGAGTGCCCTGACTCGCCGGAGGAGGAGGCGGAGTGCCCTGACTCGCCGGAGGAGGAGGCGGAGGCGTGCAGTTCGGAAGGTTGATGAGCTCCTTCCGCCATAGACATGGAGTCTTCAGAGCAAGACCCAGCTGAGTCTCCCCTTCACCGGTAGGGTGGTCAAGCTGGAGCTCCTCAAATCCCTCCGTTATTTCATCGATCATCACAACAGCATAGCCTTGTGGAATCGGAAGGCAGTGAAAAGTTGCGCCGGGTCCAGAATGTGCAACAGAGCCGACAGCCGCCTTGACTTTGAGGTGCTGCCATTGCGCCATAAGGTGGCAATCTTGAGCCTCCGTGATAGCATCCACGGGGTAGCTGGGAGCCGTGAAGTCAGGCTGCTGGAGGACCTCGGTGGAAGCCACGCTGCTTCTCCGCTGAGATGGAGGGGTAGCTTCTGGGGTAGCTCCGGCAGGTCGCTGGCTCTGAACTAGTAGTGCTTGTTCCTCTAGCGCTCGTACCCTTGCATTCAGCGACTGCAGTTCCGTCTGCTCCACTTTCCTCCTCCTCTCCCGGGTTTTGTAACCGCCTGCGCTGGGAAACCCAACCCTCCACGCAACGGAGCCTGCCGTGCCTCGTGTTCGTCCTGGGTGCTCAGGATTCCCGAGGGCCTGTGTGAGCTCGTCGTTCTCTCTGTCGGGAACGAACGTCCCTTCCTGCGCTGCGGCGATATACTTCTGAAGCTTCTTGATGGGTATTTCAAGTTGCTCCTTCGTCCAACGGCACTTCCCTGTTTCAGGGTCCATGGTTCCCCCAACCCCGAAGAACCAAGTCCTTGAAAGGTCTGGCCAGTTCAATGTCTCTGGTTCGACCCCTTTATCAAGCAGGTCCTTCTCAGCCTTGTCCCACAACGGCCGGGCTTTGAGGTAGCCACCTGACCCCGTGCGATGGTGATACTCCTTCTTTGCAGCATTTTTCTTGTTTGTCGCTGACATCTTCTTACTCTTCTCCGATGTCTTGTGGGCCACAAATGCGGGCCAGTGATCTCTTATCTTCTCAAATCGGCAGGTGAATTCTGGAGTCTTCCCTTTGTCGACAAACGTTGATTTCAACTCATTCTTCCACCTCCTGAATAGATCTGCCATCTTCTTAAGAGCATGAGCCTTGACCAATGGCTCTATAACTGGCTTATCCGGATCCTCCTCTGGCGGTAGGGTGAAATTTGCCTTCAGCACGGTCCAAAGATCATCTTTCTATCTATCGTTGACAAAAGACACTTGAGGGTCTTCTCTCTTAGGCTTATTCCATTGGTGGATGCTGATCGGGATCATGTCCCTAACAAGATCCCCGCACTGAGCAGAAAATGCTTCCTTGGTCCAGCTGGGTTCAATCGGTTGGCCATCGCCCTTGATTGTTGTGATCGTGAACCTTTCATCCTGGAGCAACATTTTCTTCGGGTCTCGTCTCGTTACCGAAGTTTGGCTCGATCCGGAGGGCTAGAAAAGAAGAAAGAAGAGAGTTAATATGTGTACATAGCAAAACAATTAATGCATCAATTAGCTAGTCAGCACAGGCTTAATTAATATATATACCTCGCCGGACTTTGCAACAGCTCCTTCCTCCGTTTGCTCATCGGAGCCATCATAATCATGTCCTTCCACCTCCATTGTTCGATCACCGGAGCCTGCTTCGCCCTCTCCTTCCAGACCATCGGTGTCGTTGAGATACGACAAGATATCACCTCCGCCGAGGATTATGTCCCCCAACAACTGTTCTGCTTCGATGTCTCGGTGCTCCATAGTTTCTGCAAATATTACAACATGGCAATTAATATACAAACATGACAGATGGATATATTAGTGCAAACGTAGACCTAGCTAGCTCGACGCTTCTATGGTTTGGGGTGGCCTCGACAACTCTTCTACAAACCGCCACTCTCATGAATGTCCGACGTCCAGACCGACTAGGGATTTAACAAAATGACGCCATTCTGGATGTGCAGAAAATGGTTCATATTTTTCCTGATCTCATCTACCCTTCTATATGTCACGTTGTCTAGTGTCAAAGAATTCAAGAAAACCATGACTTCATCATTAGCCGGAAATGACAGGCGTATAATGGTACGAAGCTCTTCAAAGTTGTTTTGGAACGGAGTTCCCGATAGAATAATTCGCTTTTTGGTACAAAGTTCAGCAAGAGCCTTCCTAATATCGCTATTTGGAAGGCCTTTGCTGAAATTCGTATCAAAAGGAGAATTATTCTATCAGGAACTCCATTCCAAAACAACTTTGAAGAGCTTCGTAGCATCATACGCCTATTACTTCCGACTAATGATGAAGCCATGGATTTCTTCAATACTTTGACAGACAACGTGACATATAGAAGAATATATATATAGATGAGATCAGAAAAAAATTGGATCAACTTGTGCACATCCATAATGGGGGCATTCTTGATAAATCTATATATGTCAAAATTCAAACTTTGACATATGATCAAACTTTGACATATGATCAAATGTTGCATATGTCAAAATTCAAACTTTGACATATGATCAAACTTTGACATATGATCAAATGTTGCATATGTCAAAATTCAAACTTTGACATATGATCAAACTTTGATATATGTACACCGCGATATAAAATAATACATAGACTTGTTCGGGCGAGAGGGGGTTGATCGACATCCCCCCTCATGTCGAAGTTACCGGAGTTATCTTCTAGTGGTTTGGGTGGCCTCGAGAGTTTGTCGAGTAGGGGCGGGAGGGGGTAGGAGATCGACAACGCTTTTTTATATATGTCCACCGCGATATAAAATAATACATAGACTTGTTCGGGCGAGAGGGGGTTGATCGACGTCCCCCCTCATGTCGAAGTGAATGAACAACTCAGAATTTTTTTACATGTACTCCCGAGGGGAATTGAAGTTATCGGGGTTATGTTTATACAACAAATGGACAACTCATCTCATTTCATCTCATCTGAAAAAACATAGCACATCTAAAAAAAATACATACATACATGGAAAAAAATTGCTATGAACAAAAAAAAAATCATATATGAACACTTTTTATATCCATCCATACATACATACATACATTGAAAAAAATGCTATGAACAAACACATCAGTAGTTATCGGGGAGGGGGTATATCGAATATCGACCCCCCCCCCCCTCATGTCAAGTTATCGGGGAGGGGGTATATCGACCCCCCCCCCCTCATGTCGAAGTTATCGGGGAGGGGGTATATCGACCCCCCCCCCCCTCATGTCGAAGTTATCGGGAGGGGTATATCGACCCCTCCCCCTCATGTTCAAAGTTATCGTAGGGGTATATCGACCCCCACCCCCCTCATCATGCATATATAGCTACCACATCATATATACATTGAAAAAAATTACATTATAATATATATATGAACAAAAAAATTACATCATATATATACATATGTACATCGACCCCACCCCCCTCATCATGAACAAAAACATGCTCTGAACAAAAAAATTAATACATTATGAACATCTACATACATATAGGCACATAAATAAATATATCATAATATTATATATATAATATATATATGACCAAAAAATTAATGACTAAAAAATGAAAAAAAAAACAGAGACGGGGCGGCGCGGCGGCTCACAGCGGGGGCGGCTGGCGACGGCGATGGCGACGGCGACGACGACGACGGCGACGGCGGGAGCGGGCCGGGGCAGGGGCTTGGGCGCGGGGCAGGGGCCGGCGCGGCGACGGCGTGGTCGGGGGCAGGGGCGCTGGGCGACGACGACGAGGTGCGGGGAGCGGGCGGTGACGGCGTCGAGGGCTCGGGGCAGGGGCGGCGCGGCGACGACGTCAAAGGCAGGGGCGACGACGGCGACGGCGACGAGGAGCAGCGCTGGGGCGTCGGGCACGAACTGGCGATGGAAATCTGAAAATTTCCTAAGTGCTGGCTTATATAGCAAAGGCTTTGGTCCCGGTTCGTGGCACCAACCGGGACCAATGCCCCCCTTTAGTCCCGGTTGGTGCCACCAACCTGGACCAAAGGTCTTTTTTCAGCAGCCCAAAGGGCAGGAAGCAGGGACCTTTGGTCCCGGTTGGTGGAACCAACCGGGACTAAAGGGCGTGCATTGGTCCCGGTTGGTGCCATGAACCGGTACCAATGCACCCCTTTAGTCCCGGTTGATGCCACCAACCGGGACAAAAAGCCTTGTGCTGCCCGTGTCGCGGCCAAAAGTTTAGTCCCACCTCGCTAGTTGAGAGAGCTCGAGAGTGGTTTATAAGCGCTGCTGCGCCCACTCTCTCGAGCTCCTCTCAACTGCAGGCTTTCGGGCCTAAACTCGCACTATGTGCCTGTGGACCTACTGGGCCTGCTGCGGGCCTGAATCCTGGCCCATGGTTGGGTTTCTAGTCGTATTCAGGCCGTGGTGGCCCAGTAGGCGGCACTTTTTTTATTTTTATTTTGTTTTCTTTGTTGCTTTATTTATTTTATTTTGTTTCTACTTACAACAAAATACTTACTGTTGCTATTTTTATTTATTTTATTAAATTTTATTTTATTTTATTTTGTTTCTACTTATTTATTAAAGTTTATTTTGTTTCTACTTATTTATTTTATTTTCTTTTTTGCTTTTTTTATTTATTTTATGAAAATTCTTTTTCTATTAATGTTTTGAAGAGAAAATACTTTGATAATTTTAGTTGCATAAATTTTATATAATTTTAGTTTCAATAATACAAGAGATTTAAAAAGTTTTTTTAGTTGATTCCTTTAGCTATTAAAGTTTCATTAAAGTTTTCTAGTTCATTCTTTTTCTATTAGAGTTTCATCAAAGTTTTCTAGTTCATTTTTTGCTATTAGAGTTTCATAAAAGTTGAGAGGGTTACGGCAAAAACTGGATGCACTTCGTGTAAAAAATGGACAATCTCTTTCGAAGTATCAGGGTTTTGGACGAAAACTCATCTGTTACGAAGGAATTTTATTTTTTTGAACTTATTTGAACTCCAGACTTTTTGTGCGCTCAAAATGAACCATTCAAAGCAACATCATCAATTTTCAACCCTTTCTGACTTCATCTGTTATTTTTCATGCATTTACTGATTTTTTTGAGCTAAATGACCCTGAAATTGAAAAGCACTTCAAATGAACTCTGAAGAGTTTGAAAATGAGCATGATATCATCATTTCACCCACATAGCATGTGCTAAAAAGTTGAGAGGGTTACGGCAAAAACTGGATGCACTTCGTGTACAAAATGGACAATCTCTTTCGAAGTATCAGGGTTTCGGACGAAAACTCATCTGGTACAAAGGGATTTCATTTTTTGAACTTATTTGAACTCCAGACTTTTTGTGTGCTCAAAATGAACAATTTAAAGCAACATCATCAATTTTCAACCCTTTCTGAGTTCATCTGTTATTTTTCATGCATTTACTGATTTTTTTTTAAGCTAAATGACCCTGAAATTGAAAAGCACTTCAAATGAACTCTGAAGAGGTTGAAAATTGGCATGATATCATCATTTCACCCACATAGCATGTGCTAAAAAGTTGAGAGGGTTACGGCAAAAACTGGATGCACTTCGTGTACAAAATGGACAATCTCTTTCGAAGTATCAGGGTTTCGGACAAAAACTCACCTGTTACAAAGGGATTTCATTTTTTTGAACTAATTTGAACTCCAGACTTTTTGTGTGCTCAAAATGAACCATTCAAAGCCACATCATCAATTTTCAACCCTTTCTGACTTCATCTGTCTTCACTTTTTCTTCGCTTGTGTCCTTTGCTTATTGCGCCGTAACCATGGATATTCTTCATCGCTTAACAGGGTGCTTGGGTCAGCCATGACTTTGAAGGGAGGAATTTCATGAAACTTTTCATAATCTTCAGACATGTCTGTCTTACCCTCCACTCCCACGATGTCTCTTTTCCCTGAAAGAACTATGTGGCGCTTTGGCTCATCATATGATGTATTCGCTTCCTTATCTTTTCTTTTTCTCGGTTTGGTAGACATGTCCTTCACATAGAAAACCTGCGCCACATCATTGGCTAGGACGAATGGTTCGTCTGTGTACCCAAGATTGTTCAGATCCACTGTTGTCATTCCGTAATGTGGCTCTACCTGTACCCCGCCTCCTGACAGATTGACCCATTTGCACTTAAACAAAGGGACCTTAAAATCATGTCCGTAGTCAAGTTCCCATATGTCCACTATGTAACCATAATATGTGTCCTTTCCCCTCTTGGTTGCTGCATCAAAGCGGACACCACTGTTTTGGTTAGTGCTCTTTTGATCTTGGGCGATCGTGTAAAATGTATTCCCATTTATCTCGTATCCTTTGTAAGTCAATACAGTCGAAGATGGTCCCCTGGACAACGAGTACAGCTCATCAGAAACAGTGTTGTCACCTCTGAGATGTGTTTCCAACCAACTACCGAAAGTCCTGATGTGTTCACATGTAATCCAGTCATCACACTGCTCCGGGTGTTTGGAGCACAGAATGTTCTTGTGTTCATCGACATACGGGGTCACCAAGGTAGAGTTTTGTAGAACTGTGTAGTGTGCTTGAGACCAAGAATGCCCGTCCCTGCATATTATTGAGTCCCCTCCTAGCGTGCCTTTTCCAGTCAGTCTCCCCTCATACCGCGATTGAGGGAGACCAATCTTCTTAAGGTCAGGAATGAAGTCAACACAAAACCCAATGACATCCTCTGTTTGATGGCCCATGGAGATGCTTCCTTCTGGCCTAGCGCGGTTACGGACATATTTCTTTAGGACTCCCATGAACCTCTCAAAGGGGAACATATTGTGTAGAAATACGGGGCCCAGAACGACAATCTCGTCGACTAGATGAACTAGGACGTGCGTCATGATATTGAAGAAGGATGGTGGGAACACCAGCTCGAAACTGACAAGACATTGCGCCACATCACTCCTTAGCCTTGATATGATTTCTGGATCGATCACCTTCTGAGAGATTGCATTGAGGAATGCACATAGCTTCACAATGGCTAATCGATCGTTTTCCGGTAGAAGCCCCCTCAATGCAACCGGAAGCAGTTGCGTCATAATCACGTGGCAGTCATGAGACTTTAGGTTCTGAAACTTTTTCTCTGCCATATTTATTATTCCCTTTATATTCGACGAGAAGCCATACGGGACCTTCATACTGAGCAGGCATTTAAAGAAGATTTCCTTCTCTTCTTTGGTAAGAGCGTAGCTGGCAGGACCTTCATACTGCTTTGGAGGCATGCCGTCTTTTTCGTGCCAACGTTGCAGGTCCTCCCGTGCTTCCGGTGTATCTTTTGTCTTTCCATACACGCCCAAGAAGCCTAGCAGGTTCACGCAAAGGTTCTTTGTGACGTGCATCACGTCGATTGAAGAGCGGACCTCTAGGTCTTTCCAGTAGGGTAGGTCCCAAAATATAGATTTCTTCTTCCACATGGGAGCGCGTCCCTCAGCGTCATTCGGAACAGATAGTCCGCCGGGACCCTTTTCAAAGATTACCTGTAAATCATTGACCATAGCAAATACGTGATCACCGGTACGCATGGCGGGCTTCTTCCGGTGATCTGCCTCGCCTTTGAAACACTTGCCTTTCTTTCGACATTGATGGTTGGTCGGAAGAAATCGACGATGCCCCAGGTACACATTCTTCCTGCATTTGTCCAGGTATATACTTTCGGTGTCAGCTAAACAGTGCGTGCATGCGTGGTATCCCTTGTTTGTCTGTCCTGAAAGGTTACTGAGAGCAGGCCAATCATTGATGGTTACAAATAGCAACGCATGCAGGTCAAATTTCTCCTGTCTGTGCTCATCCCACACACGTACACCGTTTCCATTCCACAGCTGTAAAAGTTCTTCAACTAATGGCCTTAGGTACACATCAATGTCATTGCCGGGTTGCTTAGGGCCTTGGATGAGTACTGGCATCATAATGAACTTCCGCTTCATGCACAGCCAAGGAGGAAGGTTATAGATACATAGAGTCACGGGCCAGGTGCTGTGATTGCTGCTCTGCTCCCCGAAAGGATTAATGCCGTCCGCGCTTAAACCAAACCATACGTTCCTTGGGTCACCTGCAAACTCAGTCCGATACTTTCTCTCGATTTTTCTCCACTGCGACCCGTCAGCGGGTGCTCTCAACTTCCCGTCTTTCTTATAGTCCTCTCTGTGCCATCGCATCAACTTGGCATGCTCTTTGTTTCTGAACAGACGTTTCAACCGTGGTATTATAGGAGCATACCACATCACCTTGGCAGGAACCCTCTTCCTGGGGGGCTCGCCGTCAACATCACCAGGGTCATCTCGTCTGATCTTATACCGCAATGCACCGCATACCGGGCATGCGTTCAAATCCTCGTACGCACCGCGGTACAGGATGCAGTCATTAGGGCATGCATGTATCTTCTGCACCTCCAATCCTAGAGGGCATACGACCTTCTTTGCTGCGTACGTACTGTCGGACAATTCGTTATCCTTTGAAAGCTTCTTCTTCAAAATTTTCAGTAGCTTCTCAAATCCTTTGTCAGGCACAGCATTCTCTGCCTTCCACTGCAGCAATTCCAGTACGGTACCGAGCTTTGTGTTGCCACATTCGCAATTGGGGTATAACCCTTTTTGGTGATCCTCTAACATGCGATCGAATTTCAGCTTCTCCTTTTCACTTTCGCACTGTCTCCTTGCATCAACAATGACCCGGTGGAGATCATCATCGGGCACATCGTCTGGTTCCTCTTGATCTTCAGCTTCCCCCGTTGCAGCAGCATCGTATTCAGGGGGCACATAGTTGTCATCGTCCTCTTCTTCTTCGCTGTCTTCCATCATAACCCCTATTTCTCCGTGCCTGGTCCAAACATTATAGTGTGGCATGAAACCCTTATAAAGCAGGTGGGTGTGAAGGATTTTCCAGTCAGAGTAAGACTTCGTATTCCCACATATAGGGCATGGACAACACATAAAACCATTCTGCTTGTTTGCCTCAGCCACTTCGAGAAAATTATGCACGCCCTTAATATACTCGGAGGTGCGTCTGTCACCGTACATCCATTGCCGGTTCATCTGCGTGCATTATATATAATTAAGTGTGTCAAAAACCATTACAAAACATCATGAACAGATAAGTGACCAAATTAATAAAAGTTCATCATCACATTAAAACCAAAGTACATACATAGTTCTCATTGAACAACATATAGCTCTTCAGAGCATCTAATTAAACCATACATTATTGAAACTATGTAAAACATTTCAATGCAACAACAAATGCGATCATAATCGCAACCAAGGTAACAATTGATCCAACGGCATAATGATACTAAGCCTCGGTATGAATGACATATTTTCTATACTTTCTAATCTTGAAGCGCATTGCATCCATCTTGATCTTGTGATCATCGACGACATCCGCAACATGCAACTCCAATATCATCTTCTCCTCCTTAATTTTTTTCAATTTTTCCTTCAAGTAATTGTTTTCTTCTTCAACTAAATTTAACCTCTCGACAATAGGGTCGGTTGGAATTTCCGGTTCACATACCTCCTAGATAAAAAAAATCTATGTCACGTTGGTCGGCATAATTGTCATAAACAACAAATGAACCAAATAGTTATAAAATATAATATATACCACATCCGAATCATAGACAGGACGAGGGCCGGCGGGGGCGGATACCAAAACTATCGCACTATATAATAACAAACAATAATAAAAGTAAGAAAATTATACAAGTATCTATGTAAATCATACAAGTAAGAATTTTTTCTTTTAGAAAGAAGATAAGAACAAGAGGCTCACCACGGTTATGCCGGCGACGAGATCGGCGCGGGCGATCGACGGCGGTGAAGACGGGGACGGGACGTGACGGACCGCTAAACCTAGAAAAATCTTGAGAAAAATGGAGCTTGAAGGTCGAGTTTGGAGAGGAGAAAGCTTAAGTAGTGTTGCTCGGGCATTTCATCGAACACCTCATGTGCATAGGAGGTGAGCTAGAGCACCACAAACACCTCCCCTCGCTGGCCAGAAAAAACAGAGTAGTGGAGTGCTGCTCGCGGGCGAGGGGTATATATAGGCACAACATTGGTCCCGGTTCGTGGCTGGAACCGGGACTAAAGGCCGGTTCGTGGTTGGAACCAGGACTAAAGGCCACCCTTTGGTCCCGGTTCCAGCCACGAACCGGGACCAATGGATGTGGACCAGGAGCGAGGCCCATTGGTCCCGGTTCGTGTCTGGAACCGGGACCAAAGGGTCCAGACGAACCAGGACCAATGCCCCACGAGCCCCGGCCGGCCCCCTGGGCGCACGAACCGGGACGTATGCCCCCATGTGTCCCGGTTCCTGACTGAACCGGGACTAATGGGCTGGGCTGGCCTGGATCAAAGCCCTGTTTTCTACTGGTGCTCTCCCAGTTCCAAAAATAGCCTGCAAAGTTTTCTTTGGAAGTTTCAACCTGCTCAAAACACAGTCATTTTGGCAACTCTAGTTAGCCCACACTAAAGCGCATGCTTCCAATCAAATCTAAACTTTACGTTTTGGGTGGACCCCAACCAACCAGTTTCCCAACATATTTATTATGCTACTTGTTCGTGGAGGGACTTTAAATGCTACATGGATGGTACCCAAAAGGAGGGCGGCAAAAGGGCAATCTAAAACCAACTTTCAGTTATCCCAGGGTAATTTTTTTGTTGATTATTAAATGCAGTGGTCTAGTCTTATTGGGAAATTGGAGGCGTTGCACCTCTCGCTGTGAAAGCAAGGAAAGAATAAAGAAAGAAAACGTGAGTTTTACAAGACAAGTTAGTGTCTGGTGATGACATGATACTGGTTTGTTTGTGGCTTGCTAGCTCTACACGATCGAGAAGCTTTGCTCAATCAAATTAAGTTGGATGGTGACCGAGCGAGCGCGAGCCACGAGTGACAGCCAATACGTGGGCAGATAGCTCGGCTGGATAGCAACGGCTACTAGAAGTACAAGACGGTCAACGGCGCCGCCACGTACGAGCTGGTCGCCGGCCGGTACCGACCTGCACGACCGGTCCGCTTTCGGACAAGCGGTCAGAATCATAGCGGTGCAATCAAGCACCTGAGAAAATCGCGGCGTCGCTGATCACATCCATACAGGACCTGTGATCGTCTGATTGCAGGGAATAAAAATCGAGCTAAAAATGAAAGAAATCAGTTGGAAATTTATCTTTTTTTTTACCTTAGAAGAGAATTACTATATTCTTTTATAAATCGCGATGCATGCTTTCCTTAATAATAATACAGACGCATGCACTCATACATACGTACATACACTCACCCCTATGATTTTGTGCATGATGGGTAGATTTTCTTTCACTAGAAATAATGTGTTCGTGCAATGCATTCTAATATTAGTGAGATAAAATTAATTACATGTTAATATTATGTAGGATATCAGTTACGTGTTAATTATGTAATTAGCATAGACATCGATACTCCCTCCGTTTCTTTTTACTATATGTACTATTAGATTTTTCTAAACGAATATCCATTTCCGAGCCGATGCTCATCTACACCTGGTCAAGAAAAAAAATTCACAATCAATTCAAAAATATCCCCTTTTTGCATGGTAGATAATTTGGTGCGTGAGTTGAGCTCCAAATTTTAGATCATTTGGACATATGAGTAGCTCTCAGCAAAAACCAAAAAATTGGGTCAGAACAGTACATGGACAGTACACTTTTTTACAGGCCCCAAATTTGTCTTTTTTGCCGAGAGCTACTCAAATGTCCAAACATTCTGAAATTTGGAGCGGACCTCACGCACCAAATTATCTGCCAAGCAAAAATATAGTTTTTTTTGAATTTTTTCTTTAGCGCGGGCGTAGATGAGCTTGGGCACTGAATCGCTACTCTCTTTTTTAAAGTCAAACTTTGTGAAGTTTGACCAGATTTATAATAAAAAATACTAACATACACAATATAAAATAAATACAATACTAAAATATTCCATGTTTGTTCTAATGATATTGATTTGGAATTGTGAATGTTAATAGTTTTTGGTATAAACTTGGTGAAGCTACGAAGTGTTTGACTTCAAACAAACGTAATACGCGGAGTAAAATGAAACAGAGGGGGTATTTTCATGATATTAATTGCACATTAATATTAGATAGGATCAATTATGCTTTAATTATGTGATTATCACATACGTTCATAATTGGCATGCTATTAATAGCACTTTTTTAGGGGTAATAGCATGTTAAACATGTTAAATGCTTATCATTGAAGGAATCTAAGTGGTTGGATTGACATTGTCTGGTAGTTGAATTAATTAGATTTGACAATTTGGTATTTTTATATTGATATTGGTATATACATAGATTCTGATTAACAACTCTGTGTTTCCTTTTTTTCTATTTTCCTTCTTCTTAGTTTCATTTATCTTGCCTTAATTTTTTCACTTTTAAATTATTCTAGAAATCCTACGGTGCAGGTGAAAATATTAAGTTTGAAAATTTTAAAATTGAAAATTTTCAATATAATTTTCTTTGAAGTACTTGTTGTTGAACTCATTTCTTCTGTGCAGCCATGAAAACCGTTGGCCTAAGCCATCGATGCATGCATTGTAGAAAATTAACCACATACAAATGCTGTGAATAACATAAAACTCTGAAAATTTACAAACATTATAGTTACAATACATACAAAGTCATACAATGAGAGCGATATCAATGTTACAAGGCGCTTTGGACTATCAAACATGCCTAGTCATTTTAACAGTTTTACATGAATGTGATATCGTGTTCGCCAAATTATTCAACTATGCCCAGGTTCTTTCCACCATCTTGTTTGTTTCTATCCTTAAGTTTTCAAGCTAGCTTTCCAAAGTTGATCTGTGAAATATGTCAACTGGCTGGCCGGGCAAGCATACCTGCAAAAATCACCGCCGCGCCGCCTAAAAACGACTTTCGGTTACTTGAGGGGTACGGTTTTTTTTAATCGAAGACACTTGTCTACTCTTTCTTGGAAATCGGAGGCATTGCGCGTCCTCTAGTTAAGAAAAGAATGGAAGAAAGAACGAACGAGAAGCCTCGTTCGTTCGCATGAGAAGCCTTTCTCTTGGAGAACATAATTGTCTGTCCTGCCCCCCCCCCCCCCCCCCCCCCCCCCCCCCCCACCAACCTCTTCTTCTTCCGGCTATGAGCATCTACAACCGGACTTGTTCCGGCTATGTAAGAGCATCTACAACAGGACTTGGCAAATCTAGGCCCTCAAACGCCCGCGGACGCGTCCGTGGACAGTGACCGGGCACTCCTCAAATCGCGTTGTCCACATCCGTGTCTCTCATATCTGAACTCCTATATCCAGACTATAGCATGCAACGTAGATCAAACTATGTAGATCAGCTCCGGACATAAAAGTTCCACAATAGTTCTCCAAAAGATTCACCAAAGTTCACACAAACGACGGACAACTGGTCCTCGTCGGGCTCCGCCGGTAACTCACGCCGGCGGCGGACAGAGCTCTCCACAGCCTTCGTCTCCCTTGCCCGCTGCCTGTCGCGGCAGGCGGCGCGCGCCTCTGACTCCGGCGTGCGCGTCCGGGCCGGCGGGGCGGGCACAAGCAGCCACCGCTGCCCACGAGGGGGAGCAGCAGCCGGCGAGGCGAGGGGACGTCGTGGGGAAGCAGCAGCCGGCGGGGCGATGGGACGGCGTGCGGGAGGCGCCGGTTGCGCCGGCCGCCTGTCGGAGCTGCCCATGGGCCGGGAGGGGCCAGCGCCGGCGTCCGAGATGCGCCGACGGGGAAGCGCCGGCGGCTGCGGCGAGGCTGCAGATCCGGAGCTGCCCCCGGTGTCCACCTTGGACCGCTCTAAGACGATGCGGAGGGCAAGCTCATACTCCGGATCCACCTCGTCGTCGGAGCGGCTGCTGGAGCTCGACATTGCGCCGGATTCGATCGGAGTCGGTAAGGGGAGAGGAGAGGACGGATCGAGAGAGGAGAGTGAGTGAGCTAGGGTTTCGAACTGACGATGCCGATGGGGGCTTTTGTAGGACATCCGTGGGGTCGATGATGGACCGGACTTGTCAGGCGGACGCGCCCGGACGTGCCCGGGCCACCCATATCCGCCCCATATTTAGGCTGGATATGGGGGGTCGTAACGGCATGAGCACCTGAGAAAAATCGCGGCGCCGGCTGCAGCACGTGGCTGGTTCTGATCCGTGTACGTACATGCTACTGCATCTGCATGCCACCGGGACCATGACGATGACCGGGGCCGGAGCCGTTTTTCGGGTCGCGCCGAATGTTTTGGGTCCTCGGTCAGCGCCCGGCGCCGCACCTCGCCGGCGGCCGGCTCCACCTCGATCGGACGGACTCCAACGCCGTCCATGCACGCCGAGAGCGTGCCTAGCTAGCTCGTGGTCGTGGGTTAATAATTAAGGACCTGCCTAGTCGTCGGGAAATCTGAATCTGCCAAACCGTCGGTATGGCTAAACCCAAGTCACCTCTGTTTTAGCTAATTATTTCAGGCTATACCAGATACCTCAAAATACAGCGCAAATTCGCATTTGTTCCGGGGATCAAATTATGTAAAGTTTGATCAAGTTACTATGAGGGGAAAGGTTTGACCAAAGTTTATAAAAACAAATACTAACATTTACTATATCAAATACATATGATATAAAAACATATTCCATAATGGCCATGATTTTGTATTGTAGATGTTGATATGTTTTTCTGTAAACTTTATCAAAATTTACATATTTTAACATAGAGAGGTATCATTTCACGGAATCTCACTAAATTCATAGTGAAGTCCACCCTCGCGAGTAAATACCACCAATATCATTTAAAACCTTAGAAGTCGAGTTGTGCTCCTTGAGTTCATCTACTACACAAAGATTTTGCTTTCTATAGCAAAAGGTGATCCAAGGAAAGACACTAATTCATTTCACACACACAAAATAAAGACTTTACATATATCATTTTAAACAAAGACATACTTAATTATTAACTACCACCTCCTTTCCGGTTTAGAAGGACTACATGTATCCCTAGGTGCATGATTTAAGCAACATAACATGAGTTCATATCATAAAAATTATACTATCATTAGGAACTTCTAATATTCTATATTTAATGTTATAATTTTGTGATATACAATATATATTGTACTAGGAAAATTAACGACCTAAATATAAGCGCAGGACCTATAAACCGTAAAGGAGGGAGTATAAAACTTGAAAGATGATGATCAGCTGCTCTTGGCCAGCTGTGAACTATTTTCCTTGTATCGTCTTTGTCTCGATGTGACAATTATGAGTGAATGAAACTCCTTTTATAAATAAAAATATTGCTCTTGTCCTCCACGGAACTCGTTGTTTTGGAAAAGATCCCAAATTGATAACCACACGTTCCAAAAAAAAACATGTATATATAAGATAATACACTATGGACGAGCAGAATTTCATGGACAAATAATTTGATTTGTGAGTTGCACAAAAAAATCATTTACACAACACTCCAATATATGTAATATATTTTAATTTTTTAAATATGCATTCTGAGTTTTTAATGAAGAGCTTTAGAGCAAAATATAATCCTCACTCCTTGAAAGATCAGTCATACATATGGGTTGAATTAAATTGGTGCCTACTGCATGCTGCACTTGCCACTGAAAACACATATACATGCAGTGTAGTATCATACTACATATTTGAGCCACAACTTTTGACCGAGGTCATGTAATTCGCACGCATGTAGAACACCCTCCATTTGTGTAAGACCAGCTAGCTGATCATACATGTGTGCACAGTACTAGACCGTCATTGAAAAGCTAGCTACTACGACCAAATATACTACTGTCTCGAGTTCACATAGAAAGTAGTCGCGGCTAGCCGTCGCCGGCTTCTATCAAGGAAGCACAGACTGATGTGAAGTTAATCAACACGTACCCAGCCAGAGCCGCGCCAAGTGCAAGGTCTTTTAAATATGCAAAGCCGCAATGCAAGTTGCTGCCGATGTATACACACTGTTGACTATACATCGAGGTCTTAGGGTGCTGCCACGTACTGTACTTCAGTTCAAAGGTTCGGTGGATGTACAATCCTACAAGAAAATAAGCGCACGACTAGACAAACTTACTTAACCAAACAGTAAAAACTACGAGTAATAAACTGGTTGCACAAATGTAAATAGCATCATCCTTCAGTGTTAGACATGTATATATTTTGTCGGCAGAAACACGGAAACAAAGGCTTTTTACTTCTTTCGTTGGAAAATACACATACACACACCGCGCTCGTGCCTTGCATCCTCGATTTATGTGTTATTTATCAAAATATGCATTTTTATGGCCCAATAACTTACTGGGTACTAAACAAAGTCTTTGAAACATGGGGGGAAATACCACTCAGATATGCACTTTGCAGACGTGTCATCGATCACCCTATTAGTTATCATGTTAGCATGCGAGCATGTAGTCTTTCTAATTAGTATCTCAATTCCATAATATAAGACGTACTACTACAAATTGAGTATAGCTCAGGTGGTTAGGTTCATTGTGGTGGAGCCAACCCACCCATGTTCATTTGCTTTCCGTGGGAGATGACTACGAGGTGCATGTGGAGATCTTCTCAATCTCGAAATTTATTGGCTCAGTCTGTTGATGTGCTGATAGGTGTAGGGTGTGTGTGCGCACGTTTATGGGGAAGAGTGAATATGTGTGTGTGCGCGCGTGCGCGCGCGGGGCAGGGACTTTCTTTTCGTTGCATGTGTCCTCTCGCCGCCGCCAGGGTGCGCTGCCAGGCAAAGCCTGTGCAACACCGACGGTGGCAGGGAGGTCTCCTCATGGTTTTGGTGTCCATGTGGGTCGGCTTGGTATGGCGAGGAGGGCTTGCTGTCATGTGTGCTGTTGTGAGGCATGCACGTGGGCGGAGGAGCAGCGTTTGCATGAGGTCGGACGCAGCATGGCTGTACGGGGCCACTAAAGGGGGAGGTTCGCACTGGCGGATCGGATCCTACATATTGGCATCCTTTGGCAGAGATCCGATCTGGCCTGGTCATAAAAGAGAATGGCGCCAAGACGTGATCTTGGGTGGAGACGGACTTTAGGTAATCGTAGTGTCTTGGTTAGGGTGGCGAGGTGGCGATGGCGTCCCTATGTTGAAATAATGTCCTTCCTGTCCTATACCCATTTCGTGGGCACACTTAGCACCGGTGGAGGGCGTGTTAAGGTGTGTCTCCGGCAGATCTTTCTGGATCTGGTCGGTTCTGGTTTTCGATGCTTTCATATGGATTTGGGCGGCATGTGTTGTCTTCGGAGGGTTGGAAGGCTCACTTCGGTATTTCTTCTTCGGGGCCACGTTTTGCAACACATATTGCGGCCGCCAACATCTTTTGGTGCACATCGATGAATTTTTGGCCGATGTTTCTATAAACTGTTGAGTTTAAACAAGTTTGCCCCGTCATGGCGGCAGAGGCGCCGACGAGTTTGGCTCACGATGCGCCGCCGATTGATGCAGGAGGAAAACAAGTTGACATCCCTAAGGATTTGGATGTATTGTTTCTCTATAAGGGTGTGTATGCGAAGACCTGTTGTGATGCTTGGCCTTAGAGCATCTTGATACGTCTCCGTCGTATCTATAATTTTTGATTGTTCATGTCAATATTATACAACTTTCATATATTTTTGGCAACATTTTATATGATTTATTGGATTAACCTATTGATTCAGTGCCCAGTGCCAGTTCCTGTTTGTTGCATGTTTTTTGTTTCGTAGAAAATCCATATCAAACGAAGTCCAAACGCGATAAAAATTTACGAAGAATTATTTTGGAATATATGTGATTTTGGGACTTGGAATCAACGCAAACGGGGGCCCACAGCCCCCACAAGACACCAGGGCGCGCCCCAGGGGCCAGGCGTGCCCTGGTGGGTTGTGCCCTCCTCGGATGTCGGTTGGAGCTCTACTTCGGGCGCAAAGAAGCTTATATCCGAAAAAAACCGTGTTAAAATCTCAGCGCAATCGGAGTTACGGATCTCTGGAAATATAAGAAACGGTTTTCGGCCAGATCTGGGGAATGCCGCCATGGAGGCCATGGACCAGAGTGGGAACTCTCCTCCCATATAGGGGGGAGGCCAAGGAAGAAAAAGAAGGAGGGGGGCTCTCTCCCCCTCTCTCCCGGTGGCGCCGGAGTGTCGTCGGGGCTAGGATCGTGACGGCGATCTACATCAACAATCTTGCTACCGTCTACACCAACTTTCTCCCCCTCTATGCAGCGGTGTAACACCTCTTCTCCCCGCTGTAATCTCTACCTAAACATGGTGCTCAACTCCATATATTATTTCCCAATGATATTTGGCTATCCTATGATGTTTGAGTAGATCCGTTTTGTCCTATGGGTTAATCATGATTTTGGTTGGTATGATTGTATATTTTATTTATGGTGCTGTCCTACGGTGCCCTCCGTCTCGCGCAAACGGAGGGATCCTCGTTGTAGGGTGTTGCAATATGTTCATGGTTTGCTTATTGTCGGTGTTGCAGGGGTGACAGTAGCCTAAACGCGGATAAGTGGGTTATGGCGTATGGGAGTAAAGAGGACTTGATACTTAATGCTATGGTTGGGTTTCACGACCTTAATGATCTTTAGTAGTTGCGGATGCTTGCTAGAGTTCCAATCATAAGTGCATATGATCCAAGTAGAGAAAGTATGTTAGCTCATGCCTCTCCCTTATGTAAAATTGCAAGAATGATTACCGGTACTTGTTATCGATTGCCTAGGGACAAATGACTTTCTTGTTGACAAAAGATATCTACTTTTATTACCTTGCGATTTATTCGTAGTTTATTCTTGCAAAGTACTCATAGTTTTATTCTTGCAAAATAGTTTCATACTTATTTTAGGTAAATCAAACATCAAGTGTGCGTAGAGTTGTATCGGTGGTCGATAGAACTTGAGGGAATATTTGTTCTGCCTTTAGCTTCTCGTTGGGTTCGACACTCTTATTTATCGAAGAAGGCTAGAAACGATCCCCTATACTTGTGGGTTATCAAGACCTTTTTCTGGCGCCGTTGCCGGGGAGCAATAGCGTGGGGTGAATATTTTCGTGTGTGCTTGTTTGCTTTATCACTAAGTAGTTCTTATTTTCTGTCCTAAGTTGTTCTCTATCTTTAGTTATGGATATGGAACACGAAACACCAAAAAAATTAGTTGTACTGCTAATCATGGAGATGGGGAACCTCCTAAAACCCTCGATGATCGTTATGTGAAAAATATTATGCATTACTTTGATAATCCCGAGAAAGCCCCATTCAAATTGATAATGGGAGTAACGTTGGATCAACGTGAATACTTTAGGGATTATCGCTTGACACAAAAAGGGAAATTATTATGGGATCAAATTGATATGTTGCATTGGTATGCTTGGAATTTATGACAGAGATATGATTATACTTGTTGCTCTAGGATGAACGCTCCACACCTTCTCTTTACATGCAAATTTAATGATAATGAAACCTTGGCTTCTTATGCCAATGGTAGATATGATTATTATGATGTGGAACGAATAGAAGAATTTGTTGCTTTTAAGGGTGCTTATGAAATTGAATCTTTGTTTTTAAAGTATGAAGCTTTTGATGATGATGTTTATAGACCTGAAAATTTTGCCATCCTTAAATATTGCTATGAAAATTATAAATACAATTCCGATATTGATATATTTATTGAGAAAGTCTCCGCTGTCCAAGAAGAGACTAATATTTTGCAGGAATCTATGGAAGAAGAAATTGATGAAACTGTGAGCTCATTGGATGAAAAAGATGATGAGGAGAGCGAAGAACAAAAGGAGGAAGAGCGGATTAGCTACCCGTGCTCACCTCCTAATGAGACTAGCTCTTCAACTCATACATTATTTAATTTACCTTCATGCTTACCGAAGGATGAATGCTATGATAATTGTTATGATCCCGTTGATTCTTTTGAAATATCCCTTTTTGATGAACTTAATGCTTGCTATGCTTGTGGCCAAGGTGCCAATATGAATTATGCTTATGGAGATGAACTTGCTATAGTTCCTTATGTTAAGAAAGAAACTGTTGCTATTGCACCCACACATGATAGTCCTATTATATTTTTGAATTCTCCAAACTACACTATATCGGAGAAGTTTTCTCTTATTAAGGATTATATTGATGGGTTGTGTTTTGCTACTACACATAATGATTTTGATGAATATAATATGCATGTGCTTGCTGCTCCTACTTGTAATTATTATGAAAGAGAAACTATATTTCTGTAACGCCCAGATAATTAAGTTACAGTAATCGTCTGCTAATGATGCCATGTCACCATTTTTACTGTAGCCAAATACCACGTTGATTCAAACCGATTCAAATTCAAATTTTAAAGTAAAGTCAAACAATTAAAGTTTTCAGATGTCAATAGTAAAAAGTACAAACTGTGACAAATAATTCATACGTAATATTGGTGAAGAAACCACATTTTTATAAAAGGTTAAATTGCACTAAAATAAATAAAACAGTGGCATTAACAATTAATTAAATGCCTTTACTAATATTATAAATTATCAAACTATTTTAATTAACGGTAAAACTTTTTGTGGCAGCAGCCTATTTGGTATCACTAATTTAGGTGCTACGTATATATTATACAGATCTAAAATAAATAGGAAATAAAATAGAAACCGAATAAACAGAAAATAAGTAAAAGAAGAATAGGCAAAAGATAAAACATAAAAATTAAAAAAAACCCCCCCCCCCCACGGCCAATTGGGCCTTGGCCCAGCTCCCTCCCCGGCCCACCTACTGGCCTATATGGCCCCTGCCTCCGCCGTCCCCGAACCCTAACCCTACCAAACCCCCTCGCACCCCCCCCATTCCGACGAGAACTGGATCGGGGCCGCGTCGCCGTCGACGCCGCCTCGGGCCGGACCCCGCCACCACCTCGCCGTCCCTACAGCGGCATACTCCCGAACGCCCTCCACCCCCACCACCACGCCCTTCTCGCCCCCCCACAACATCGACTATCCCACCCCCCCCGAACCTACACCCCACACAGTCAGGCCCCCCAATATATCTCTCCCCAATAATTCTTCCCCCAAGCGTTCCCTCTTCCACCCCGAACGGCCCTCTGAGCAGCTCGATGCGCGGGGCTTCCTTGCGCCCCTCGTGCCTGTTCATCTACAACGGGGGTGAGCCCGCTGCAATCTGCCTCCCCCCTTCTGTCTCTGTCACCCGCACGGCCGCCCCACACCGCCCCGCACCTCGCGCCCTCGTGCGCCCGCGGTGCGACCTGGCCACGTCGCCGTGCGCTGCCGCCCTATGCCGTCGCGCCGCCCAAGAGCCCAAACATCAACCCCTCACCTCCCCCACCCCCCGTCCGCCCATACCGCTGCCGCGCCGCCCGTGACCTCCTCCCGCTCGCCGCCGCCAGCTACTGCTGCGGCTCGCACGCACCAGCCGCCCCTGCCACCGCGCCCCACTCGCGCTCGCCGTGGCTGCTCGCGCCGCTGCGCCCGCGCCTCCCCTGCTGCTCGCCACTGCACCGCTCGCCGCGGCCGCTTCCCGCACCTCCCGCTCGCCGGCACCGGCCGCGCGGCCCTGTGCCCGGCCTCGCCTCTCTACCGCCGCTCGCTGGCCGCCCGTGCGCGCCTCTGTGGCCGCCGGCGCCCCGCTGCGTGTGTGCGTGCATGTGTGTGTGGCCGAGATGGGCCACTGCCATATGGGCCCCACCCCAGAACGATTTAAAAAAAAGGAATTAAAAAAATTAAAACATAATGAATAATTAAATTAATTAATTAATTAACTTAACCTAATTAATTTTGATTAATTAAACTAATTAAGATTAATTAACTTAATGAACTCATTAACTTATTTAATATGTTAATTAACTTAAACAGTCACTGACAGGTGGGACCCACATGTCAGTTTGACCCAGTCAACAGTACAGTTGACTGCTGATGTCATGCTGACATCATAATTGTATTTTCGAATTAATTTAATTAATAATAATTTCAGAATTAATTAAATCTTTAAAATTTAATATAAAATAAACCGTAGCCCAGATGAAAATACTTTCTACATGAATGTTCATTAGAACGACGAGACGAATCTGATTACGCAGTCCGTTCGTTCACCATACGTCCCTAGCATAACGAACATGCAACAATCCACCTCTGTTTCATCTGCCCGAAAATGCCAAACTTCGGATAACATTCCCGGATGTTATTCCTCTTTGTCTGTATCACCGAGCACTGCGATAGGTCACCCCTAGCACCGCTTATCGTCATGATTATGTTTTGTGATGCTTTGTTTGCTCCGTATTTACTGTTTCTTCCCCCTCTTCTCTTCGGTAGACTACGAGACCGACATCACTGCTGCCCCGAACGACTACGGTGTTGACAACCCCTCCTTCTCGACTGAGCAACCAGGCAAGCCCGCCCTTTGATCATCCCGATATCGCCTATTCTATTTTCTCATGCTTGCATTAGATTTTGCTACTGTAATTGATTGCTCCTATTCTGATGCATAGCCTGCTTTTGTAACCTGCTTATTGTTACCTTACCTGCCTATTTCAAACTGCTTAGTATAGGCTGGCTAGAGACCCACCAGTGACCCCACTTGTCCCAACTGCCCCGCTGGATTATCAAAAGACCCGATCAACGGGATCGAAGACCAGGCCCCGTCACCGCACATCACCCCTTTAGTTGTACGACACTGCAACGTTACTATCGAGTGCCGAGGGTGATACCTCGTTTAGCACTTCTGATGTTAACTCCGTAGAGTAGCTATTCGGTCGTGATCATCGAGGGTGATTCCTCCTTCACCACTCCCGATAACGACGCTGCCGTGCAACACCTCAAGTGTGAACCCATCGAGGGTGATTCCTCCGAGTTCACCTTGACAGATACATCGAGTAGGAATCCAACGAGGGTGATACCTCGGATTCCCCTGAAGTTATGGACACACGGATACTTGGACTTTACAACTGTTACTTGGAAAGGCGGGTCGACCCTGAGGGGTATCCGCGAATGATGTGGAGACGGGTTGACCTGGAGGGTGACCGAGAGATAAATACGAGGCATGGCCGGGCATTCTTAGCCCTTGGCGCAAGTCCTCGAGACGGGGCGACGGGGTCACATCGATCATGAGTCTCTGCTCGTTACCGCAAGCCCTAATCCACTAATGATTTGGATATTTGATCCGAGCAGGCCTCTGGCCTGATAGCACTAACCATCACGTGGGAAAAGTTATGAGCACTCTGCATCGTAGCATCAGCCGAAAGCTCTGTCAGACGTCCAGTTCAGCCTCGTGGCTGTGTCGGGCCAGTGCCATCCAGGACTGAGGTGGTGCTCGTCCCGACCCTGCACACACCGACCCGGAGTGCACAGGGCGATGGCCCAAGACCCCTGAGCGCTTAGGATATAGACCGACGGGGTCCTCTCTGCTGAGCTGTAGGTAGGGTTTCGGTGTATCGTTTGGCCGAGGCCGGGCATGACCCAGGAAAGTGTGTCCGGCCGGAGTGAAGCGAGCGTGGTGGGTAAGTTGGTGCACCCCTGCAGGGAAGAACACATCTATCGATAGCCGGTCCTACGGTAAAGGACACTCGGAGTTGTATCCCGATCGATACAACTAGAACTTGAGATGATACCTGGATTTGTGGCTCCGGGATTGCTTTCTCGCAGGGAGTCGAGAAAGGATCTCTGGCCGAGGTTGATACTTGGATATTATGGCTCTGGGATTGCTTTCTCGCAGGGAGTCGAGAAAGGATCTCTGGGTGAGGTTGATCACACTACTACTACTTTACATTATGCTACTCTGCACTCTTATAATGCTGCAAGACCACTGAAGATGATGAAGATGCTAGTCTTCGATAGGACTAGGCTTTCTCTCTATTCTGGCATTTCTGCAGCCCAGTTCACATATACGGCCTCCCTTTGATAATGTTGCATATGTAGTGTAGATCCTTGCTTGCTGAGTACTTCGGATGAGTACTCACGGTTGCTTTGCTTTCTTTTTCCCCCATATCCAATTGTTGCAACCAGATGACAGAGCCCCTGAGACAGCTGCCCCCGCCGACGATCGCTACTACTACCCCGAGGATGGCTATTACTATGAGTTGGCTGACGACCAGGAGTAGGATCGAAGGGTCCCAGGCAGGAGGCCTGCGCCTTTCGATCGTAGCTTTTGTTTTGTCCCGCCTTGTTAAGGGCTTATCTCTCTGTCTTATGTCTGTACTCAGATATCTAATGCTTCCGCTGACGCTTGTATGCGAGCTTATGTATTCGAGCCCTCGAGGCCCCTGGCTTGTAATATAAAGCTTGTATGACTTTATTTATGTTTTAGAGTTGTGTTGTGATATCTTCCCGTGAGTCCTTAGGCTTGATCGTGTGCATTTGCGTGTATGATTAGTGCATGATTGAGCCGGGGGGTCACAAGTTGGTATCAGAGCCGACTGCCTGTAGGAACCCCCATTTCTGACTCCTTGGCCGAAGTTGAGTCTAGTGTTGCAAAACTATTTTACTAACATAGATGTGTGGCTTACGGGCCCACGTCGCCAACTGGGTGGTATTAGGATCTTTTATTTCTCGTCTATACTATGGGACTCTGATCTCTCTCCTATTCGGGTTAAAATTTTACTAACTCCAACATTAGGTTCTCGTGATCACATCCACCCGGTGTTCTGAAATATTCCCCCTTACTTCAAGATTGTGGGCCAGGTTCTGCTTACAAGATCCTTTTATCGAGGCCACCCTGTGTTGACACTTACAGATTCCTCGCCCTAGCAGTTTTCTCCGACGTGGATGTAGCCTTTGCTATGTCTCGTTGTGTGCTTCCTTACCGCGTGCCTGCACGCCGCCTAGTTTGTCTAGCTGCGAGCGTTCCCGGGCGCGTACTATCCATTTCAATCTAACTCTGTGTATGGATTGGTATGTCTTTAACGACTACTACCATATATCTAATGCCCTTCCTGTTCATTTCCCGTGTTACATCATGAATAACTCCATTCACATGCAGTTTTTCTTGCTAAACTACCCCTATTTATTTGGCAGGATGGCTGACGATCCTCCACCTCCACCCTATATCGCCGCAATGATGCAGCAGTTTATGACCGGACTAATGGCCGAATTCCCAACTCAGAATACTCATCAACAGTCTGCTCCAATAACTCTACCAGAATTCGTGCGCCGCAATCCGTCCACTTTTCGCAGCTCGACTGATCCAATGGATGCTGATGATTGGCTACGTGACATTGCCTTCCAGATGAAGTCGGCCAATGTTAACCCTGACAATTACGTCACCTATGCGACATATCACCTGAGGGGTTCAGCTGCTCAATGGTGGGAAAGCCACAAGGGTATGTTGCCTGCTGAAATAGTAACCACTTGGCAGCAATTTTAGTCAGCCTTTCGTGCATGATACATTCCTCCAGGTCTGATCGACCAGAAGAAGCAGGAGTTCCGCAAACTCACACAGGGCAAAATGACTATGAATGAATATCAGAGGAAATTTCTCGAATTGTCCCGCTATGCTGAAGATGACGTCTGCACTGATGCCCGCAAGTAGGAGAAATTCCATGAAGGACTGCATACTGATATAAACCTCGCACTTGCTGTCCAAGATTGCACAGATTTTGCAATGCTTGTCAGCCAATCTTTCCGAGTTGAAACTGCTCTGACTAAATGCCAGGAGTCGCTCAAGCGCACTCGTGATGTTGGTTCGTCTTCGGGTCGGCCTGCTCAGAAATGTCGAGTCTGGATCCCACACAATGTTCATCACCGAGCTGCTCCAACACCAAGGTCGTCTTATGTTGCACCTCGTCTGCCTCCGCCGCTGAGACAACTAATGACTCAGGGTGGACAGTCCAATGCTGTAGCTCCTCCCCATAATGATGGGAATTGCTTCATGTGTGGTCAACCAGGGCACCGTGCTAACAATTGCCGCCGGAACCAAAATCGAAATGCCCGGGCTCGTCAGCCCAGGAATCCCAATGCCAGACCGTCTGCTGTTGTACTGGGCCATGCCAACCATGTCAATGAAGAAGAGGCTCAGAAAGAACCAACCATTGTGATGGGTACCCTCCCGATTAATTCAGTTGCTGCTTCTGTCCTTTTCAACTCGGGAGCATCACATTCCTTTGTGTCTCAACAATTTGCTCAGCTGCATGAATTACATCTAGAGCTGTTACCCACACCATTAGAGATTATCACTCCCCGTTCCAGGTGGCTAACCAAGATGGTAAGTCACAACAATCATATCAAAATTGAAGAGTTGATGTTCTCTGCTTCCCTTATTGCTCTTGGACCTTCCGACATAGACAACATTCTCGGTATGGACTGGTTGACAACCCATAATGCTTTGATTGACTGTGCTACTAAGACAGTCCAGCTCACACACCCTTCTGGTCAGGTGATCAACTACTCAGCCAAGATAATACAGAATGCCGAGAGCCAGATTTATGCTCTGAATGCGTTGAATGCTTCACCTCTTCAAGGCATCGAGAACGTTCCTGTTGTTCGTAATTTTCAAGACGTCTTCCCAGAGGAACTTCCAGGAATACCCCCTGCTAGAGCTGTCGAGTTTGTCATCGACTTGAAACCAGGCACAACTCCTATTGCGAAGCGTCCTTATAAAATGCCTCCGCACCACCTTCTCGAGCTTAAGGAAGAAATCGACAAGTCACTTAAGAAGGGTTTCATCCGCCCCAATTTCTCTGCTTGGGGAGCACCTTCCCTCTTTGTCAAGAAGAAGGATGGTACGAATTGGTTGGTTCAAGATTATCGACCAATCAACCAAGCGACAATTCAGAACAAGTATCCGCTTCCCAGAATCAATGATCTGTATGATCAACTTGCTGATTCATCAGTATTCTCTAAGCTTGATTTGAGATTGGGATACCACCAGATCCGAGTTCGAGAAGAGGATATCCCGAAGACAGCATTCGTTACTCGCTATGGTTCTTATGAGTACACTGTCATGTCTTTCGGCTTGACTAATGCTCCAGTTACATTCTCCCGGTTAATGAATTACATCTTCATGGATTATCTCGACAAATTTGTCATGGTATATCTGGATGATATACTGGTTTATTCAAAGAATGAAGAAGAACATGCCGAAGATCTTCGGCTTGTACTGGAGAAGCTGCGTGAACACCAACTGTATGCCAAGTATTCAAAATGCGAGTTCTGGTTGTCTGAAGTGACATATCTCGGCCATGTGATTTCCAAAGATGGCATTGCCGTTAACCCAGAACGAGTTCAGGCTATTCTTGAATGGACTCCACCGAAAAATGTCAAGCAAGTCAGAAGTTTTCTCGGCCTTGCAAGCTATTGCCGTCGCTTCATCAAGAATTTCTCAAAGATTGCTAAGTCTTTGACTGATCTGCTTCACAAGTGCGTTAAGTTTGAATGGACAGAATAATGTCAGGAAAGTTTTCGAACACTCATAGACAAGCTGACATCTACCCCAGTGCTAGCTCCTCCAGATTCTCGCAAAGATTTTGTGATCTATTGTGACGCATCCCGTGAAGGATTAGGCTGTGTCCTAATGCAAGAGCATAAAGTGATTGCCTATGGCTCTCGTTAGTTGCGCCCGCATGAAGAGAATTATTCGGTACATGATCTAGAACTAGCTGCTGTCATCTATGCACTGTAGTTATGGCGACATTACCTTCTCGGTAATCGTTGCGAGATATACACGGATCATAAAAGTCTGAAGTATTTGTTCACTCAGCCATCTCTAAACCTCCGTCAGCAAAGATGGATGGAGACCATTGCGGACTATGATTTGGGTATTTCTTATACCACTGGCAAGGCTAATGTAATGGCTGATGCGTTAAGCCGTAAATCCTATTGCTGTGAACTTGAAGTCCAGCTAGAGCAACCACTTCTGTATGAAGAGCTTCAAAAGCTAAATATCGAGATAGTTCCTCAAGGATACCTAAAAACCTTGGTTGTTGAACCAGACCTTGAGAAGGCTGTTAAGAGTGCGCAAGCTAAAGATGCTGAAGTTGATTTGATGAAGAAAGACCCTCACCTTAAAAGTACAGGGATTTCTTGCTATCTGAAGATAGAACTTTGTATTTCAGAGACCACATTGTGGTACCTCGCTTCGAGCTTATGCCTGACAAGGTCATGAAGGGGGCACATGACACACCGATGTCTATTCATCCGGGTAGCACCAAGATGTATCGTGATCTTCGTCAAAGGTACTGGTGGTCTAGAATGAAGCAGGACATTGCTCGATATGTTGCTGAATGTGATGTCTGTCGACGCATTAAAGCAGAACATCAGAAGCCTGCCGGAATTCTGCAACCACTTCCTATTCCGTTGTGGAAATGGGATAAGGTTCAAATGGATTTCATTACTGGCCTTCCCAAGTCACAGAAGGGAGACAACCCAGATGTTTTAGAGAGTCATTTATTTCTGTTGAGTGCTTTTATTAAGTTTAAAAACAAAAAAAAAATATAGTGGGGAACTTAAAACTTCACAAAAACAGAAGCGATTGAAAGGTGATGCATTGGAGAAGTGAGGGTCGACCTTGAACACTTTTGTTCATGCTCATGGAAACAATGCAAATTTTTCATGGAAGTTTATCACAAAAATAATTATCCCCTTGTAAAAATCCATTGTATTATAAAAATAATGTGCCAAGATTTGCCTTTAGGATGATTAGATTGCTTGTTGGTATGTGCGGTGCAAAAACAGAAACTTTGGCTGTAGTGCGCGATTTTAAATTTTTTACTGGAACGTCGAAAGTTTCTGAAACTTTTTGAAAAATATTGCTACACAATTTTTTTATTTTTTCCTAATTTTTCAGAATTTTTAGAGTTACAGAAATATGGTGAATGTTCAGATCTTTACAGACTTTCCTGTTTTCACAGATTACTGTTATAGCTTCATTATTTGCGTATGTTTGAAATCTTGTTGAGCCCCCTTTGACTTGGGGCCATAGAATTGTGATAGCATATAGTGGGTAATGTTTGATTATAATTATACAATAATGTTATAGCAGTACATGATGGGATTTGACTGCCATATTCACTAACCCCGTCACTAAAAGTTCGGTTAAGTTTTGTGTGGATGAAGTGATCAAAGATCGAGGAGGTCTTGATATAAGAAGAAGGAGGAGAGGCAAGAGCTCAAGCTTGGGGATTCCCAAGGCACCCCAAGTAAATATTCAAGGAGACTCAAGCGTCTAAGCTTGTGGATGCCCCAGAAGGCATCACATCTTTCTTCAACAAGTATCGGTATGTTTTCGTCTTCGTTTCGTTCACGTGATATGTGTAAATCTTGGAGCGTCTTTTGTGTTTATTTTTCACTTTTCTTTTATGCACCATGCTGGTATGAGATAGTCCATGGTTGATTTATAGAATGCTCATTGCACTTCACTTATATCTTTTGAGTGTGGCTTTATAGAATGCTTCATATGCTTCACTTATATCATTTGAAGTTTGGATTGCCTGTTTCTCTTCACATAGAAAACCGTTATTTGTAGAATGCTCTTTTGCTTCACTTATACTTATTAGAGCATGGTCTTTTGTAGAAAGAATTAAACTCTCTTGCTTCACTTATACCTATTTAGAGAGTCAACAGGAATTGGTCAATTGCATGGTTATTCATAAAATCCTACATAAAACTTATGGATCACTGAATATGATATGTTTGATTCCTTGCAATAGTTTTGCGATATAGAGATGGTAATATGTGGGAGGTATTAGTAAACGGTTGTGGTTAGTAAGAATATTGGTGTTAAGGTTTGTGATTCCTGAAGCATGCACGTATAGTCTCTCGTTATGCTATGAAGTTGGAGCATGATTTATTATTGATTGTCTTCCTTATGAGTGGCGGTCGGGGATGAGCGATGGTCTTTTCCTACCAATCTATCCCACTAGGGCCATGCGTAGTAGTACTTTGCTTCGAGGGCTAATAAACTTTTGCAATAAGTATATGAGTTCTTTATGACTAATGTGAGTCCATGGATTATACGCACTCTTACCTTTTCGCAATCTGCTAGCCTCTATGGTACCGTGCATTGCCCTTTCTCACCTCGAGATGTGGTGCAAACTTTGCAGGTGCATCCAAACCCCGTGATATGATACGCTCTATCACACATAAGCCTTATTATATCTTCCTCAAAATAGCCACCATACCTACCTATTATGGCCTTTCCATAGCCATTCCGAAATATATTGCCATGCAACTTCCACCACTTCCGTTTGATGACTTGAGCATTCATTGTCATATTGCTTTGCATGATCATATAGCTGACACAGTAGTTGTGGCTCAGCCACCGTTCACCATTTTTTTATACATGTTACGCTAGATCACTTCACATCCTGGTACACTGCCAGAGGCATTCATATATAGTCATATTTTGTTCTAGGTATCGAGTTTTAATTTCTTTTGAGTTATAAGTAAATAGATGTGTGATGATCATCATTAATCATTTTTAGAGCATTGTCCCAGTGAGGAAAGGATGATGGAGACTATGATTTCCCCACAAGTCGGGATGAGACTCCGGACAATGAGAGAAAAGAAAAAAAAAGAAAAAAGAAAAAAGGAAAAAAAAGAAAAAAGAAAAAAAGAAAAAAAGGAAAAAGGAAAAAAAGAAAAGAAAAGAAAAACAAAGAGAGAAGGGGCATGCTAGTTCCACACTTGTGTTTCAAAGTAGCACCATGTTTTTCATATAGAGAGCCTCATATGTTGTCACTTTCATATACTAGTGGGAAATTTTCATTATAGGATTAGATGCACACCCACTTAGTTTTTATGTTGATCTTTCATACACTTATAGCTCTTAGTGCATTCGTTGCATGGCAATCCCTAATCCTCACGTTGATATCAATTGATGGGCATCTCCATAGCCCGTTGGTTAGCCGCGTCGATGTGAGACTTTCTTACCTTTTTTTTTGCCTTCTCAATAATTACCCCTATCATCATACTCTATTCCACCTATAGTGATATATCCATGGCTTGCACTCATGTATTGCATGAGGGTTGAAAAAGCTGAAGCACGTTAAAAAGTATGAACCAATTGCTCGGCTTGTCATCGGGGTTGTGCATGATAAATACTTTGTGTTAAGAAGACATAGCTTGACAAGACTATATGATTTTGTAGGGATAGATTTCTTTACCGTTGATATTTTAAAAGACACGATTGTTTGTTGGGATGCCTGAGTATTAATGTCTTTATGTCAAATTATAGACTATTGCTTTGAATCACTTATGTCTTAATATTCATGCCATGATTAGACATATGATCAAGATTATGTTAGGTAGCATTCCACATCAAAAAATATCTTTTTTATCATTTACCTACTCAATGACGAGTAGGAATTAAGCTTGGGATGCTGATACGTCTCCGTCGTATCTATAATTTTTGATTGTTTCATGCCAATATTATACAAATTTCACATATTTTTGGCAACATTTTAAATGATTTATTGGAGTAACCTATTGATTCAGTGCCCAGTGCCAGTTCCTGTTTGTTGCATGTTTTTTGTTTCGCAGAAAATACATATCAAACGAAGTCCAAATGCGATAAAAATTTATGGAGAATTATTTTAGAATATATGTGATTTTTGGGACTTGAAATCAACGCAAACGGGGGCCCACAGCCCCCACAAGACACCAGGGCGCGCCACAGGGGCCAGGCGCGCCCTGGTGGGTTGTGCCCTCCTCAGATGTTGGTTGGAGCTCTACTTCGGGCGCAAGGAAGCTTATATCCGGAAAAAATCATGTTAAAATCTCAGCGCAATCGGAGTTACGGATCTCCGGGAATATAAGAAACGGTTTTCGGCCAGATCTGCGGAACGCGAAACAGAAGAGACAGAGAGGGAGATCCAATCTCGAAGGGGCTCCTGCCCCTCCGCCGCCATGGAGGCAGTGAACCAGAGGGGGAACTCTATTTCCATCTAGGGGGGAGGCCAAGGAGGGGGGCTCTCTCCCGCTCTCTCCCGGTGGCGCCGGAGTGCCGTCGGGGCTAGGATCGTGACGGCGATCTACATCAACAATCTTGCTACTGTCTACACCAAGTTTCTCCCCCTCTACGCAGCGGTGTAACACCTCTTCTCCCCGCTGTAATCTCTACTTAAACATGGTGCTCAACTCCATATATTATTTCCCAATGATATTTGGCTATCCTATGATGTTTGAGTAGATCTGTTTTGTCCTATGGGTTAATCGTGATCTTAGTTGGTATGATTGTATATTTTATTTATGGTGCTATCCTGCGGTGCCCTCTGTCTCGCGCAAATGGAGGGATCCTCGCTGTAGGGTGTTGCAATATGTTTATGGTTTGCTTATTGTCGGTGTTGCGGTGGTGACAGCAGCCTAAACGCGGATAAGTGGGTTATGGCATATGGGAGTAAAGAGGACTTGATACTTAATGCTATGGTTGGGTTTCACGACCTTAATGATCTTTAGTAGTTGCGGATGCTTGCTAGAGTTCCAATCATAAGTGCATATGATCCAAGTAGATAAAGTATGTTAGCTCATGCCTCTCCCTCATGTAAAATTGCAAGAATGATTACCGGTACTTGTTATCGATTGCCTAGGGACAAATGACTTTCTTGTTGACAAAAGATATCTACTTATATTACCTTGTGATTTATTCGTAGTTTATTCTCGCAAAGTACTCTTAGTTTTATTCTTGCAAAATAGTTTCATATTTGTTTTAGGTAAAGCAAGCGTCAAGTGTGCATAGAATTGTATCGGTGGTCGATAGAACTTGAGGGAATATTTGTTCGGCCTTTAGCTCCTTGTTGGGTTCGACACTCTTATTTATCGAAGAAGGCCAGAAACGATCCCCTATACTTGTTGGTTATCAAGACCTTTTTCTGGCACCGTTGCCGGGGAGCAATAGCATGGGGTGAATATTCTCGTGTGTGCTTGTTTGCTTCATCACTAAGTAGTTTTTATTTCCCGTCCTAAGTTGTTCTCTATCTTTAGTTATGGATATGGAACATGAAACACCAGAAAAATTAGTTGTACTTGCAACTCATGGAGATGGGGAACCTCCTAAAACCCTCGATGATCGTTATGTGAAAAATATTATGCACTACTTTGATAATCCCGAGAAAACCCCATTCAACTTGATAATGGGAGTAACATTGGATCAACGTGAATACTTTAGGGATTATCGCTTGACACAAAAAGTGAAATTATTATGGGATCAAATTGTTATGTTGCATTGGTATGATTGGAATTTATGCCAGAGATATGATTATACTTGTTGCTCTAGGATGAAGGCTCCACACCTTCCCTTTACATGCAAATTTAATGATAATGAAACCTTGGCTTCTTATGCCAATGGTAGATATGATTATTATGATGTGGAACGAATAGAAGAATTTGTGGCTTTTAAGGGTGCTTATGAAATTGAATCTTTGTTCTTAAAGTATGAAGCTTTTGATGATGATGTTTATAGACCTGTAAATTTTGCCATCCTTAAATATTGCTATGAAAATTATAGATACAATTCCGATATTGATATATTTATTGAGAAAGTCTCCGCTTTCCAAGAAGAGACTAATATTTTGCAGGAATCTATGGAAGAAGAAATTGATGAAACTGTGAGCTCATTGGATGAAAAAGATGATGAGGAGAGCGAAGAACTAAAGGAGGAAGAGCGGATTAGCTACTGATGACCCAAAAGTATAGGGGATCTATTGTAGTCCTTTCGATAAGTAAGAGTGTCGAACCCAACGAGGAGCAGAAGGAAATGACAAGCGGTTTTCAGCAAGGTATTCTCTGCAAGCACTGAAATTATCGGTAACAGATAGTTGTGTGATAAGATAATTCGTAACGGGTAACAAGTAACAAAAGTAACTAAGATGCAGCAAGGTGGCCCAATCCGTTTGTAGCAAAGGACAAGCCTGGACGAACTCTTATATAAAGCAAAGCGCTCCCCAGGACACATGGGAATTGTTGTCAAGTTAGTTTTCATCATGCTCATATGATTCGTGTTCGTTACTTTGATAATTTAATATGTGGGTGGACCGGTGCTTGGGTGCTGCCCTTCCTTGGACAAGCCTCCCACTTATGATTAACCCCTCTCGCAAGCATCCGCAACTACGAAAGAAGAATTAAGATAAATCTAACCATAGCATGAAACATATGGATCCAAATCAGCCCCTTACGAAGCAACGCATAAACTCGGGTTTAAGCTTCTGTCACTCTAGCAACCCATCATCTACTTATTACTTCCCAATGCCTTCCCCTAGGCCCAAATCATGGTGAAGTGTCATGTAGTCGACGTTCACATAACACCACTAGAGGAAAGACAACATACATCTCATCAAAATATCAAACGAATACCAAATTCACATGATTACTTATAACAAGACTTCTCCCATGTCCTCAGGAACAAATGTAACTACTCACAAAGCATATTCATGTTCATAATCAGAGGAGTATTGAATAGCATTAAGGATCTGAACATATGATCTTCCACCGAATAAACAAACTAGCATCAACTACAAGGAGTAATTAACACTACTAGCAACCCACAGGTATCAATCTGAGGTTTTGAGACAAAGATCGGATACAAGAGATGAACTAGGGTTTGAGAGGAGATGGTGCTGGTGAAGTGTTGATGGAGATTGACCCCCTCTCGATGAGAGGATCGTTGGTGATGATGATGGCTTCGATTTCCCCCTCCCGGAGAGAAGTTTCCCCGGCAGAACAGCTCCGCCGGAGCCCTAGATTGGTTCTGCCCAGGTTCCGCCTAGAGACGGCGGTGCTTCGTCCTGCAAGCTTTTCTTGATTTTTTTCCAGGTCAAAACACACAATATAGCAGAAGATGGGCATCGGGGGCCTGCCAGGTGGCCCACAAGGCAGGGGGCGCGCCCTCCACCCTTCTGGATGGCAGGTGGCCCCCTCTGGTGCTTTCTTCGCCTATAGTTTTTATTAATTCCAAAATTACTCTCCGTGGAGTTTCAGGACTTTTGGAGTTGTGCAGAATAGGTCTCTAATATTTGCTCCTTTTCCAGCCGAGAATTCCAGCTGCCGGCATTCTCCCTCTTCATGTAAATCTTGTAAAATAAGAGAGAAAAGGCATAAGTATTGTGCCATAATGTGTAATAACAGCCCATAATGCAATAAATATCAACATGAAAGCATGATGCAAAATGGACGTATCAACTCTCCCAAGCTTAGACCTCGCTTGTCCTCAAGCGAAAGCCGAAATCGAAAAATATGTCCACATGTTTAGAGATAGAGGTGTCGATAAAATAAAATACGAACATGAGGGCATCATGATCATCTTTAGAGCAGCAACATATATTGTCACATAATTTCTTATGCCAAAGTAACAATTCATTCACAAGGTAAAGTATGAACCAAAAACTTCATTGAAAAACTAACAAACTATGATCTCAGTCATTTTAGCAATAGCAATTTATCATAACATCGGACAGAGTCAATTTTAGAGCTTTTCAGCAAGTCCACATACTCAACTATCATCTAGTCTTTCACGATTGCTAACTCTCACGCGATACTTATGTGTTCAAAGCTTCAGTCGGACACAGAGAAAGATAGGGGCTTATAGTTTCGCCTCCCAACCTTTTACCTCAAGGGTAATGTCAACAATAATACTTTATGATGACCTACATCCGAGGGGATATATATCTGGATCTTTCTCCAACACATAGTGCTTGCCAAAAGGAAAAAAGTGTAAAAAGAAAAGGTGAAGATCACCATGACTCTTGTATAAGGGTAGAAGATAAAAGTAAAATATAGGCCCTTCGCAGAGGGAAGCAGAGGTTGTCATGCACTTTTATGGTTGGATGTACGAAGTCTTAACGCAAAAGAACGTCACTTTATATTGCCGCTTGTGATAAAGAACTTTATTATGCAGTCCGTCTCTTTTATTTCTTCTATATCACAAGTTCGTATAAAGCTTATTTTCTTCACACTAATAGATCATACATATTTAGAGAGCAATTTTATTGCTTGCACCGATGACAACTTACTTGAAGGATCTTACTCAATCCATAGGTAGCTATGGTGGACTCTCATGGCAAAACTGGGTTTAGGGATGTTTGGATGCACAAGTAGTATCTCTACTTGGTGCAAAGAATTTGGCTAGCGTAAGAGAGAAAAGCAAGCTGAACATGTTGGAGGATCCATGACAATATAACTTCTATTCGGATATAGGAAAACATAACTCATTATGTTGTCTTCCTTGTCCAACATCAACTTTTTAGCATGTCATATTTTAATGAGTGCTCACAATCACAAAAGATGTCCAAGATAGTATGTTTGTATGTGAAACCTCTCTTTCTTTATTACTTCCTATTAATTGCAACAATGACCAAAACTATATTTGTCAACTCCCAACAAATTTTATTCATCATACTCTTTATATGTGAAGTCATTACTCTCCATAAGATCAATATATGATCTCTTTATTTCCTTTAATTTCTTTCTCTTATTTTTATTCCCTCAAGATCATAGCAAGAAAGTAAGGCCCTCAACACAAAACTACTCTTTATTATATAGCTCACGGACTCGATTACATAGATAAATATCAAAATAAAACTCAAAGCTAGATCATACTAAAACTTTATTCTACTAGATCAAGATATAACCAAAAGGATCGAACTAAGAAAAATGATAGAAGTAAAGGTGTGATAGTGTGATATGATATCGGGGCATCTCCCCCAAGCTTGGCAGCTGCCAAGGGGAGTGCCCATACCCATGTATTTATATTTCTTTCTTCGGAGGCGGTGATGGTGGAGTTGTTGATGACGAAATTTTATCCTCCGTCTTCCAAGGCATAGGTTCACCATCGTAGAAAGATGAACAAGTCTCTGGGATCCTCAAATCTGTAGCCAAACTCATCCTTTTAAATCTATATTCATACTCACTGTTTTGGTTCTGCAGGTCATAGATCTGGGCTTGGAGATGCTCGATTTTCTCATGAAGCTTGAAGATAGCCTCCCTAATGTTCTCGGCATCCAGCTTGTGACCACTAGTAAATTCAGCGATCATCATGTGCTTGGCATTGAGTCCGCGTTCCACCATCCCTTGGCACTTGAAGACTTGCTGCTCCACTGCTTCGAGCCTTGTCTCCACGCTTTCGGTCTTCTTAGACCCTTCGGTATCATGGATGTGCAGCACCCCCTCACGTAGCTCAATGGTTTGAGGGTGTTGCAGCACCTCCGTGAGATAAGGGTTGATGACCTTCTCGAAAAACATGTCCTTGGGGGCGCTTGGAGACGTCATGGCGATTTGGATCTGTCAGAAAAACAGCTCGAAACAAGAACAGGAGATATTGCCATGGTACGGTGGTCAAAACCTTCGGGAGATTATATAATGAATTTTTACCGACCAAAAGAAGTATTGTGCAAGAAAACGGAGTCCGGAGGGCACACGAGGTGGCCACAAGGCAGGGGGCGCGCCCATCACCCTTGTGGTGTCCTCATGTCTCTTTCGGACTACTTTTAATTGTCCTAATTTTTTAAATATTCCAAAACGGAGAAAAATTGATATTATAACAATTTTGGAGTCGGTTTACTTACCATACCACATACCTATTCCTTTTCGGAGTCTGAAACGTTCTGGAAAGTGTCCCTTATGTACTCCTCCGTTGTTACGGTGTCAATTATATTGGTCTCAACATCTATGGGATTACCTGAGATATAATGTTTGATTCTTTGACCGTTTACCACCTTAGATTTGTGTCTTCAGCGTTGTTGATTTTTATGGCACCGGAACGATAGACCTCCTCGATAATGTAAGGACCTTCCCATTTAGAGAGAAGCTTTCCTGCAAAAAATCATAAACGAGAGTTGTATAGCAAAACATGATCACCTACATTAAACTCACGCTTTTGTATCCTTTTTTCATGCCATCTTTTAACTTTTTCTTTAAACAACTTGGCATTCTCATAGGCTTGGGTTCTCCATTCATCAAGCGAGCTTATGTCAAATAACCTCTTCTCACCGGCAAGTTTGAAATCATAGTTGAGCTCTTTGATTGCCCAAGCTTTGTGTTCTAGTTCAAGAGGTAAGTGACAAGCCTTTCCATAAACCATTTTATATGTAGACATACCCATTGGGTTTTTATAAGCAGTTCTATAAGCCCATAATGCATCATCAAGTTTCTTAGACCAATTCTTTCTAGATCTATTAACAGTCTTTTGTAAAATCAACTTAATCTCTCGATTGCTCAATTCTACTTGACCGCTAGACTGAGGATGATATGGAGATGCAATTCTATGGTTAACATCATACTTAGCAAGCATTTTACGGAAAGCACCACCAATTGTCATAAAATATCTAGGGACTCCAAACCTAGGAAAAATAACTTCTTTAAGAATCTTAATAGAAGTGTTATGATCAGCACTACTAGTTGGAATAGGTTCTACCCACTTAGTAACGTAATCAACAGCAACTAAAATATGTGTATACCCATTAGAGGAAGGAAAAGGTCCCATATAATCAAAACCCCAAACATCGAATGGTTCAATAACAAGTGAATAATTCATAGGCATTTCCTGACGTCTACTAATATTACCAATTCTTTGACATTCATCACAAGACAAGACAAACTTACGAGCATCCTTGAAGAGAGTAGGCCAATAAAAACCAGATTGTAATACCTTGTGTGCAGTCCTATCTCCAGCGTGGTGTCCTCCGTAAGACTCGGAGTGGCACTTGCGTAGGATCTGTTCCTGTTCATGCTCAGGTATACAACGTCTAATAACACCATCTACTCCTTCTTTATAAAGGTGTGGGTCATCCCAAAAGTAATGTCTTAAATCATAGAAAAACTTTTTCTTTTGCTGGTATGTGAAACTAGGTGGTATATATTTAGCAACAATGTAATTAGCATAATCAGCATACCATGGAGTATTACGAGAAGCATTTATGAAAGCTAATTGCTCATCAGGAAAACTATCATCAATAGGCAGTGGGTCATCAAGAACATTTTCTAACCTAGACAAGTTGTCTGCTATGGGGATCTCAGCTCCCTTTCTATCAATAATATGCAAATCAAATTCTTGTAGCAAGAGAACCCATCTAATAAGTCTAGGTTTAGCATCTTTCTTTTCCATAAGATATTTAATAGCAGCATGATCAGTGTGAACCGTTACTTTGGAATCAACAATATAAGATCTGAACTTCTCACAAGCAAAGACAACTGCTAACAATTCTTTTTCAGTAGTAGCATAATTTCTCTGGGCACTGTCTAGAGTTTTACTAGCATAATGAATAACATTCAATTTCTTATCAACTCTTTGCCCTAGAACAGCACCAACAGCATAATCACTAGCATCACACATAATTTCAAAGGGTAAATTCCAATCAGGCGGTTGAACAATAGGTGCTGAAATCAAGGCTGCCTTAAGTATTTCAAATGCTTCTACACAATCATCATCAAAAACAAAAGGAACATCTTTTTGCAAGAGATTGGTGAGAGGCCTAGAAATTTTAGAGAAGTCTTTAATAAACCTCCTATAGAAACCATCATGACCAAGGAAACTTCTTATACCTTTGATATCTTTAGGACACGACATCTTTTCAATAGCATCTACTTTAGCTTTATCAACTTCAATACCTCTTTCAGAAATTTTATGCCCCAAGACAATACCTTCATTAACCATAAAGTGGCACTTCCCCAATTCAAAACAAGATTAGTTTCTTCACATCTCTGCAAAACTATATAGTGCAATTTTTGCTCTCTACTATAATTTACACACATGGTGTATCAAACTTACGTGTATACTTACTAAACATAATAAAACAAATAAAGTTTTCTAAGAGAGAATAAGTTAGTCACATTGGTATTACTCTTAAGAAGAAGAAAGAAAATAAAGAAAAACTTGCACACAACTTTACTGTGAAATTGCACTTTTTATAATATGCAGCGAATACACATATAATAATGCAGCTTTACCAGTCTAGTATAATTTGCACATATATTGTATAGTACTTTCGTGCATACATACACAAAATAACAGAAAAATGAATTTAATTAGCAAAAAATTTAGCATAAAACAATTAGCATTGGCATTACCCTTAAAAGAATAAAAAATATAAAAAAAATCACACAATTAGCAGAAAGATGCACTTTTAATATGTAGAATAAATATATAAGAGTGTAGTTTACGTACTCTAATGTAATTTGTACATGTAGTACTTGCATGTATATATTTACACACACTCAATAATCAGAAATACACGTAAAAAAAACTCAACTGAAAAACAGAAGAAAAAAAAGTACACGTGCAGAAAACAAAAGCAAATCCATGAAAAAAAGCATGCACATACCAAAATCCAGTCTAAGAAGGAAATCGAGGGGTCAGTTAAATCCAAACAGCCCACCACTAGCAAAACGTGACAGAATTTTTTTTTTACACAAATCTTAAGGCACAATTCAACGACTAAAAAATCAACTGACCATAAAGCTAAAAATCAGCTGACTGAAATCTAGCTAAACTAAACTGGGGAGCCAAGCCGTGTACTACGTGCCCGCCTCCGACCATTCCTCGGGCAATGACCCGGTCAAACCCACCTACTACTCCCCTCCACGTCCATGGCTGCCTCCTCTATATAAACGCAGACGCGACGGACACCAGACGTACACCATCGAACCATCTCTCATCACACCCACGCAGCGACATTCTTGGCTTCATTGAATCATATCCATCGCCATCGATCGAATAGTGCACTAATACGCAGCGCCTGGCAGCTAAGCTAGCATCAATGGAGCTCGCGGCGGCTCTGCACGGCGCCATGTTGGCGGTGGCCACGCTCGCCCTGCCCACCTTCGTCTACTTCCTCCACGCGGCGTGGCTCGCGCCGTCGGCCACGCGGCGCCGCCTCCGCTCGGTCGGCTTCGGCGGCCCTGACCCGACGTTCCCGCTCGGCAACCTCCCCGAGATCGCGGCCGGCAGCAGCACGGAGACGGCGGCGTCCTCGGCCCCGGGCGCGGCGGTGAGCAGCGACATCCACGCGGCCGTGTTCCCGTACTTCGCGCGGTGGCGCGCAGCGTTCGGCAAGGTGTTCGTGTACTGGCTGGGCGCGGAGCCGTTCCTGTACGTGGCTGACCCGGAGTTCCTCAAGTCCGCCACCGCCGGCGCCATGGGCCGGCTCTGGGGCAAGCCCGACGTGTTCCGCCGCGACCGCATGCCCATGTTCGGCCGCGGACTCGTCATGGCCGACGGCGACGACTGGGCTTGCCACCGCCACATCATCGCGCCCGCCTTCTCCGCTACCAACCTCAACGTACGTGTAGTGATCTGCAATACTCTGGTTATGCATGCATGCACGCATGCACGAACCAGACGCACTGACATTTACGTATGTGTGAACTGCAGGACATGATCGGCGTGATGGAGGAGACGACAGCGAAGATGCTCGGGGAGTGGAGCGAGGCTGTTGCAGCAGCGGGCCGGAGCACCGGGGAGGTGGTGGACGTGGAGCGGGGCGTGGTGAGGAACGCGGCGGAGATCATCGCCAGGGCCAGCTTCGGCATCGGCGACGAGGGCGGCGCACGGGTGTTCCAGAAGCTGCAGGCCATGCAGACGATGCTGTTCCGCTCCAACCGCCTCGTCGGTGTGCCGCTGGCCAGGCTGCTCCACCTCCGCAAGACCTACGACGCGTGGAAGCTCGGCCGCGAGATCGACGCGCTGCTGCTCGACATCATCGACTCTCGCCGCGGCCGCCAACACGACGCCGGCGGTCAGGAGAAGAAGAACAAGGACCTGCTCTCCCTGCTGCTGGCCGGGAACGACGAGGCGGGGGAAGCAGGGAAGAAGAGGCTGATGACGAGCCGGGAGCTGGTGGACGAGTGCAAGACCTTCTTCTTCGGCGGGCACGAGACGACGGCGCTGGCCGTCTCCTGGACGCTGCTCATGCTCGCCGCGCACCCGGAGTGGCAGCGCGCGCTCCGGGACGAGCTCCGCGAGGTCGCCGCCAACGGCCCCCTCGACGCCGCGGCGCTCTTCAAGCTCACCAAGATGGGGTGGGTCCTCAGCGAGGTCCTCCGCCTCTACCCGCCGTCCCCCAACGTGCAGCGGCAGGCCCTGCACGACGTCACCGTCGACGACGCCGGCACGACCATCCTGCGGGGCACCAACGTGTGGGTGGACGTGGTGGCCATGCACCACGACGAGGCGCTGTGGGGCCCCGACGCGAACGAGTTCCGGCCCGAGCGGTTCGCCGCGGGGGCGCAGGGCGGCTGCCGGCACCGGATGGGGTACCTGCCGTTCGGGTTCGGCGGCCGGATCTGCGTGGGCCGGAACCTCACGGGGATGGAGTACCGGGTGGTGGTGGCCATGGTGCTGCGGCGGTTCGAGCTGACCGTGGCGCCCGAGTACCGGCACCAGCCCCGTGTCATGCTCTCGCTACGGCCGTCCGACGGCGTCCAGCTCCTCCTCACGCCGCTGCAGCAACACACCAAATAGATAGCCAGCTTGCTTCCTATAACCCGGTCTTGATGAATATATAAACATAATGAGTTAATTAATTGTATGTAGTAACATAGCGTTTTTTTTCTTCTTATGTGACAGGTAGTTAATAAGGAGAGACGTGTTTAGAGTAATATAATATAGGGAGTACCTAGAACTCATCTAGATGAGATATAATATGGTCTCATTCACCTGAAAAATAAGAACAGATACAACCCACGTCAGCACACACGCATCTTATAGCATCACATCCAATGACTATAAAAGGTGAATGAGACCAAATTATATCTCATCTAGATGAGTTCTAGCAAAACTGTATAATATATTACTGTAACATAGCGTTTTCCGAGAAAGTATGAGCCTACAAGCTAATAAATGAAGCAATCTATGACACTACTACCATATTACTTTGTACTATGAAGGTAGTAATTTAGACTAGTGTCATATACATGACACTAGTATAAGTTACTCCACGCTATGACCAGCCTAAGCTTGGAGGTCATTTCTTCCGGCATCGTTCTTTTTCTAGAAGGTGCCTGAAACTTTATTGATCGGCAGCATTAATAAGTTGTCAGAGTAAATTGATTTTGTGGATCATCGGCTCTAAATCTTTTTTTCTTTTGAAGGGGAGATCATCGGCTCCAAATCTAACAGCTGCGCCTCCATCTCCTACATCCAGCCCAATCCAGCGTCGTCCTCTTCCTCCGATCTGCCGATACAGCGCGACACTACCCTTTCTTGGCCGACACCCGCCGTCATGTTGCTACCCCCAACCATCCCTCCGTCGCCTGGCGTTCACCGCGGTGTCGCCGTCTCCTGCTTTAGGGTCATGCCTCCTCTCCTGAATCGATTGACCCAAATTTTAAAAAAAAAGTAACTTGCAAATACCTGTTGTGGATCTTTACTTACTTTTACATGCATTGCTATACATCACAAAATTGAACTCCTATAGGTAACTAGATGATATCCCGCACGTTGTTGCGGGAATACTTTGCAACATATTTCTATTTGATTCGTCGGATGAAACATGAATATTTGTTGTAAAATGTTTATTAAATATAAATAGCATGATAGAATAAAATTCTCATGTATTTTTGCATGTTATGATGCATGTTTCATGATGAAGTGACATGCTTGCATGTTGAGAGACATATAATAGTAGAGGTGAGATTTTCTCATGCATGTTGTGCGTATGATGTGGCATGCTTGCATGTTGAGAGAAATAGCTAGTGGGGGCTAGCTATTTAGATATAGAAGATATCGCATGCATTTATGCATGGCCAAGTATGCATGTTTACCTGATTAATAGAAGTACTAGACTCTTGAACAATTTGACCCAAATGTCACTTGGCACCCTTTGTGATCCTCCATGTCACACCATAAGTTTCATTCGTAAGAGTTCTTTTAAAAGATACAACGTTATTTTCTGATTCGCGCATAAGGTGGAGAAAAAGGATACTGGCTAGATAAGCGGGGGCAATAATTAATAATCGTAAGCACCTCTATCACCAAACAAGGTAGTTTTCTCCTTAGCGACTAACCTGCCAAAGCTCTTGTCCCATGTTACGAGGCCGCATGCCTTTCTCGCCGTAGCGTCTGGTAGCCTCTCCATTGGTTGAGTTGAGCTCAATCTTGGTTTCAATCAGTCTATCCTCTGGCGTTCTTCATCAGCGGGCTCCTTGCCGAGACGACGTTCACAGCGTGCGCTGCCTATGCCCTCACTGGTACGGAACCTCATTGATTACACTTTCGTCCTCACGACCGGGAGAACTTTGCCCAGCCTAAATGCAAGCAACTCCTTTGGCTCTACCGTCGCCACTGTCGTGTGGGTCCCTTTTTCATCGCTGTAACACCCTGCCATCTCACTCTTGCGTTTCTGCGTTGCCGGTGAGATGTTCGAGCACATATTCCTTGAGCGCCCCGCACGCCACTGCCATATCGTAGGTTGTTCTATAGGGTGCTTTCCCTTGTAAGCCACCTGCTTCGGTGGCCTTTGGCCTGCCGATGCCACCCCCTAGGTCCATGCCCCCCCTCTCCATTGCACTCGTCACAGGTGTCGCGGGGGCATCTGGATGAGTCGCAATAAATGGTCTTTCGAACCGGACCGGTGAATGTTGTGGTTCACTCAACAGCCCGACGTACTTCCATTGGTTATGGCACTACTCGCGCTTCATATGCAAGATCCTTGAAGCGCTGGCTCGGAACTTATTGTTTGTTGTCGGAAAAAATGTGTGTTGTGTAGTCAATTGCTCTACCACTGAGCTATGGACCCGTCGGTGTCAATTGAATTAATTATCATCTTAATATAAACAACAAGACGTGCAGCGCAAACTGTTGTTCTCGGTGAAGACCAAGTGACAGAAACGAGCCGGTCTGCACAAACACCTTTCAGCACCTGCGTGGCTGCTTCCTCTGGTCCCTTTTAGTTCGCATATAAGATTTATCTGAAGTCAAACCTCGTAAACTTTGACCAAGTTTATAGAAAAAAATACCAGCATTCAAAAATGTGAAATCAACAACATTAGATGCGTCATGACTTTAGTTTTCACATTGTATAAATTTAGCATTTTAGATGTTAGTATTTTTTCATATAAATATGGTCAAACTATACGTAGTTTGACTTCAGAGAATTCTTATATGTAGAGTAAAAAGGACCAGTGGGAGTAGGAGTAAGCTTCTCCTCGCTTTCTGGAGATGTTGGTATGTTCGAAACGAGTTAGTTCACCATAAGCCAGCTCCTCCCGTTGAGGTGTCCTGTAGATTTCTTCAGAGCTACCTTGACTCGTTGATAGGTATTAGATGACATGCCAATGCAGATCCGTCTAAGGGGAAATCTGTCATCACTTATGCAATCCAGAGTAGACCCAGTAATGCGACGACGGAGGAAATTGGGACTGCTTGGAGTCCACCAGCGCTTGGCTGGGTTAAGTTAAATTCTGTTGACTCCTTTGTTGCAGAAGGGAATGCTGGTGATGGGATGATCTTGAGAGATGATGCAGGCTCTATCTTCTTCGCGGCATGCCGGAAGTTGTTTTCTTGCCGGGACGCTCTTGAGGCGGAATTATGTGCGTGCATGGAAGGGCTCTCAGTAGCTATTCAGAGAACTGAGTTGCCGATCAACATCGAGCTGGATTCCACCGTTGCGGTTTCAATGATTCAGAGTAAAGAGGAGGACAGATCAGTTTATGCAGCAATAGTTAAGCAGATAAAGTTCCTTCGAGGGCTTAGATTATGTTGTATTACTCATGTACCTCGGTCACATAATTAGGCTAGTGATTTTTTGGCTAGTTTTGCTAGACTACAGGATAGAACAATGACTTGGTTGGGGTCAGGTCCTCCAGGAGTTTTGGAGATTGCAAAGAGAGATTGTATGAACACCATTATTGAGTAATACAAGTGTGTTTCCCGAAAAAAAAAAAGCTTCTCCTCGCTTTCCCAGCGGCGGCATGCCGGTAGTGCAGTGGCGGAGCCAAAAAAATTGTGGAGCCTAGGCAATTTGAGCCTAAGTGTATAATCTAAAACTCAAAAACCGGATATTCGGATACACAACATATGATATGGCATCAAACTACCGAACCACAAATACACATTAATAATTTTGTGAAAATATAAACATAATAGCCTGAAAAAATGAAGTTTAATAGAGCAAATAAAGTTGAGACTTGACAAAAGAAGACATATAGCCAGACTTACATATAGGCAAAGTCGCCATGTTTCCAACAAAAGTAAAGCTATACCTACCAGATGTCAGATGTCAGATGTCATTGTGCAATTTCTTCCACCACGATCAAAAGCATCTCTGACTCATTCATTTTTGTCAAAAGAAAGGTATATAACCAGCCTTGCATATATGCGAACTCGCCCTGTTGCCAAAGTCCTAGAAGACATTACAAGATAACAAATGGATTTGTAATTGAAATAAATTTAGTTGTGAGATGTGAAAATATTCAAAATGGAAAGCTTTCAAGAATAAGGATGGTCAGATAGAACATACCAATAGTGCGCTAAAGAATCACGAGGCAAATGCCCTTTCCGAGACTTCATTGCAGTAAGAAATATCTCTCCAAAAATAACAGTAGTATATATATATATATATAGTAGAAAAAAGAAGTAAAAAGGGCCCAACCGGTGACCTATTGATCTGCAGTCAATTGCTCAACTACTGAGCTATGGACCCGCTAATTAATTAATATTTAATCAAGACTTAAATATCCTCAAAAAGACATGCAACGTAAATTGTTGTTCTGGATGAAGATCGAGTGACAGAAACGTGCCAAAAATTCTCTTCCTCGATCGGATGCTTAGTCAGTCACTTGGCCTTATCGAATTATAATCAGCGCAAAGACCCTTAATCATGTCACTTTCCCGTCTTTATCTCACATTTCCCGTGTTACCAGCACGTAATTGGACAGGCATTCTTTGTCATGTCACTTTGGTTTCGGAGTAAACGAGCAGGAAATCAACCGACGGACGGTGGTTTTCTCCGAGACGTACCGGGAAAACGAGTTACTATCCAACTCGATCACGCCCCCGCCCAGAACTAGAAGAGTTTCTTTTTTCTTTTTTTTCTTTTTTTTGCGGGTGGAGTTTCTTTTTTCTTTGAGAAAAGAACTTGGCTAAGTCCGCACATACCAGCAGTGCTCTGCTTTTCAGTTCGAAGTGCAACACACTTTCTCCGCTTCGTACTGCTGTCAAAAAGCTCTAGCGCGTCACATCCACTCATGGTTTGTGATTGGTAGGGAATATTCACAACAAATAATCACAAAACTGCTGGGAAGGCCTCGTCATCGTTACCTTGTAGGAGTATTGTTCGAGTGTATACTTTGGTTATTGCTTTATATATAAAGCGGGATGAAAGCGTAGTTCGAAAGAAACTCAATTATTCTGGAAATCCCAGAAACGACGGGAAAGACTGAAAGTGCACTTCTAATCCCAAAAACTCCTTTATGAATAGTAAAAAATTGAAAAGAATTCAAAACATATGGATTTTTTTACAACTAACATTGCTTACTGTTCTTGCTTCATACACATTTTTGTGATGAAATCACATTCGTAGTGGACCGGTCAAAAATAACAAAAATCAACACTCCAAAATGCTTTCGAAAATAGTTCTCTTGGGAGCATCTTTTTTTCTTTCACATAATTTTTTTCTTCATGAAATTTTTTTAGATATATAGAACGTTTAGCGATATTTGTTTCCAATAAGTTCAGATTTGTTTTTCTATTCTTTTGATTGTACTGTTCATGAGGATGCATTTGAGCTCGAGTGTAGAGACTCCACGTCCCAGAAAAGATAGATCATTAAGAAATTTATGACAAGCATAGAAAATTCATGGAAAACTACTTTGAAGTACTTGTTCATTTTTGCCCTCTCTCATGCAATTGTAAAAAAATGGCAGATAAAGTGGTGCATAGTCTGTGGATCAAAATAATCACAACAATGTTGAGAAACATGAAACTCTAAAAATTACAAAAAATAAAAAATTACAAATACTTGTGGTGGGATAACGAGAGCAACATCAATGTTACATGGTGCTTTGGCCCAATGCCTAATCAGTTTTGCTGGTTTTTCACTACTGTTTACGAGATTTATGTTTCTTTAGTGTCATGATTTTTTTATATTTTTTCTATACAATTTGTTCCTCATTTTGTTCTTCTTCAGTTTTTTTGAAACGTAGGAAAAATACTTGTCTCGACTCATTAATAAAGGAGAAATAGAATTGCCTAATTAATTAACAAATCAGATGAAAACCCTCACAACAGCCCACCACAACAAAGGGCAACATTGGGCCGTCTTGACTACCCACACAAACACACACATCATCAAGAAGAAAAGTGCGGTCGAGGTTGTCAGGAAGCGTCATCGTCTTCACTCCTCCCTAAGCCAGCAACTTCGAATTCATCATGGACGACCACCAGCGAAGCCCCATCACAATGGACGCCGATACCCATGCTGGACCATGCTAAACAAATAACCACCCCCGTTGGTGATCAGACTCCGGCGAAAAACATTGCAGGAGAAAAGCATTGAACCTACACCGATCATGCCCATGCAACCGACAAATCGTGTCATTGTCATCGTCACTGCAAAGACAACTCCTCAGCGTCTCCGACTTCACAAAGACATGGTCAGGCACGAGAGCCCCGTCGGACTAAACCGAGTACCGAAGTTCAGCCGCTACCCAACTCCGGTTGGCACTGTCATCGTTGTCGAATCAAGAGACCGCAGCGCACGATTCAGGGACACTCCTCGGCATCCCTGCAGCAAGCGGGGACAGACCCCCAAACATAAGATGACTCCATGATGATTCTTCCAGGAAGGACCGCGGCACCCACCGTCCACGCAGTCTAAAACTAACTTGCAGTTATATAAGGGTATTTTTATTGTTCATTATATTAAATACAGTGGTCTAGTCTTATTGGGAAATCGGAGGCGTTGCACCTCTCGCTGAGAAAGGAAAGAAATTAAAGAAAACGTGAGTTCTACAGGACAAATTAGTGTCTGGGGATGACATGACACTGGTTTGTTTGTGGCTTGCTAGCTCTACACGATCGAGAAGCTTTGCTCAATCAAATTGAGTTGGATGGTGACCGAGCGAGCGCGAGCCACGAGTGACAGCCAATACGTGGGCCAGGTATACAGATAGCTCGGCTGGATAGCAACGGCTACTAGAAGTACAAGACGGTCAACGGCGCCGCCACGTCTGATTGCATACAGGCTGGGGTTGTGATCGTATGATTGCAGGGAACAAAAAATCAGGCTAAAAAAGGAAGTAATTGTTTTCTAGAAATTTGCATTTTCTCTTTTTACTTTAGAGAATTGTATTGTTATATTAATCGGCATGCATGCTGAACAAACATTGCGGGGTTAGTTTTTTTTAGATTGCTTACCACATGCGTCATGCAGTATAATTCGCAAAAAAAAACATACACCATGCGGTATTGCGTGCCTTGTTTTGTGCATAAATGAATTAGGATATATTTTTTCACTCTTTTAATTATCTTTTTTTCCTTCTTTTTTGTTTCATTTTCCTTGCCTTAAAAATTTTCATTTTAGATGATTCTAGAAACCTGATGGTGCAGGTGAAAACATTAATTTTGAAAAATTCGCAATATAGAAATTTCAAGAAAATTTACGCCAAAGTACTGAACTCACTTCTTCCGTGCAGCCATGGAAACCGTTGGCCTGAGCCATCGATGCACAGGTTGTAGAGAAGTAAGAGCATCTCCACTCGTTCGGCCCCCAGCGCATAGGCCGGCGCTTTTTCGGGCGCTCGCCCGGCGATTTTTAGGTCCTGGGGGCGATCTAGGTCCCAGCCACGCCCCCAGGTGCCGCCCCTAAGGCGTCGCAAATTCAAACTTGGTCCATTCCCGCTACCCAAAAAACGCCACAAGTCCGGCGATCAGCGCCACAGTTCGGCGATCACCTTGCCACAATTCGGCGATCGAATAAAAAGTTCGGCGTGCAAAAGAAAGGACGGACGCGTAGGCAATGCATCAAACGGCGGTGTCGGCCTCCGGCGTCGGAGTAGTCGGCGTGCGAGGGCTGGTCGGCGTCGGCTCGGCTTCTGTGCTGGGCGTCGTCGAGGCATCATCGCTTGGGCTTGGCGGCGGCGTTGGCGTCGGCGTGGGAGTTGGCGCCGCGGTCGACGGCATCTGGTTCAGGATGAGGCCACGCTCCGCCAGGTACCACGCCTTGAGCTGCTCGTCGTCGCTCCGGAGCATGTCCGCGCCCCCATCAGGAAAGCCAGGTCGGTGTTCCTCTTCTTCGCGGCGACGTTGGTCCAGAGCAGGTCGATCTTGACGGCGTTGTTCGTCATCAACGCCGACCACCGCGCCTCGGTTTTCTCTTCCCGCTGGGCGGCCCGGGTCTGGGCGTCGGCGAGGCAATGCTCGATGGACTCTTGCACACGCGCGGTGGCGGAGTCGGTGTGTTTCGCCGACTTGGCCCTTTTGTTGCCGTCCGGGCACCCGTCGGCCGCGCCCGGCGTCGGCGTGTCCGGCTTGTACGTCTCCTTGGCCTTGGCGAGGGTACGCCGGACTTCCGCCCACTTCTCGCACTTCTCGATCCAGGAGAACACGTGGAGGTACTTGAAATCTTGGTCAGTCCTGCTGTCCTGGCGATACATGGCGAACATCCGCGCCATCTGCGCCGAGGAACAACAGTCGGCGGCGCACACGGCGAAAAGAAATGGCAGAGACCGGCGTGCCATACCTGACCCTCGATGTTGGCGCCGCTCTCCGGGCGAGCCGCGATCTCCTCGACGATCCCATGCCATTTGTTGCACGCCGTTTGGATGAGCCCCCAATGGTTCGCCATTGCCTTCGACCCGCGCTGCATGTACACGCCTTTGAAGTAGGGGTCGACGAGCTTGCGCTCGTCGAACTCGGCCTTGATGCGGTCCCCGTACGTGTCGACGCTCTGGTTTGTGCCGGTGATCGGGTCGAGGCAGACGACTTTCCACGCTTCGGCGAGGCACTCGTCCTCCTTGGACGCCCACTTGATGCGCGGCTCGCCGGTCTTGGCCGCCCGCCTCTTCTTCTTCTTCCCTTTCCTCGCCGGAGCAGGCGCCGGCTCCTCCTCCTCCGCCTCCTCTGGCTCCTCCTCGCCGTAGTCGAGCTCGCCGTCCATGTCTATTATATCATCTTGGGCAGTGAAGCCGGGGGAGGCGGCGGCGGCGGCCGAGCCGGTCGTGATGATGTCGTCCATGTCGGCTTCCGTCGCGTCGGTGTCGCCTAGATGCAACGAGGAGGCTTGTGAGAAGAGCAGCGCGCCACGGCGGAGAGGCGGAGTCTGGGAGGCTGCGTAGGCCGGCGGCGAGTAGGTGTACGGGGGGTACTGCACGCCGGCGAAGGCGGGCGAGGGCGTGCGCTGGGCAGGGTGACCATGTGGGAAGTTGATGTTGGGGTTGAGCCCGCCGTGCGTGTCGCCGTCGGCGTAGCCAGGCGACGGCGTGCAGCCCCAGGGTTGTGGCGACGACGAGAAGCCGGCCGGAGACCCGACGCTTTGCAGGCTCCAGGACGCGTACGGGCCGTGGCCTCCAGGCGGATTCATCATCCCCGCGCGAGCCGCCTCGGCTTGTTCGGCCGCGCGATCCACCTGCTCCGCCACCGCCACAGCCGCGATCGCCGCCCTGTCCCGGGCCTTCTTGGCGTTGGCCCTGTTCCGCTGGTCGGTGGTGACAGCCTCCCGGCGCTGAACTTCCACCTTCCAGTCGGCGTTAGACATTCCCGGGGGCTTGGACGGCGGCGCCCTCTGCTTCCTCTGCTTCGGCTGGGTGGTGGTGGCGGCGGTGGCATCCGTCGCGGCGCGGGGGGCCACGTACTTCTTCGGCGGCATGGCGGCCGGCTGGAGGGGTGGAGGAGGAGATTGGCGGGAGGAATGGAGAATGGGAGGGAAGCCGAGGGGGGAAAGCGGGGGGAAACGGCGGGAAAAGGGCCTCCTCTCGCCGACAGAGTGGCCCCACGCCCCTTTTCGCTTCGGCCGGCGCCCCCAGGCGCCCCCCGGGCGCTTGGGTTCGGCTCGGGTTCGCCGGCTGTTATTTCGGCCAAAACCGGCGCAAAATGAAATCCTGGGGGCGCGACTGGGCCGATTTTCGGGCGCCGGTGCTAAAAAAACGCCTTGGGGGGGGGGGGGGGGGGGGGGGGGGGGGGGTGGGGGGGGGGGGGCGCTGTTGGGGGCGTGGCTGGAGATGCTCTAACCACATAGATGTCGTGAAGAACACAAAACTTTAAAAAATCAAATATTCTAAAAGTTACAATACATGCGGGGCCATACAATGAGAGAGACATCGATGTTACGAGGTGCTTTGGACTATGAAACATGCTAGTCATTTTTCATAGTTTTGAATGTCTTATCTTTTTGGCTAAACTTTTCAAATATGCCAATATATATCTCCGCCTTTTTTGTTTTCTATATCCACAAGTTTTCGAGCTAGCTTTCTTAGAGCAACTCTCGCAGACCCTGTATAATGTCGACCCGCATAACGCGTTTACAGTTCGAGGAAGATCTGTTTTGCGGGGCGAAATCGTGTGCTGCTGAATAGACCCCGTATATGAAACTGTATAATTTAAAAAATGCTTTCGCGGGAGAAATTGCAACCACATTGATCATCCATAGTTCATCACAACATACTACATAGATCATACATACTACATATATACTACATTCTACTACTAGAGGGGAGGGGGGATCTGCGGGCTCGCGGCGGCTACCAAAATGGACGAGCTCACGGCGGCGAGGACGACGCGGTGGAGGAGCTCAGTCGTCGGTCAGACCTCCTCGTCGGAGCTAACGAGGTTGATGTACTTCTTCTTCTGCTCCTCACGGACGCGCCGCCACTCATCGTCCTTGTCCTTCGCGGCGAGGTTGGCCGCGACCGCCTGCTTGAAAAGGAGCTCTTCGATCTCCTCGTCGCGGCGGCGGCGCTCCTCCTCCTCTTGCAAGCTCCATGCGGCAATCGCGGCCGCTACCGCCTCGACATCGTCGCCGACGTAATCTTCGGGACCTGTCGTGGTAATTTCACGGCAGATGCCCTCATAGGACTTAGTCGTGAGGCCATCACGCCAAGTGGTAGATCGAAGGGGTTAGGGGGGCACAAAGGAGACGAGGATTTACCCAGGTTCGGCCCCTCTTGCAGAGGTAAAAGCCTACGTCCTGCTTTGGTTGTATTGGTGATGATCTCGATTACAAAGGTGCGCTTGGCAGGCCTAGTTCTCGAGAGGTTATAGCTTATCCTGTCTAACCCGGGGCTCCCCCTTTATATATAGGTTGAGGCCCGGGGTGTACATTACAGTCCTGAGCCGGAACATGGTCCGTGCCCAAGTTCATCTTGCCTTCTAAGTAAAGAAAGTTCATATGGCGGTTTACAATTGGGCCTAAGTCGGTGCCTTGTGGGCCGGCCCACGGTGTAGGCGGCTTAATCTCCTGGGCAAGTCTTCTGGTAAGCCACGGCCCACCTGGCCTGGCCCTTTTGTGAGTCGCCGCTTCTGTTGACCCGCCCCTGGATGGGCGGGTCATATCCTTGGGTTATATCCCCAACATTATCCCTCAGGTTGATTTGAATGCGTTCATGTCAACCTTCTGGGCCCCTCTTGAATCTGGCGGGTCTTCCGCTCGTACCGGCTTAAGATCCAGCTCATCAATTTCTTCCCTAACTTGTCTTTTCCTTTCCTCTTGAAAATCTTTGTGACGTCATCAAGTCAATCGTAACGAATCTTTTAAGACGTCATCCATACCTTGAGTGGGTCTGACAGGCGCGGTAATCGGGGCGTCTGTTTGGCACTATAGATCCTTATTTTTCGCGCCTGCCTTTTCCCCTTCTGGTTTCTTTTAAATACCCCCCACGGGGCCTCATTTTTCAGTTGCCGCTTCGACGCCTTCTTCCACCTCCCGACGCCTGCGCCCTTCAAGGTTCTGCCGCCGTCCGCCTTCAAGCTCGCCGGTCGTCAGGAACTCAGGCTCTCTCCAGCACGCCTCCAACAGCCGTCTCCTGCCGCGCGCCGCTGCCGGTCACCGCCGACCAAGTACATACCATGATTCCCCCTAGGTCACCTCTCCATTGCGACCTAGCTCTGCACCTCGACCGCATCGCCATGACCGTCATAGATCCCCAACCTAGTCGCTCTGCCTAGGAAAAATGAACCCCTTCGCCGGCCACGGACAAATCTCAGATCTGGTGTACCTTCACTTTGGTAGGAAATGCGATCTGACCTAGTTCCTTTCCCAGCATATGAACTCGTCAAGAACTGAATTATTCCCCTTTAAACAGAATATTTAGATCCGAAATTTCCTCCGCTTCGTTTGAAACTTGTTGTTGCAGCACTTGTAGAAATTTGCGTGCTCCATCGTAGAATCAGCCGCCTCTGTAACTAGGGCGACTTAAATTGTTACGCACAGTAAGATGCTAGCGCTTGTCTTAGTATGACTTCTGTAAGCTGAACTCTAAGAATCCTTGCACTTGTGACGTAGACTGACCACTGTCCCTGTCTTAAATAGCCTAAATGATAAGGCAGCTCATTACTTGTCCCCTTAAGCCGCCCGCCACGTGATGTCTAGTTGTAAATCACCTCTGACGTTCTTTTATGCTTTAAATCATATCTAGGCCACTTGAAAATATGTCGAGAACCAAAACCAAGGAACCGAATGTCTGCAACTGGGTTGCTTCCCAGGTCTCAGATATCATTATGCAGGACTACATAAGCCAGGGACTTTTGTCAGCATCAGAGGCTGCCACCTGCCGGGTTCCAATGGGCGAGTGTCCCCCAACACCTAAAGACGGGGAGGTCATCATCTTTACTGACCACCTGCTAAGGGGTTTTTCCCCACCCGGCTCAAAATTCTTTAGAGACGTTCTCCACTTTTACGGTCTACACCCACAAGACCTTGGCCCTAATTCCATCGTGAATTTATGCCAATTTCAAGTCATGTGTGAGGTATATTTACAAGTAGAGCCGTCAGTGACTCTCTTCAAGGAGTTTTTCTATGTCAACAAACAGCGCGAATCTGCAAAGGGCCTTAGCCTGGAGCTTGGAGGAATTTCCTTCCAGAGGCGAAGGGACACTATTTTCCCTGCTGCTCAACTGCCAAGTCATCCAAAGGGTTGGAACAAGACTTGGTTTTACTGTAAAAATACTGCGCCAGAGGGTGAAAATCCTCTGCCGGGCTATCGCCCAACCCGGCTCTCTCTCTCGGTGGTTTACCCTGGCTGGCCCACACCCGAGGAACGGGCACAAGTAAGCGGCCTTTGCTCAAAGGTAGGCGCGCTAGTGGCCAACGGGTTGACAGGGATCGACCTGGCACGTTGTTGGATCTCTTGGCGGATAATGCCATTGAGCCGCCGTCTCAGCTTGATGCATACCTATAATGGTGAAACGACTGATCCTCAGCGGAGCAGCCCGACCAATTTTATGGAAGAAGAAGCTAATGAAGCAGTAAGATCTTTGATCAAGATTCCTCCATCAGATAGCGGCCAATTTGGGCTAGCTCCATTTTCTGCGTCTAACCCGCCACCCCCTGTAAGTGTTGAAAATGATGTTTTTACCTTAGCTTTGCATGCCCATCAAGCATATAATCCTTTGATGTTTTACTTGGTAGGAGAACGATCCCTTCTGGAGCAGACGACCAATGGTGAAGAAAACATCAGTTAAGCGTCGTAAGGCTGTGGCGGGTGAAGACCCAAAACAGAAGAAAAGGGCCAAGACCATCTCTAATCCCGAGGCTTCTGAAGAGTCGCCCGAGGATGACCCGGCTCTTAATGAATCACTTCTAGATGATGATTCAGAGGCAAGCTTCCTTCTCTCTGATTAACTTGTTTCCCTTTAACCGTGTTTATACAAATCCAACTGTCAATGCTTTCCTAGGATGACGCAAGTGAGAGCCGGGCCGAAAATGTTGAGGTAATCCCTATCTCATCTGATTCAGATATTCATGTTCCCAAGAAGCTGAGAAGAACAGTGAGAAAAGTGCCCTTTTCACATCCACTTGCTTACTTGGACCCTGATTTCTTAATAAAGAAAACATAGTACGCCGGCTCATCACGAGAAGGGGCAGGTGGCGACTCTGGTGCCACGATGGGCGGTTCAGATTCTGCACCAAACCCTCCCAATCGTGCCAATGAGGTGCCTCACAGTCCAACTCCCTCTTGCCCTCAAGCCGGCTTATTTAAACAGCCTCTTAACTCATCTGATTCGGACTATCAGGAGTCACCACTAACATCAGAAGACTCGTCAGGATCTCAGTTGGCTCCAATGATTATCAAGCCCGGGTAAGTATGCATGTGATTCAGGTCATATTTTTTTGACCAAGTTTTGGATGTATTTCAACATTGTTATACACCTTGTGACTTTGTAGAGCCAAGGCTAAGAAGAAGAAGTCTGGCGAGTCTGGCTCGACATCAGAGCCAGTCGAGGCTCATGTAGAACCTGCCAAGGACCAAACTGAGGAAACTCATGAGGTCTTGGAACAAGATAACCCGCCACCAGGTGACGGCACAGAGGGTCAAGCAAAGGATGTCAACAATCAGCCGGAGGCTAACCCGTCCTCTCCTGCTTGTGAGCTGAAATAAAAAACAACGGCTGACGAAGCAACAACATCTCCTCCCCAGTACGACCTTACCATTACCAGAACTGAGTTCAAGGCTCCTGAGCCGTCACAGACTTTGGCGAAAGTGGTATCCAAAGGCGAGTCACAAGCTTCAATCAAAGGGAAAGAGAAACTGGAGCTATCAGACTTGGAGGGGCTGAATACCGCAGAGCTTCATGAGACGTTTTTGACCCGGTTGTCTGAGAGCCGGAATAAGGAAGCCAACATGGTCAACATGCTTATACAAAAATATGAGGTATGTCTTGAGCCTTGAGAATTTACCACTTAGATATTTATATCTGTGATAGCCGCCCAACTCTGGACACGAATAAGACACCGGTGATTTGTATGCAGAGTTGTAATAGCATAGTTGTTAGACATATAATAGCCCCTAAGGGCCGGCTTGCTTCTTCAGAAGTAGCCGGGTCTTTGTAATATTTGAAAATTGCTTGTGTAGCCCCCAAGAGCCGGCTGGCTTCTTAGAACCGGCCGAGTCTTGAAGTAACATTTTTCTTCTGAGCTCTTACAAAAGAGCATTGTGATAGTCGTCAAGGGCCGGTTTATCATGGCCATGTGGGCCGGCTCTTATTATTTGGTAAATAAGATTTCGAAAGTGCATTAGCCCCCAAGTGCCATGTAGAGTACTGGTAGTCTGCTTGGGACTTTCACATTGTTTTACTCCATGTAATTTCTGTGTGTACAGGAGCTGATGTCTGAAGCACAAGGCAAGTTGACCAGCTGCCAAGAAGCCCTGAAAATTGAGCAAAAGCGACAAGCAGACACCGAATCAATCGCTGCTGACCGAGAGAAAGCAGTGCTCGTGGCGGATGAAAAACTTAAGTCCCAGCTTGCGGAATATGAGAGAGAGAAAAAATCTCTTATAAAACGTGCACAGGACGCAGAAGGGCAGCTCACATCCGTAACGGAAGAGCTCTCCAGCTTGAAGAAGCATATCTTTCAGATGACTCAAGCTGTTTTTGGTAAGTCGCCAAGTTCTTTGTCCTTGTGATGTTTAGAATGATATGTCAATAGTGAAAGCTGACTTAAACGTTCTCGTCTTTGTTGGCAAGAAGAGTATAAGTCTGAAGAAAGAGCCTCTTGTGCAGTTGAAAACGGCTTACACCTTCCTTGAGCAGATGTATACCGGAAGTCTACGTACCATCCGCCATATAGTGGGTGCAGCAGATATGCCAAAGACGATCAAGGAGACGCTCAATCTTCTGTCAACATTGCCGAGTCAAGTGAAAGAACTGAAGAGGTCATCAGCTCGCACAGCCGCCATGTATGCACTGACCCGGGCCAAGGCACATAATGAAGATATGGATGTAGCTGAATTGGCCGACGGCTTTCCAGAGTTTAATTTTGATGGTAAAATTTTTACCAGGGACGATTACACCCGCCTGCGGAAGGAGGCCCGGTCCGTGGCAACCAAACTTGCTCATGAAGTAAATTTGGATAGGTACCAGGCAGGGTTTGACGCGGCGGGTAGACGCATAGAACAAGCCAGCTTCAAGATAGTCAATCTGATTCCTGCCGGACGTAAGGATTGCTTTGCCCCTGACGTTGAACCCTCCGAACTTATTGAAGAGGGTGATTTCTTTGAGGCTTTGTCAACCATTGATTGGGATGCTGATGATGATCAGATTGCTGAAGCAGCGAAGACGGCGCAGGATGATGAGGAGGCGGCTCAAAAGTAGATTGACTTGGCAGATAAAGCTGCTTTTGGTGCAAGCTCAAAATGAAAACACTGCTTTATATTTTGAGAGCCCTCCTGTGGCTATGTAATAGGGTAGTAAAAACCTTTGGATGTGCCATCGTGCACAAGTTTGATATCTGTTGAATGTGACGGGGTTAACCCGCCTGATTGCCTTTGTTTAAAGGGTCTTGATTCGAATGAAAATCCCTTGGCGACATAGGGCGATTTAGGACCGATGCCTGAAATTCTTGTGACAGGGGTATATGAATCAAATGTGTTAAATGCGCATAATGGCGACTTAACCCAGAATAAGGTAACTAGTAAATGCTTACGATGTAACCGGTGTAGAAAGGACCGGGGCTCGTGGCCGATAAACATTTAAAGATAACGTGTAATAGAAAATCACAAGAAAGTTAATATGCTAAGTCAGCTTTTGAGGCTCGACAGACTATGCTTTCGGGGCTTAAGTCTCACTTCAAAGAAGCGTGTGGCGTGATAGCCCTTGGAGTATCCTCGCTGCTGTATACCGGCTCTCACATGACATAACCGACGTTTGAACTTTGCGAGGTTAGGGTCGCCATAGCGAGTAACCCGGCAAGAGTACGGCGGGTCATCTGATCGGAGAAGCAGCAAATAAACAGGCGGGTTTAACCAAGATGGTATGGCATTTTCGTGCCAGTCAAAAGGGTGAGATAGCTAAACTCGTGGAGTTGGAAGCCCCCAAGTGACCTATGATCAGGAAAAAAAACTAAAGGCTCATGCACAGAGGTTGAGATGAAACGACAGAGACCCCGAGTTTCGGAGGTGCCGGCTTTATTTATTGATCATAATAGTATATGTACACAAAGGTATGTACAAAGAGAACCTGAGACAGAGCTCTAGGTGTAATAAGGCCTTAGGTGAGCTATGTTCCAAGGCCTGGTGGTCTCCTCCTCGGATGTGCGAGATTCCTTGTCAGGACGGAGCTCGACCAAGTAGTAGGATCCATTATGAAGGTTCTTACTGGCGATGAAGGGCCCTTCCCAAGCGGGTGAAAGCTTATGCAGGTTTGACTGATCCTGAATCAGCCGAAGCACTAAGTCGCCCTCCTGGAAAGTGCGGCTGCGAACGCTACAGCTATGATAGCGGCGTAGGTCTTGTTGGTATATGGCAGAGCGGGCTGCGGCTAAATCACGCTCCTCCTCCAGTGCATCCAAAGAATCTTGATGAGCTTGTTCGTTGTCAGCTTCAATGTATGCCGTAACCCGGGGCGAGTCATGACGTATGTTACTGGGTAACACGGCTTCTGCACCATAAACCATAAAGAAAGGCGTAAAGCCTGTTGATCTGTTGGGGGTGGTTCGTATGCTCCATAAGACAGAGGGAAGCTCCTCAACCCAACAACCCGGCGTGCGCTGGAGAGGAACTAGAAGCCGAGGCTTGATACCTCATAAATTTTCTTGATTAGCATGCTCGGCTTGACCATTGGATTGAGGGTGCGCAACAGACGCTACATCGAGCCGGATGTGCTCTCTTTGACAGAACTGCTCCATAGCTCCCTTGGAGAGGTTTGTACCATTGTCAGTAATGATGTTGTGTGGAAAGACAAATCAGAAGATTAACTTCTTGAGGAACTTGACCGCCGTAGCTGCATCACAATTGCTGATAGGTTCTGCTTCAATCCACTTGGTAAACTTATCGACAGCGACCAAGAGGTGAGTCTTTTTATCTTGGGACGGCTTAAACGGACCAACCATATTAAGCCCCCAGACCGCAAAGGGCCAAGTGAGTGGAATCATCCTGAGTTCTTGAGCCGGCACGTGAGCCTGTCGTGCAAACTTCTGAGATCCATTACACTTTTTGACTATGTCCTCAGCGTCAGCATGAGCCATAAGCCATAAAAAACCATGACGAAAAGCCTTTGCCACCAAGGACTTTGAGCCGGCATGGTGACCACAGTTGCCAGAGTGAATCTCATTGAGTATCTCATGGCCTTCCTCAGGTGAAACACAACGTTGAAAAACTCCGGTGATGCTTCTCCTGTGTAACTCGCCATTGACGATGGTCATGGATTTAGAACGCCTGACAATCAGGCGAGCTGTAAGCTCATCATCAGGCAGCACACCATGGGATAAATAATCCAAGTAAGGGACTATCCAATCTAGAATTGCATGTAGAGCCGCCACGAGTTGAGCCTCCGGGTCAGGAATAGCAAGATCCTCTTCCTATGGCAATTTGGCCGATGGGTTATGGAGGACATCAAGAAAAACATTAGGAGGGACTGGCTTGCGCTGTGAGCGTAGGCGTGATAAAGCATCAGTCGCCTCATTCTATCGTCGATCGATATGATCTACCTGATATCCTTTGAAGTGACCAGCAACGTTGGTGACTGCTTATCGATAAGCCGCCATGAGGGGGTCTTTTGAGTCCCAAGTGCCAGAAACTTGTTGAGCCACCAGGTCTGAGTCGGCTAAACACCTGACTCGACCGAGGTTCATCTCCTTAGCAATACGGAGGCCATGAAGAAGGGCCTCGTACTCAGCTGCATTGTTAGTACAAGGAAACATGATTCTCAACACATAACAGAATTTGTCACCTCGAGGGGAAGATAAGACGACTCCAGCCCCCGAACCCTCAAGCTGCCTGGATCCATCAAAGTGTATAGTCCAATACGTATTGTCTGGTCTCTCCTCAGGAGCCTGGAGTTCAGTCCAATCATTGATGAAGTCCACCAGTGCTTGAGATTTAATGGTCGTGCGAGGTACATACTTGAGGTTATGTGGGCCTAGCTCAATAGCCCACTTGGCTATCCGGCCTGTCGCTTCCCTGTTGTGGATGATATCACCCAAGGGAGCTGAACTAACCACTATGATATGTTGGTCCAAGAAGTAATGCATCAACTTCCGACTTGCCATAAACACACCAAAAACCAGTTTCTGCTAGTGAGGGTAACGTTGCTTGGATTCTGTTAAGACCTAGCTGACATAATATACTGGCCTCTGAACTGGGTACTCTTTACCCGCCTCCTTCCTTTCCACCACAACTGCTACGCTTACTGCTTTGTTATTAGCGGCAATGTACAGGAGCATAGGCTCTTTGGTGATTGGAGCAGCAAGGACAGGCGGCTCAGCCAATTGCTTCTTGTGAGCCTCAAAGGCGTCATCTGCAGCAGTACTCCACTGGAAGTTATTTGTTTTCTTCAGCATCTGATAAAGAGGGATTGCTTTCTCACCGAGGCGGCTTATGAACCGACTCAAGGCAGCAATGCGACCCGCCAAGCGCTGGACGTCATTGAGATTCTTGGGCTTAGCTAGCGAGGTGATCGCCTTGATCTTTTCTGGGTTGGTTTCAATGCCATGTTCTGAAACCAGGAAACCAAGTAACTTGCCAGCAGAAACACCAAAGACGCACTTGTCCGGGTTAAGTTTCATCTGATATGTGCAAGGTTGGCGAAGGTCTCCTTGAGGTCATCCAGCAGAGTCGTCTTCTTTGCTGATTTGACCACAATATCGTCAACATAAGCATAGACATTGCGTCCAATCTGATTGTGAAAACAATTCTGAACACAACGCTGATAAGTCGCCTCCGCACTCTTAAGTCCGAAGGGCATGGAGACATAGCAGAAGGCTCCAAAGGGGGTGATGAAAGCCATCTTCTCTTGATCCTCGATGACCATCTTGATTTGATGATAGCCAGAATAAGCATCCAAGAAACAGAGGCTCTCGCAGCCTGCCGTGGCATCGATGATCTGATCAATGCGAGGGAGGGCGAAAGGGTCACTGGGACAGGCTTTATTGAGGTCTGTGTAGTCAATACACATGCGCCAAGTGCCTTTTTCTTGAGAACGAGCACGGGGTTGGCGAGCCACTCAGGGTGAAAAACTTCGACGATGAACCCCGCAGCTAGGAGCCGGGCCACCTCTTCACCAATTGCCTTGCGTCTCTCCTCGTTAAAATGACGGAGGTATTGCTTCACCGGTTTGAATTTAGGGTCTACATTAAGGCGGTGCTCGGCGAGTCTTCTCGGTACACCCGGTATGTCAGAAGGCTTCCATGCAAAGATGTCCCGATTCTCACGGATAAACTCGACGAGCGCGCTTTCCTATTTGGGGTCCATGTCGGCCACAATAGTGAACTTCTTGGATGAGTCGCCCGGGACGAACTCAACATCCTTGGTATCCTTGGCCGATTTGAACTTGAGTGGCGGGTCAGCTTCAGTGGTGGGCTTCTTGAGAGGTGTCATATCGGCCGGGTCTACGTTGTTGGTGTAGTACTTAAGCTCCTCTGCGGCGCAAGCCGTCTCGGCGTACGTGGTGTCGCCTTCTTTGCACTCTAGGGCGATCTTCCTGTCACCACTGACCGTAATGGTGCCACGAGGGCCAGGCATTTTGAGCTTGAGGTAGACGTAGCAGGGCCGAGCCATAAATTTGGCATAAGCTGGCTGTCCAAAGAGGGCATGATACGGGCTCTTGATTTTAACCACCTCAAAGGATAAAGACTCACATCTGAAGTTGGTGTCTGAACCAAAGGCCACATCCAACTTGACCCGGCTAACTGGGTAGGCCGATTTGCCAGGGACAATTCCGTGAAAAATTGTGGTGGATGGCGAGAGGTCTTTCTCAGACAGGCCCATGCGCCGCAAGCTGTCGTAATAGAGTATTAATACTGCTCCCCCCATCCATAAGCACCTTGGTGAGAGAATAGCCCCCAACTTGAGGCGCCAGTACCAAAGCCAAATGACCTGGATTATCAACCCGGGGCGGGTGATCCTCCCGGCTCCAGGTTATGGGACACTGACCATCTCAGGTATTGTGGTGCCGCTGGCTCAACCATGTTGATAAGGCGCTTTTTAAGCTTGCGGTCCCTTCTGTGTGTTCGTAGTGAACACGTGGTACTGACCACCGTTTAGCTGTTTAGGGTTACTCTGATAACCAGACTGATTGCCCTATTGCTGGTTCCCCGGTTGCTGATTGTTTCCACCGTGACCCTGATAGTTCCCACCTGAGCCGCCAGGTCCTTGATAACTCTGTTGGTGGTACCCTCCAGATGAGCCGCCGCCGGTGGATCCTGGGTTGCCGCCACCACCTCCTTGGTGGTTCTGAAAACGATGTGAATAGGCTCGCATGATGCTGCAATCTTCCCAAGAATGAGTGTCTGGTTTGTTAGGCAGGCTATGTTTTGGACACGGCCCCTTTAGGGCTTCCTCAAAATTCTTGAGTTTGAAGTTCTTTCCACCACCGTTTTTCTTCGGATACTTGTACCCTGCATTAGTGTTTGCGACCAGGTCTGACCCGCCCTCTGGGTTTCTGCGCTTTCCACCGTTGCCAACATTATTCTGCTGATGGCCCTTGCCACCGTTGTCCTTCTTCCCCTTGCCGTTTGGAACCTCATCCGTGCCGGGGTCTTTGGTAGAATCAGACTCGGTGTACTTGGTGAGGGCGTTCATGAGCTCCCCCATATCTGTGACGCTTCGCTTGAGCCGCCAAAGCTTCTGGACAAGAGGATCGAAATGACAGTTTTGCTCCAGTATCAGGACTTCCTGAGCCGCCGTGATGTTGTCTGAGGAGTGGATGATCTCTGCAACCCGGCCCACCCAATGGTGAGCTGACTCATTGTCGTGCTGGACGCAGTGCTGAAGATCGATGATAGTTTTAGGGCGCTTGCAGGTGCCTTGGAAATTTTTGATAAAATGCTCCTTCAACTCAGCCCATGTGTTGATGGAATTGGCGGGCAAGGTTTTCAACCAAGTACGAGCCGGCCCTTCCAACATCATGGTTAGGTATTTTGCGCACACAGCATCGCTGACATCCAACTTGTCCATGGCGAGCTTGTAGCTTTCAATCCAAGCCGCAGGCTCAAGATCCGCCGTGTAATTGGGAACTTTCCTAGGGCCTTTAAAGTCCTTGGGCATGCGCTCATTGCGTAGAGCCGGAGCCAGACAAGGTATTCCAAGGGTCCTTCCAGTAGGTGTCAATTGGGTCATGACTGGTGGAGACAGAGCTGCCTCAATCGCTGCGTCAGCCGCCCGCTGGGCCTACGCGGAGTCAACGATGTCCTGGGCATTGGGGGCTCCCATATGCGGCGAAGCTCGAGGCGGCTCGCGATGTTGGCGAGCGTTGCTGGACATAGCCGGTGAATCAGCATGGTGACTCCTACTCCGGCTATGACTTGGGACTGGGGTAGAGTGGAGGCGCTCCCTGCTATAAGAGTAATTGGCCTACTGGGCCACTGCAGTCTTTAGCATCTCGATCGCGTTGCATGCTTCTCTCTCAATGGGGGTATGCCCCGTGATAGGGAGTGCCGCCAAGTTGGTTGCTGCGGCAAAGAGGTTATCCACCGGGTTGGTAAAATGACCCGCCGGCGTTAGGAAATGGTGAGGGGAGGTCTCATAACGTGGACCCGGCTCCCGCTGAGGCTGTAGTGTTGGTTGTGCGGCACGACCCGCCGTGGGCTGAACTCCCAAATTTGGTGGCACGACGGGTAACCCGGGCGCGTCTGTTTCTGGGCCGCGGAGACGTGTATCTTGAGGGGTGGTGAACAGCTGAGTGAACTCGAGGTTGGGCGGAAGGCGACGATGCCTCCGCTCGTGAACCGCCTCTGAAGCGCTCCGATGCTACTCCAGGTGCCAGGCCTCGGCCCTTAGTCGCTCGGCCTCGGCTCGCAAAACCCGCCAGGCGGATGTTCTCTGCATCTATGTCAGCCTGGATCTTCGCTATCTGGTCATGAAGCTTAGCTATCTCAGCATTACTTTCGGCCTGGTTCTCCGGCGTTACTGGTGTGGCAAGGAGTGTGGTGAGAGCCGTAGCCAGCTCGGTCAAGGTCTGAGCCGGGGACGGCGCCGACGCTGGGTTGGAGGTTCCTGTCCGAGTCGTGGCAACCGCCGCTGCCGGGTCAGTCGTGAGGGCCGTTCCAGCCATGTAGACTGCGGATCGAGCGGGCGGGTCAAAAGAGTCTTGGGCCGGTTTGTCCTGAACGTGGCTCCCAAGGAAACCATCGCAAAGCGGGAAGATTGACTCGCCACCGCTTGATGAAAAATCATCGTCGGAGTGGACAATCGTGTCACCGTCGGAGGCCGAGCCATTTAAAGAGTCGACTCCTTGGGTGAAGCCGATGAGCGCGTGCCTCGGGCGGGCGGTCTGCTTGTCCTGAGCCGGCTTGACGATGTTGGTGAAGATATCCGGCCCAAGTTTGGACCCGCCAGCTTTGCGAGACGTGGTGGGTCTCACGGCGGCTATAGCGACGGCGTGTTGCGTGCGCCGAGCCGATTCGACGATGTCGACGGAGGCGTTCGGCTCGGGCTCAGATCCACCCGCTTTGCCGATGAAGACGTGGATTCCGCCGAAGGGGACCCGGTACCCGTACTCGATTGAGTCGGCCTCGGGGCCCCAAGTTGAATCGTCGATGTAGAGCTTGCCGCGGCGACTCTTGGTCATGCGGCCGATGACGTACCCTTCGAGTCCCGGAGAAGGACCCTTCGAAAACTCAACACCACCGTGCGACAGCCCCACGGTGGGCGCCAACTACCGTGAAATTACCACGACGGGACCGATGACGCCTCAGCGCGGGATCTCCTCCGGCTCCTGCTTGACGGCGACGAGCTCCGCCGGCTCCCTCTTCACAGGGAGAAGCGCCGCGCCGGAAGCCCCCCCCCCCCGGCGCCGGAGGTGAGCCACGCGGCAGAGGAAGAGCCCGCGGCCGAGGAGGGCGTCCGCCCGTGTCGGCGGTCGTACTCCTCCGTCTCGCAACGGACGAGCGATGCCGGCGGCTGGAGGCCTTGGTTGGTCCACTTCTTGGCCGCGCGCTTCCTCGCGCCGTCCGTGCGGACACACCGCTCGCGCTCAGGGTCGTCGCCCCCGCCGGAGCTACCACCGGAGCTCCACATACGGCCTCACATGGCGGCTGGAGGCGGAACTGGGCTCACCGGCGGCGAGAAATGCGACGAAGGGAGTGGGGAATCGCGGCGGCGGGGGGATAGGGTTTCGACCCATATCTGCCCCGCAAACACGTAGTTATACGGCTTCGGGGGTAAGGTTTGCGGGCCGCAGTAAAAAAAATTACGGGCCGGACGAGTATACGGGCTCAAATTGGGCCGAGCCCGTATACTCGCCGGAATTATGTGGGTTCGCGCGTTATATGGGTCTGCTAGAGATGCTCGTAGTCTCAGTCGATGCAATATCCACTAGATCTTAGGTTGAGATCTATGTAAAAATTTCTTTTAAATTTTTCTTTCCTCTTTTTTATATGTTCAGTCACTTGACTGAGACTTCGTTAAGTCTTAAGTCTCAGTCGACTAAGATCTAGCCACACCGTTTGTGAAATATATCAACCTGCAAAAATCACTGTCCTGCCGCCTAAAAGTGACTTTCGGTTACTTTAGTGGTACGAACTTTCATCAAAGACACTTGTCTAGTCTCGCTGGGAAATCGGGGGCATTGCGCCTCCTCTGGTTAAGGAAAGAAAGGAAGAAAGATCGAACGAGCGAGAAGCCTGGTTAGTTTTCCAAGACAAAGACACGTTAGACACGTTAAACATGTACTTGGTGTCGTGAAGGCAGGTTAGCACGATCAAGAAGAACTAAAATTGAGCTCAGGATGGTGGTGACAGATCGAGCGAGCACGAGAGGCTCAAGTGACAACGAGTGGGCGATCGCTCTCTGCTCTGCTGGATCGATAGCAACGGCCAGAAGTAGGACGGAAGAGACTTGCCAAAAAAAGAGAAGTTTTACTCGAGGGAGAAAAAAAAAGGTCCAAAGAGAGGCAGGAGGCTGAGGCCGTCAACGGCGCCACGTGGTGGCTGGTCGCCGGCCGGTGGCAGTACCGACCAGGCCGTTCGCGCGCGCGCTTTCGGACAAGAGGAAACAGAATCGTAACGGCACGAGCACCTGAGAAAAATCGCGGCGCAGGCTGCAGCACGTGGCTCATCGGCATCCGTGTACGCACATGCTACTGCATCTGCATGACGATGACCGGGGCCGGAGCCGTTTTTCGGGTCGCGCCGATTGTTTTGGGTCCTCGGTCAGCGCCCGGCGCCGCACCTCGCCGGCGACCGGCTCCACCTCGACCAGACAGACTATCTATAAACTGACCCAAAAAATTTTAGACAACTAATATGCCTCTGTTTTAATGGAGCCTCAAGATAGAAAGTGTAGACAACTACGATGCCTCTATTCTGATGGAGCCTCCAAAAACAAAGCAACTAAAACATTGCATATAAAAATATAAACATAATGATGTAGTTTCAGTGCAGTATAAGTGTATCACCAAAGCTACATATGACTCAAGAAAAATTGAAACTGCAGCTTGTCGTACCCCTCTTGACCCTTGACATATCCAACCGGGCAAGACATGGTTCATATTCCATAGGTTCAGAGAACAAAATTATCCATAGCGCTATAGTCCATTACATGTCAATGGTGCATTTTTTTATATTAAACACATCAAGGTTTAGTATATTGTACCAAAAAAGGCACATTAACAAAGCATAGGAATAAACTACTCCCTCCGTTCCTTTATATAAGATGTATTTGTTTTTTGATAAATCTCACAATGTAAGGTGTATTTCTTTTAATTCCTCATAATTCCCTTTTTAGCCCTTTGGAAAATGGAGAGTGCCTCTCTCCTGGTTATGTATCTCTACTTGTAGTAAAAAAAAGGAAATTATCTCTCTCTCGATTGCATGCATCTCTTACTTTTCAAAAATAACTGATTTACTCGCCACTCACCAATAAGTTTGCCAAGGGTAATTTAGTCCTAACTAATCTATAATTATGTGCCTTGGTCACCACGCCAAAAATAATACACCTTACATAAAGGAACAGAGGGTGTATATAATTAACTATTTTATATGGATAGCCTGCTTGTCCGTTTAACCCAGAACCAGCCGACAATCACTTGAATCCAAGTTTGTGGGCAGAGTTCCATACCCGCATAATTTCTAAGTAGCACAAAAGTCAGGTGAGAAATCAGATCAGAAAAAATTGATAAGCTATTGAATATAAGCAGAAGTCTAGATGTTGTTGTTAGGTTTTTTTCACCATAAACACACAAAATAGGAAATGCAGCTTTGAAAGTGCGTTATATCAACAAGAGGGGGGGGGGTGGGGTGAATAGGCGATTTTTATGAATTAGTCGCTGAGGAAATATTACTTGAGGAATTTCCTAAGTGACGAACTACTAGCAGCGGAATAAGTACTCGGGTGCATGCATAACAACACAATAGCATAGTCATCATGATGAAAAGAAACATACACAGAGCAAAGGTAGCGTGAAAACAGGATAAGCAGGCAGATGACAAAGTGACTGAAGAAATAGGATTGAGAAAATTGAGACAGTCTTCAGTCAAAGTCTTCAAACAGTAATGATCAATTTCATCAACACATGAATGAGGAAATGAAAGGGTTGAGGAAATAGAACCAGTAGCTCGATGAAGACAATGATTTGGTAGACCAGTTCCAACTGCTGTGACAGTTGTACGTCTGGTTGGAGCAGCTTGGTATTTAAACCAAAGGACACACAGTCCCAGGACACACAGTCCTTACTGTATTCTGCTTGAGCTAAGGTCACACAGACCTTGCCCAATCACTTGTGGTAAGTCTTCAGGTGACTTCCAAACCTTCACAGACTAGGTCACCCGGCGATCCACAATTCCTCTTGGATGCTCTAGACCTTGACGCCTAACCGTCTGGAAGATGCACAGTCTTCAAAAGTAACAAGCGTCGATTCTACACAGGAACAATCTCTTCAGTGATGCTCAATCACTTTGGGTTGTAGGTGTTTGGGTTTTTGGGTTTTTCCTCACTGATGATTTTCTCTCAAAGTCGTCGGAGGATGGGATGCTCTAAATGACAAGTGTTAGTTTCTCTCAGAGCAGCCAACCAGCTAGTGGTTGTAGGGGGCGGCTATTTATAGCCGGGGAGCAGCCCGACATGATAAGACATAAATGCCCTTAAATGATATGACCGTTAGGTGGATAAGATATTTGGGACAGCTGGCGCGAAGCACGGCAACGATCGAAAATTTGAGCTCTCAAATTCCTCAGGGCTATCATGTTCCTCACTTGTAGGCAATCTGCACTAGCGAATTCCTAACTCCTTAGTCAGAACAAATTCCTCAGAGAGCAGAAGATCTTCGTCTCTCTCACTGAAGAAATTGACTAAACTGTATGAGATTTTCAAAGGCTTCACTCGAAGGATTGGGTATGTGTAGGCTTTGAGATGAGCATCACTTGGAAACTTTTCCTTAGTATTTTCTCGACCCCCTTTAACAGTATGGTGTTTCCTATGACTCAAGAAAGAGAAAAGGAAACTACGAAAACAAAAGTCTTCACACTTCATAATCCTCGCATCAATATCAATGTCTTCAAGATCACACCAATTTCCTCATTATCGAAGTCTTCAAGAAAACCAAAGTCTTCAGACGAAGACATTCATTTTTAGGGGTCGACTTTCATCGTAAATATCAAACTCCTCAGAGACTTATATAACCTGTGTACACTCACAAACACATTAGTCCCTTAACCTATAAGTCTTCAATACACCAAAATCACTAAGGGGCACTAGATGCACTTACAATCTCCCCCTTTTTGGTGATTGATGACAAATAGGTTAAGTTTTCAACGGGGATAAACATATGAAGGGTAAATACTGATATTGAGGAATTTGATTGCAAGATATAGAAGAACTCTCCCTGAAGATGTGCATATTTGAGGAGTTTGCATTTGATTGCAAATGCACATTGTAGAGTAATATCATGGAGATCTCCCCCTATATCTTGTAATTCATACAGGCATTTAACATATACTATGAAGAATTTGAAATGCATGATGAAAAATGGTGTCTGACGAAATTCAGCATGCGAGCATTAAGGTACTTGACGAAAAACAGTTCAAAAGTATCAGACCACCATCGGACTTAAGTTTACAACTCGACCAACAAACACGTCAGAAGAGCGAGAGTTGTAACTTAACAAAAACAGCCCATATATAAGACCCGCTTGAAGACTAACTCAAATTTCTCGCCCTTTGTCATCGAATGACCAAAAGGGACAAAAAATGAGGACTAGCGTCCCTGAAGAATATCATCATAATGTCGATGGAGGAGCGCCAGCGTTGTCGGGGTTGTCTGTTGAAGTACGGCCTGCCGCGTCGAGATCCTCAGCTTCATCCCTCTCACGCGATGAAGAAAATGAACTGGTTACCAGCTGAGGAATTTTGACCTTCTTGAATTTCTTCGAAGGAGGATGAGCCCAGTCAAAGTTCTGCTGAAAGTCCATCTGCTTGAGATCTTCAGCACTGTAAAGATGAGAAAGAATAGCCCAAGTGCGATCGAAGATTTCATGAGCGTAATAGTGATTCTTCTTCACAGTGTTCTGAGTGACAGTCATGTTCTAAAGAATTGATCCAAATTGACGCTTGACCCACTTGTGATTGAGATCGACCTTCTGATGAAGACTTAGAAGAAGCTCACGACCAGTCATCACTCGTGGAGCAGTGGCTTGAGGATTTTGCTTTGAGGCTTTTGCGGCAGAGTCTTGAGTTGCAGAGTCCTCATTGGTGGAATATGATGCAGCTTTGCGAGACTGACCATCCAATGGACAAGTGCCTTCATCAATAACAGCAGCTTTGCCTTTTTCATCAACTGAAGAAATAGTCCTTTTGAGGACTTTGATGTCTGCTAGAACTACATCGGTTTTTTTCCCCAGAGAGGGAGGGATGATGCAGCACAGCGACAGTAGGTATTTCCCTCAGTGATGAGACCAAGGTTATCGAACCAGTAGGAGAACCACGCAACACCACGTAAACAGCTCCTGCACACAAAAAACAAATACTTGCAACCCGACATGTTAAAGGGGTTCTCAATCCCTTTCGGGTAACGAGATAGATAAAATTGTAGTAGATTGAAAGATGCAAATAAAAGCAAATAAAATTCAGCGAGGTATTTTTGGGTTTTTGGATAAATAGATCTGAAAATAAAAGTTGCAAATAAATAAAAGAGCGAATAGCAAAATAGATCTTGAAGGCAAATATATTAAAGAAGAGACCCGGGGGCCGTAGTTTTCACTAGTGGCTTCTCTCGAGAAAAATAGCAAACGGTGGAAACAAATTATTGTTGGGCAATTGATAGAACTTCAAATACTCATGACGATATCCAGGAAATGATCATTATATAGGCATCACGTCCAAGATTAGTAGACCGACTCCTGCCTGCATCTACTACTATTACTCCACACATCGACCGCTATCGAGCATGCATCTAGTGTATTAAGTTCATGGAGAAACGGAGTAATGCAATAAGAACGATGACATGATGTAGACAAGATCTATTTATGTAGAAATAGACCCCATCATGTTATCCTTAATGGCAACGATACATACGTGTCGTTTCCCTTTCTGTCACTGGGATCAAGCACCGTAAGATCGAACCCATCACAAAGCACCTCTTCCCATTGCAAGATAAATAGATCAAGTTGGCCAAACAAAACCCAAATATCAGAGAAGAAATACGAGGCTATAAGTAATCATGCATATAAGAGATCAAAAGACTCAAATAACTTTCATGGATAAAAACATAGATTTGATCATAAACTCAAAGTTCATCGGATCCCAACAAACACAACGCAAAAAAGAGTTACATCAAATAGATCTCCAAGAGACCATTGTATTGAGAATCAAACGAGAGAGAGAAAGCCATCTAGCTACTAACTACGGACCCGAAGGTCTACAATGAACTACTCACGCATCATCGGAGAGGCACCAACGAGGGTGATGAACCCCTCTGTGATGGTGTCTAGATTGGATCTGGTGGTTCTGGAACTTGCGGTGGCTGGAATTGATTTTCGTCGACTCCCCTAGGGTTTCTGGAATATTGGGGAATTTATAGAGCAAAGAGGAGGTGCGGGGGGCTCCCGAGGTGGGCACAACCCACCGGGGCGCGCCTGGGCCTCCAGGCACGCCCTGGTGGGTTGTGCTCCCCTCGGAGCACCCCCAGGTGCTTCTCCGGCTCACTGGATGTCTTCTGGTCCAAAAAAAAATCCACAAAAAGTTTCGCTGCGTTTGGACTCCGTTTGGTATTGATTTCTTGCGATGTAAAAAACATGCAGAAAACAGCAACTGGCACTGGGCACTATGTCAATAGGTTAGTACCAAAAAATGATTATAAAATGATTGTAAAACATCCAAGAATGATAATATAACAGCATGGAACAATCAAAAATTATAGATACGTTGGAGACGTATCAGACTTCAATGGGAGGCAAAAAGCTGAGGTGATTCTGAAAATCTGCCTTGTAGTGAATTGAAGACCTGGTTCTGATGAATTTCATTATCCAGGGAGCATAAGGCTTCAATTCAAACGGCGACAGAGCAACATTCGCCAAAGTCCTCATGAAGAAATCATGATAGTTAATGGGAATCCCATGTATGATGTTGAATAACAGATTCTTCATGATGCCAACAACTTCTTCTTCCTCTGAGTTGTGGCCTTTGATTCGACTGAGGGTTTTGGTGAGGATACGATAGACGGTTCTTGGCATATAGAGAAAATACTTCACTAGGAAGGTGGTTCTTGGAGCTTGGCTTGGCTGCAAGGCTTCATCAGCACTTGCATGAGATGATTTGGAAGTTCAGATTCTTCATAGATCAGCCTTGCGCCTTCAGCAGGGGGACTGACTGGAACGGCATGAAGCAATTCAGAGGCCAGAGCTTTGTAATGAGTGTTCTTAGTCATCCAATCAAGCACCCATGAGTTGACATCAGCCATATTTCCAGTGAGGTGCAGAGTAGCATAGAATTGAAGAATTAGTTCTTCATTCCAATCGCAGATATCAGCACAGAAATTCAGGAGCCCAGCTTCATGAAGAACATTCAAGACAGGTTGGAAGCAAGGAATGGACTCCATGTCCACATGAGGAATTTGACGGTGCTGAAATACCTTATCCTTTTCAAACAAAAGTGCTGAATAGAAATTCATCTGGCTTGCAGTCCAGAACCGCTTGCGTCGAAGTCTTGCTGAGTCATATGGATTGAAATTAGTGAAGAAATGATGCTCAGCGAAGAAATCGTCAGCCTTGAATTTTGGCCTCTTTGCATGAGGATTGTGTTGCTTGGGCTGAAGATTTGCAGTTGATGGTCGCACAACCTCTTGTGCCATAATCTCTGGAGCTGCTGACTGAGGAATTGAAACTTCATTTTCTTCAGCAGCAGTCTGAGTCTCCATTTCTTCAGCTGTCGCAGCTAGAATTTCTTCAGGTATGGAAAGAAGAGAAGTTTGACGTCCTTCAGAGCTCATTTGAATTTCTTCAGTTTGCATAGGGGACTGAGGAATTTGATGCAGAGGTGTGGTCAATGGTGAGTTAGGGTGAAGATTTTCCCAATAATCATCATTCAGCACAGGAGTTGTTGAACCAATATCCACATCCTCTTCAATTTCTTCAATGCCTGCCTCTTCAGCAGTGAACTGAGGCATAGGCGATGATACCAATGGGGTGGAAGGGATATCTTCCACTTCAATTTCTTCATCAACTGCTCTGAAGAAGCAGCAGAAGGATTTTCTTCATCAGTGTCATCTAGAATGACATGTTCTTCACCAAACGGAATGAGCTCCTTTGATGGCACTATCGAGATTGGAACAGCATCAATTGGATCAATGAAAGAGCTCATCAAAGTCCTCACTTTCTTGGGAGCTGAGGACTCTGTAGAGGTTGATGCTTTCCTCTTCCTTGCGGCTTCCTTCTCCGCAGCTTTTGTTTTCTTCACTTCTGATGCAGAAGGAAGAGTGAGTTTCTTCACCTTTGAAGATTTCGCAGGAGGAGCAGATGAAGTCGGTGCAGTTTCTTTAGGGACGACTGATGCAGTCACCCTGATATTTTCAGTCTCTTCACAGGCAACATTGGTGGTTGCCCTGGCAGTTTCTTCAGGAGCTGGAATTTCTTCAGCTAGCCCTGGTATTTTCAGTCTCTTCAGCAGTCTGATTTTCATCAGCTGCACTTTCATTTTCTTCAGTCTGCTGAGCAGATGATTCAGCCTGAGGAATTTGCTGTTGTGTTGGTGCTGCAACATTTAGCTTGAGGTTCTTGGAGAGTTTGACGAATCTGACTTTGGCACCGAGCCAATCTGCATGATATGTGTCAAATTCATCACTGAGATTTTTGATTTCCTTTTGCATATTTACAAGTTCTTCAGGAAACATGTTCAGAACGTTGTTCTTCAGATATCTCTCCTTCTTGTACTGGGCCTTCTTAACTTGTCTGGCCTTGTCAAATTTCCATTTTTCTTCGCCTATGAAGGCAGTCAGCATGTGACTTTGACCAGGAGTTAGGTTCAAGTCAGGCAGTGGAGTGTTCGGATCTTTGTGCCAGAGGTCAATGAAGTCGAGGATCTTCCTTGGATCCAGCATAAGCGGCACAGCGCTGCCTTTGGCTCTAGCGGCCCTTTACTGTCTATCCCTGATGATTTCAGCTAATTCTTCATCATCAGCATCATCATCGTCATCTGACGGAACATGAAATGCCACATGCTTCTTGTGAGGACTTGGCCTCGTTCCACGTCCAGCAGTGACTTTGACCTTCAGCAAGGTTGGACCTGTTGAGGACTGTGGTGGAGCTAAGGAACTAGCTGATGCTCCAGAAGCAATGGAAAAGCCTGAAGTCCGTTGACACGTTGCAAGGTGCACAGGTACTGAGGACTTTGTGGTAGCAGCTGAAGATTTTGTGGCAACAGAGGGGATTGGCACTGCCCTTGAAAAAGTTGCATGAGGAATTTGCCTTGAGGGCTTTGACGTTGAAGAACTTGGCCGTGAGGGCATTGAGCTTGAAGATTTCTTCACAACAGACTTCCTCATCATGGCATTCTTTGACGCAGTTGTGCTAGCAGAGGCCTCAGCAGCAGCAGCATGAGAATCCTCATTGAATTTCTTCACTGCTTCTTTAGCAACTTTAGCCAGTTTGGCTTGGCGCTTGGCCCATTCCTTTGGAAATTCCTCACCACGTCTGACGCTGGTGGGATCAGCTACTTGGCCATCAGCCAAAGAAGGTCTTGGACATGGAGGGTTTATGGCGAATTTCTTCATGTACTTTGGAGTTACATAACGGTACTCCCTCCATTCCTTAGCCCATCTCCTCTCAATTCTCTATATGCGCACTTTGCGCTGATTCTTGTTCTCTTTGCCATGAGTTGCTTCATCAGGTGTGTAATATTCATCATATATGTCTTCAGGGATCTCAAAAGCAGTGTTTGTTTTAGGCCTCTTGCCTCCTTTCCGAGGTCTTTTCCCATCTGCCATTTTCCTCACTTGAGGACTTTGAACTTTGGATGTTACTGAGGAAGTATGCAAATTTTCTTCGAGGAACGCTACAAATGAGTTAAGTTGATGAGAACCTAGTGATTCAGCAGCGGATATTTTGTACCTGTGAACAGAGTATAGGTGCGAAGAATTTGGAGAGGTCATATGCGTTCTCAGAAATTTTTCAAAAGAATCAAGTTTGAGGAATTTGACCATAGGTGTCTTGAGGAATTTCACTAAGTGTTCTTGACTTAGGTTCCAGAGTAGTGTAGATTTGAAAATCCACACAATTGAGGAATCTTGAAGAAAAAGATATCTTAGAGAAACAAATCAAGATACAGAAGCATTTGGGTGTTTAAGGAGTGGAAAGTTGAAGAATACACACCTTTTGAAAATTTTGTGGAAATCATAAGAATCAAAGTAGGGCAGTAAAATCAGATTTTAATTACCCTTGACGAAGAACACGACGAACTAGGAGTGGAGTTGGAGAAGTTCGTTCGTTCAGATCTCCCACGCCCTAACTTGGCAGCGGGAGACAGCTACGCTGGCGGCGGAATGAAGATTTCCGCGGCCGGCGCGAGTACGACGACGACGAGGTCGAGGCAGTGAAGCTCTTCCTCACCGGCGATGATGGATTGTAGCGGCGGCGCTAGGTCTGAGAACTCGAGCGAGATTGAGGTCGAGCGAAGTAAATGAGGTCGGAGGAGGGCAAGGGGTATTTATAGCCGCAGTGAAAAACTGCTCGCCCGAAGATTTTGGACGAACATACCCCTGACCCTTACTATCGTAACGACATGTGTCACCCATGTATAGAGAGGTGGAGATCATGGGTGATTAGTTTAACCTGTCGTGGGAAGCGGTACGGTTTGAGCGGCAACAGCCGAAAATTCAGATATGAAAGTTTTTTAAGTTTCGTTCGTAAATTCTTCAGCTGTCAAGGACACAGTGAAGATTTTGAACGGGTTTCAAATAGAACGCACATGAAGAATTTGTGAATAGATTGGGTTGAGTTTAGCATAGAGGGGGAACGGGTCCGATCACATTCACTTAGAGGAAAAATCAACTTGAAGAATTAGCAATAAGTGAATGCTGTTGAGGACATTGAAAACACAAATATATATATATATATATAAATATCACTATATTATCTTATTAATATATATATATATACCTTGACACCACAAATATATATATATATATATAGTCAATGAAGAGCACCAAATGAAAAGTTTGAGGAAATTGCAAATTTTGAGGAATTTGAAAATTTGAAGAATTAGCAAAAATGAAGAAAAACTCAAATTTAAAGATTTTCAACTTTGGTTGGTGGCGTGACCCACCGTATAAGAATGATGACTTCAGACACCGCGTACAATTGTCGTAGGGCTCTGAGAATCAAATTCTTCACACTTAGAGAGTTAGTCTTCATTGATTGAAGAAAAACGTTACTTCGTGTGTTGCACATCTAAGTCATCAATTTGGCATAAGTGTTAGGATGTGTGTCCTTTCAAAGAACATTCGAAGAATCTAAGATATTTAGCTCACACCGCAACTTGCTAAATCTCTTCTCATCCAAGGGCTTTGTGAAGATATCCGCTAGCTGTTCTTCAGTCTTCACGTGGTCGATGGAGATGTCGCCCTTCAACACATGATCTCGAAGAAAATGATGACGAATCTGGATGTGCTTAGTCTTCGAGTGCTGAACTGGGTTATGAGCAATCTTGATGGCACTCTCATTGTTGCAGTAGAGTGGCACATTCTTCATATTGATGCCATAGTCCTTGAGGGCTTGCTTCATCCACAGCAATTGAGCACAGCAAGAACCAGCAGCAATGTACTCAGCTTCAGCAGTAGAGAGTGATACGCAGTTCTGCTTCTTCAAGGACCAACATACTAAGGATCGTCCGAGGAAATGGCATGTGCCTAATGTTGACTTGCGATCCACTCGATCACCAGCATAGTCAGAGTCAGAATATCCGATGAGATCAAAAGCCGAGCCCTTGGGATACCATAATCCAAGTGTTGAAGTGTGAGCTAGATATCAAAGAATATGTTTCACAGCCTTATGGTGTGATTCCTTCGGTGTAGCTTGAAAACGGGCACACATGCAAACACTAAGCATAATATCTGGCCTTGATGCACATAGGTACAATAAAGAGCCAATCATGGAGTGGTATATCTTTTGATCAAAGTCTATACCATTTTCATCGGTGCATAGATGGCATTTGTGGGCATTGGGATTTTGACGCCTTTGCAATCTTGCATGCCGAATTTCCTCAGCACATCCTTGAGATATTTCTCTTGAGATATGAAGATGCCATTGCGTTGTTGACGAATTTGAAGACCTAAGAAGAATTTCAGTTCTCCCATCATAGACATTTGATATTCCTCACTCATCATATAGGCAAATTCATCACTGTAATGTTGGTTAGTACAGCCAAAGATAATGTCATCAACATATATTTGGCACACGAATAATTCATCATCATATGTTTTGGTGAAAAGAGTTGGGTCAAGTGAACCGGGTTTGAAGTCTTTCTTCATGAGGAATTCCTTCAGTGTATCATACCATGCCCGAGGGGCCTGCTTGAGGCCATAGAGGGCCTTATTGAGTTTGAAGACTTTGTCAGGATGCTTAGGATCTTCAAAACCTGGGGGTTGAGCAACATATACTTCTTCCACAAGCTAACCATTGAGGAATGCACTTTTTACATCCATTTGATATAAGATGATATTATGATGGTTAGCATAAGCAAGCAATATGCGAATAGCCTCAAGTCTAGCAACAGGTGCAAAAGTTTCGTCAAAATCAATTCCTTCAACCTGTGTGTAGCCCTGAGCTACAAGTCGAGCCTTGTTCCTCAGTACTAGGCCATTTTCGTCTTGCTTGTTGCGGTAGATCCATTTGGTACTGATGATATTGTGCTTGCGTGGGTCTGGTCACTTGACAAGCTCCCACACATTGTTGATATCGAATTGATGCAATTCCTCTTGCATAGTTTGAATCCACTCAGGCTCCAGAAATGCCTCATCAACTTTGGTGGGCTCTGTGATAGAGACAAAAGCGAAGTGCCCACAAAAGTTAGACAAATGTGAAGCTTTTGAGCGTGTGAGAGGACCTCGTGCGTTGATGTCGTCGATGATTGATACGTCCATTTTGCATCATGTTTTCCTACTGTTATTTTTGATGTTTTTATGCATAATAATGCTTTTTGGAGTACTTCTAATGCCTTTTCTCTCATAATATGCAAGGTTCACACAAAGAGGAAGAATTCCGGCAGCTGGAAATCTGGACCTGAAAAAGCTATGTCAGGCTACCTATTCTGCACAACTCCAAATGAGCTGAAACTTCATGAGGAATTTTTATGGAATAAATAAGAATTATTGGAGCAAATAACTACCAGAAGGGGCCCACCAGGTGGGCACAACCCACCTGGGCGCGCCAGGGAGCCCAGGCGCGCCCTGGTGGGTTGTGCCCTCCTCGGCCCACCTCCGGTGCCCCTCTTCTGGTATATAAGTCATTTTGACCTAGAAAAAATAAGGAGAGGACTTTCGGGATGAAGCGCCGCCGTCTCGAGGCAGAACTTGGGCAGGAGCACTTTTGCCCTCCGGCGAAGCGATTCCGCCGGGGGAACTTCCCTCCCGGAGGGGGAAATCATCGTCATCATCATCACCAACAACTCTCCCATCTTGGGGAGGGCAATCTCCATCAACATCTTCGACAACTCCATATCCTCTCAAACCCTAGTTCATCTCTTGTGTTCAATCTTTGTACCGGAACTATAGATTGGTACTTGTGGGTGACTAGTAGTGTTGATTACATCTTGTAGTTGATTACTATATGGTTTATTTGGTGGAAGATAATATGTTCAGATCCATTATGCTATTTAATACCCCTCTGATCTTGAGCATGATTATTATTAGTGAGTAGTTACTTTTGTTCTTGAGGTCACGGGAGAAATCTTGCTGCAAGTAATCATGTGAACTTGATATGTGTTCGATATTTTGATGACATGTATGTTGTGATTCCCTTAGTGGTGTCATGTGAACGTCGACTACATGGCATTTCACCATATTTTGGGCCTAAGGGAATGCATTGTGGAGTAGTTATTAGATGATGGGTTGCGAGAGTGACAGAAGCATAAACCCTTGTTTATGCGTTATTCCGTAAGGGACTGATTTGGATCCAAAAGTTTAATGCTATAGTTAGATTTATTCTTAATACTTTTCTCGTAGTTGCGGATGCTTGTGAGGGGGTTAATCATAAGTAGGAGGTTTGTTCAAGTAAGAACAACACCTAAGCACCGTCCATCCACATATCAAATTATCAAAGTAGCGAACACAAATCAAACCAACATGATGAAAGTGACTAGATGAAATTCCCGTGTACCCATCAAGAACGCTTTGCTTATCATAAGAGACCATTTTGGCCTGTCCTTTGCCTCAAAAGGATTGGGCTACCTTGCTGCACTTTTGTTACTATTACTATTACTTGCTCGTTACAAATTATCTTGCTACCAAACTACTCGTTACTTATAATTTCAGTGCTTGCAGACATTACCTTACTGAAAACCGCTTGTCATTTCCTTCTGCTCCTCGTTGGGTTCGACACTCTTACTTATCGAAAGGACTACGATTGATCCCCCATACTTGTGGGTCATCAAGGCTCTTTTCTGGCGCCGTTGCCGGGGAGTGAAGCGCTCTTGGTAAGTGGAAATCGGTATGAAAAAATATTACTACGTGCTGAAATTTATTGTCACTTGTTACTATGGAGAACAATCCTTTGAGGGGTTTGTTCGGGGTATCTTCACCTTGACCGGAACCACAATTAGTTATCCCTCAACCTACTGCACATACTGAAAATATTGGTTATGAAATTCCTTCGGGTATGATAGAACAACTGCTAGCTAATCATTATGCAGGAGATGGAACCGAATATCCTGATATGCACTTGATATATGTGGATGAAATTTGTGGATTATTTAAGCTGACAGGTTTACCCAGAGATGAAGCTAAGAAGAAGGTTTTCCCTTTATCTTTGAAGGGAAAAGCATTGGCATGGTATAGGCTATGCGATGATATTGGATCTTGGAATTGGAATCGATTGAAATCGGAATTTCACCAAAAAAATTATCCTATGCATCTAGTTCATCGTGATCGGAATTATATATATAATTTTTGGCCTCGTGAAGGAGAAAGTATCACTCTAGCTTGGGGGAGGCTTAAGTCAATGTTATATTCATACCCCAATCATGAGCTCTCAAGAGAAATTATCATTCAGAATTTTTATGCTCGGCTTTCTCGTGATGATCAATCCATGCTTGATACTTCTTGTACTGGTTCCTTTATGAAGAAGACTATTGACTTCTGGTGGGATCTTTTAGAAAGAATTAAATGCAACTCTGAAGATTGGGAACTCGATGAAGGTAAAGAGTCAGGTATTAAGCTCAAGTATGATTGTGTTAAATCTTTTATGAATACCGATGCTTTTCAAAAGTTTAGCACTAAATATGGACTTGACTCTGAGATAGTAGCCTCCTTTTGTGAATCATTTGCTACTCATGTTGACCTCCCTAAGGAGAAGTGGTTTAAATATCACCCACCTATGAAAGAAGAAATTAAAGAACTAGTAATAGCTAAAGATGAAACTATTATTTACAATGTTGATCCAGTTGTGCCTACTGCTTATATTGAAAAACCACCTTTCCCTGTTAGGATGAAGGAACATGCTAAAGTCTCAACTGTGGTCAACAAAAGTTATATTAGAACTTCCAAACATGCTGAACAAATCAAAGTAGAACCTAGTGTTGCTATGGTTAAAGATCTCTTGGTTGAAAATATAGATGGGCATGTTATTTACTTATGTGATGAAGCTGCTAGAATTGCCAAACCCGATGAAAAAGATAAACATAGACCCATTGTTGGCATGCCTGTTGTCTCAGTTAAAATAGGAGATCACCGTTATCATGGTTTATGTGACATAGGTGCTAACGTGAGTGCTATTCCTTTTACCTTATGTCAAGAAATTCTAAATGATATAGCACTCGTTGAAATAGAAGACATAGACGTTACTATTAAACTTGCTAATAGGGACACCATCACACCACTTGGGATTGTTAGAGATGTTGAAGTCTTGTGTGGGAAAATAAAATACCCTACTGATTTTCTTGTTCTTGGTTCCCCACAAGATGACTTTTGTCCCATTATCTTTGGTAGACCTTTCTTGAACACCGTCAATGCTAAAATAGATTGTGAGAAATAAATCTTCAGTGTTAGTTTTGGTGATGAGTCTCATGAGTTTAATTCTTCTAAGTTTAGTAGGAAGCATCATAAGGAAGAATTGCCTAGTATGGATGAAATAATTAGTCTTGCTTCTATTGTTGTGCCTCCTACCGATCCACTAGAACAATATTTGCTAGACCACAAAAATGATATGCATCTGCATGAAAGAAATGAAATAGATAAGATTTTCTTTGAACAACGTCCTCTGCTTAAACACAATTTGCCTATTGAAACTCTAGGAGGTCCTCCTCCACCTAAAGGTGATCCTGTGTTTGAATTAAAACAATTGCCAGACACTTTGAAATATGCTTATCTTGATGAGAAAAAGATTTATCCTGTTATTATTAGTGCTAACCTTTCAGAACATGAAGAAGAAAGATTATTGAAGGTTCTGAAGAAGCACCGAGCTACCATTGGATATACTCTTGATGATTTAAAGGGCATTAGTCCCACTCTCTGTCAGCATAAAATTAATATGGATCCTGATGCTAAACCCGTTGTTGATCACCAACGACGTTTAAATCCTAAAATGAAAGAAGTGGTAAGAACAAAAATACTGAAGCTTCTGGAAGCAGGTATAATCTATCCCATAGCTGATAGTAGATGGGTAAGTCCCGTTCATTGTGTCCCTAAAAATGGAGGTATTACTGTTGTTCCTAATGATAAGAATGAACTTATTCCACAAAGAATTGTCACTGGCTACAGAATGGTAATTGATTTTAGAAAACTAAATAAAGCTACTAGAAAAGATCATTACCCTCTGCCTTTTATTGATCAAATATTAGAAAGACTATCAAAGCACACACATTTTTGCTTTCTTGATGGATATTCCGGTTTTTCTCAAATACCTGTCTCACAACCTGATCAAGAGAAAACCACCTTTACTTGCCCTTTTGGAACCTATGCTTATAGACGTATGCCTTTTGGTTTATGCAATGCACTTGCTACCTTTCAAAGATGTATGACTGCTATATTCTCTGACTTTTGTGAAAAGATTGTTGAGGTTTTCATGGATGATTTTTCCGTTTACGGAACTTCTTTTGATGATTGCTTGAGCAACCTTGATCGAGTTTTGCAGAGATGTGAGCAAACTAATCTCGTCTTGAATTGGGAGAAGTGCCACTTTATGATTAATGAAGGTATTGTGTTGGGACATAAAATTTCTGAACGAGGTATTGAGGTGGATAAAGCTAAAGTTGATGCAATTGAGAAAATGCCATGTCCTAAAGATATCAAAGGTATTCGTAGTTTCCTCGGTCATGCTGGTTTCTATAGGAGGTTTATTAAAGACTTCTCTAAAATTTCTAGGCCTCTTACAAATCTTTTACAAAAGGATGTTCCATTTTTTTTTTATGATGATTGTGTAGAAGCCTTTGAAACACTTAAGAAAGCCTTGATTTCTGCACCTATTGTTCAACCACCTGATTGGAACTTGCCTTTTGAAATTATGTGTGATGCTAGTGATTATGTTGTTGGTGCTGTTCTAGGACAAAGAGTCGATAAGAAATTAAATGTTATTCATTATGCTAGTAAAACTCTAGACAGTGCTCAACGAAATTATGCTACTACTGAAAAAGAATTTTTAGCAGTTGTGTTTGCTTGTGATAAATTTATATCTTACATTGTTGATTCTAAAGTGACTATTCACACCGATCATGCTGCTATAAAATATCTTATGGAAAAGAAGGATGTTAAACCTAGACTCATTAGGTGGGTTCTTTTGCTACAAGAATTTGATTTACATATCACTGATAGAAAGGGAGCTGAGAACCCCGTGGCTGATAACTTGTCTAGTTTAGAAAATATTCTTGATGACCCACAACCTATTAATGATAGTTTTCCTGATGAACAATTAGCTGCAATAAATGTTTCTCATAACACTCCTTGTTATGCTGACTATGCCAATTATATTGTTGCTAAATATATACCACCTAGCTTCACATACCAACAAAAGAAAAAATTCTTCTATGATTTAAGACATTACTTTTGGGATGACCCACATCTTTATAAAGAAGGAGTAGATGGTATTATTAGACGTTGTGTACCTGAGCATGAACAGGGACAAATCCTATGGAAATGTCACTCCGAAGCTTATGGAGGACATCATGCGGGAGATAGAACTGCTCACAAGGTATTGCAATCTGGTTTTTATTGGCCTACTCTCTTCAAGGATGCCCGTAAGTTTGTTTTATCTTGTGATGAATGTCAAAGAATTGGTAATATTGGTAAGCGTCAGGAAATGCTTATGAATTATTCTCTTGCTGTTGAACCATTTGATGTTTGGGGATTTGATTACATGGGACCTTTTCCTTCCTCTAATGGGTATACACATATTTTGGTTGCTGTTGATTATGTTACTAAGTGGGTAGAAGCTATTCCAACTAGTAGTGCTGATCACAACACCTCTATTAAAATGCTTAAGGAAGTCATTTTCCCAAGGTTTGGAGTCCCTAGATATTTAATGACTAATGGTGGTTCACATTTTATTCATGGTGCTTTCCGTAACATGCTTGTTAAATATGATGTTAACCATAGAATTGCATCACCTTATCACCCTCAGTCTAGTGGTCAAGTTGAACTTAGCAATAGAGAAATAAAATTAATATTACAAAAAACTGTCAATAGGTCCCGAAAGAATTGGTCTAAGAAGTTAGATGATGCACTTTGGGCTTATAGAACAGCATATAAAAATCCTATGGGTATGTCTCCGTATAAAATGGTTTATGGAAAAGCTTGTCATTTACCTCTTGAGTTAGAACATAAAGCATATTGGGCAATTAAAGAACTCAACTATGATTTCAAACTTGCCGGTGAAAAGAGGTTATTTGATATCAGCTCACTAGATGAATGGAGAACCCAAGCTTATGAAAATGATAAGTTGTTTAAAGAAAAAGTTAAAAGATGGCATGACAAAAGAATCCAAAAGCGTGAGTTCAAAGTTGGAGAATATGTTCTTTTGTACAACTCTCGTTTCAGATTCTTTGCAGGAAAACTCCTCTCCAAATGGGAAGGACCTTATGTTATCCAGGAGGTTTATCGATCCGGAGCCATCAAGATAAATAATGCCGAAGGTACTAACCCGAAGGTTGTTAATGGGCAACGAATAAAACATTATATCTCAGGTATGCCCATTAATGTTGAAAGCAATATTATCCAAACTATGACACCGGAAGAAGACATAAAGGAAACCTTCCGGAACACTCCAGAATAACTAAAAAAGTGGAGGTACGTGATACGGTAAGTAAACGGACTCCAAAAAATCCGCAAAAATATTTTCTGTCAGTTTTGGAATATATAAAAAATTAGTAAAATAAGAAACAACCAGGAAGGCACCGAGCCAGGCGTGCCCAGGTGGGTTGTGCCCACCTCGGGTACCTTCCGGACTCCGTTTTTCTTCCGTTTGCTTGTTTCCCAAGATAAAAAATCGTTATATACCCCCTAAACCTATTGACCACCCTATCGCGGAGAAATCTTCTATTTTTTTTTCTTGCTGTTTTCGGTCAGATCTGTTAAGCCAGGCATCATGTCTTCTTCCTCCTCCAACAACGTGGAAGAGGATGCTTGGTTGATGAAGATCGAGTTGAAGAGAGAAGAGCCTGAAGAAGTCATCAAAGGGGATAAGAGCAAGAAGGCCACCAGAGATCAAGCTCTGGTGGTCGAGCAAGCTTTGCCTGCCGAGGAGGAAGAAGAAGATATCCTTAAACCTTACTATGATCATCTTACCCCCACTGAGATTGAAGCCTTTCGGATCATCGAAACGGTTCATGTGCAAAATAAATATCTCACCCGTGAAAATATTCTATTACAAGAGCACATCATTGCCCTCCGGAGCATCATCCGTAGATTGGAGAAGCTATTGGAGAGGGCCACTACTTCATCACCACCACCTCCTTCTTCATCACCAAAGGAAAATTGAGTATCGGGTATGGGCACTCCCCTTGGCTTGTGCCAAGCTTGGGGGAGGTGCCCCGGTATCGTATCACCTCCACTATCTTTTGCCTTTACTTATCTTAGTTCGATCCATAGTTATCTTTTGCTTTAGATGAATAAAAGTTTAGTTCGATCCTTTCTTTTCGAGTGTTTGCTTAGTGATCTATCTTTGTAATCGTGTGCAAGAGATATATATATATAATAAAGTCTAGTTTGAGTTTTGTTTTCTTTACTTTCATGTTCAATAAAAAGAAAGAAAATAAATGAAAAGATCATATGCTAATCTTATGGTAAGTAATGACATCACATAAGGAAGAGTATAAGTAGAAAATTTTATTGGAGATTGATAAACATAGCATTGGTCAATGATGCAATTCATGAAAGAATTAATAAGGGAAGAGAAGATTCACATGCAAATACACTATCCTGGACATCTTTTGTGATTGTGAGCCCCCATCAAAATATTATATGCCAAAATTGTTGACATTGGACAAGGAAGACAACATAATGATTTATGTTTGTTCATATTCACATAGAAGTTATATTGTCATAGATCCTTTAACATGTGGTGCTTGCCCCCATCTTTGCTAGCCAAAAATTCCGCACTAAGTAGAGATACTACTTGTGCATCCAAAAACCTTTAAACCCAAATCTTATTTTGAGAGTCCACCATACCTACCTATGGATTGAGTAAGATCCTTCAAGTAAGTTGTCATCGGTGCAAAAAGGCAATAAAAATTGCTTCTAAAAGTGCTGGATCATTTAGTGTAAGAGAAAATTGAGCGTTGTACGAACTTGTGATGGCAAAGAATAAAAGCGACAGATTGCATAATAAAGGTTGCTATCACAAGGGGCAATATAACGTGACATTCTTTTGCACTAAGAGATTGAGCATACAAACAAATAAGTGCATGGCAACCTCTGCTTCCCTCTGCGAAGAGCCTATCTTTTACTTTTATGTATTTACTTTTATGCAAGAGTCAAAGTTCTTCTCTCTATTCCTTTTTATTTTCTCTTTTGGCAAGCATCATGTGGTGAGAAAAGATCTAGGCACATATATCCAGTTGGATACGAGTAGCATGAGTTATTATTGTTGACATCACCCTCGAGGTGAGTATGTTGGGAGGCGAAACTTTAAGCCCCTATCTTTCTATGTGTCCGGTTGAAACATTTTGCTCATGTGTATGCGGTGAGTGTTAGCAATCATAGAAGACTATATGATGGTTGAGTATGTGGACTTGCCAAAAAGTCTCCAATACATGACCCTTCCTGAAAAGATGATGAATTGTAGTTGCAAAGTTGACTGAGAACATAGTTTGTTGGTTTTCAATAGAGTTTATGCTTTATACTTCGATGTTGTGATGAATTGTTACTTGTTCATGAGAAGTTATATGATAAAAGTTCTATGATAAAGTTTTATATTAAAGTTGGTTGCTGTTATAATAATATACATGATGCTTCTATGTCCGTAATTTGTTTTTATCGACACCTCTCTCTCTAAGCATGTGGACATGTTTTTCAATTTTGGTTTTCACTTGAGGACAAGCGAGGTCTAAGCTTGTGGGAGTTGATACGTCCATTTTGCATCATGTTTTCCTACTATTATTTATGATGTTTTTATGCATAATAATGCTTTTTGGAGTAATTCTAATGCCTTTTCTCTTATAATATCAAGGTTCACACAAAGAGGGAGAATTCCGGCAGCTGGAAATCTGGACCTGAAAAAGCTACGTTTGGCAACCTATTCTACACAACTCCAAATGAGCTGAAACTTCACGAGGAATTTTTATGAAATAAATAAGAATTATTGGAGCAAATAACTACCAGAAGGGGCCCACAGGTGGGCACAACCCACCTGGGCGCGCCAGGGAGCCCAGGCGCGCCCTGGTGGGTTGTGCCCTCCTCGGCCCACCTCCGGTGCCCCTCTTCTGGTATATAAGTCATTTTGACCCAGAAAAAATAAGGAGAGGACTTTCAGGACGAAGCGCCGCCGTCTCAAGGCGGAACTTGGGCAGGAGCACTTTTGCCCTCCGACGGAGCGATTCCGCCGGGGGAACTTCCCTCCCGGAGGGGGAAATCATTGTCATCATCATCACCAACAACTCTCCCATCTTGGGGAGGGCAATCTCCATCAACATCTTCAATAGCTCCATCTCCTCTCAAACCCTAGTTCATCTCTTGTGTTCAATCTTTGTACCGGAACTATAGATTGGTACTTGTGGGTGACTAGTAGTGTTGATTACATCTTGTAGTTAATTACTATATGGTTTATTTGGTGGAAGATTATATGTTCAGATCCATTATGCTATTTAATACCCCTCTGATCTTGAGCATGATTATCATTAGTGAGTAGTTACTTTTGTTCTTGAGGTCACGGGAGAAATCTTGTTGCAAGTAATCATGTGAACTTGATATGTGTTCGATATTTTGATGATATGTATGTTGTGATTCCCTTAGTGTTGTCATGTGAACGTTGACTACATGGCACTTCACCATATTTTGGGCCTAAGGGAATGCATTGTGGAGTAGTTATTAGATGATGGGTTGCGAGAGTGACAGAAGCTTAAACCCTAGTTTATGCGCTATTCCGTAAGGGACTGATTTGGATCCAAAAGTTTAATGCTATGGTTAGATTTATTCTTAGTACTTTTCTCGTAGTTGCGGATGCTTGCGAGGGGGTTAATCATAAGTAGGAGGTTTGTTCAAGTAAGAACAGCACCTAAGCACCGGTCCACCACATATCAAATTATCAAAGTAGCAAACACAAATCAAACCAACATGATGAAAGTGACTAGATGAAATTCCCGTGTACCCTCAAGAACGCTTTGCTTATCATAAGAGACCGTTTTGGCCTATCCTTTGCCTCAAAAGGATTGGGCTACCTTGCTGCACTTTTGTTACTATTACTGTTACTTGCTCGTTACAAATTATCTTGCTACCAAACTACTCGTTACTTATAATTTCAGTGCTTGCAAACATTACCTTGCTAAAAACCGCTTGTCATTTCCTTCTGCTCCTCGTTGGGTTCAACACTCTTACTTATCGAAAGGACTACGATTGATCCCCTATACTTGTGGGTCATCAATGATTCTCTCAATTTGCACTTCATTTGCAACGCGAGGATGAGCAGATTGATGACTTTGATTGGGCTCAGCATTTTCTTCAGAGCCATTTTCTTCAGATGCACTAGCATGATTTTCTTCACGGTCTGGAATAACTTCTTCGGCAGATTCTTCAGTAGGTATGACATCCTCAATAGCCTTGAACTTGATGGATTCCTCAGGAGACATTTCATCTAGCACAGGAGGTAGGTGCTCTCTTTGCGAGATGTTAGTTTCATCGAACCGCACATCTATAGTTTCAACAACCTTGTTGTGATAGGTGTTGGAGACTCTGTAGGTGTGCGAGTCCTTTTCGTAACCAAGCATAAAACCCTCGTGTGCTTTCGGTGCAAATTTTGAGTTGTGATGAGGATCTCTAATCCAGCATTTAGCACCGAAGACTTTGAAATAACTCACATTGGGTTTCTTTTCAGTGAGGAGTTCATATGAGGTCTTCTTGAAGAATTTGTGAAGATATACCCTGTTGATGATGCGGCATGCAGTATCAATAGCCTCATGCCAGAAACTACGAGGCATCTTGTATTCATCAAGCATAGTGCGAGCCATCTCCAGAAGAGTCATGTTCTTGCGCTCCACTACGCCATTCTGCTGAGGAGTACATGGGGCAGATAACTCATGAGTAATACCAAGTTCATCAAGATAGTCATTAAGACCGGTATTCTTGAACTCGGTCCCATTGTCACTCCTGATATGCTTGATCTTCACACCGAAATTCATCGAGGCCCTTGAGGAAAATCGTCTGAAGACTTCCTGCACTTCAGTTTTGCACATAATGATATGCACCCATGTGTAATGAGAATAATCATCAACAATAACAAAGCCATATAGAGATGCTGCATTTGTTAGTGTGGCATAATGAGTAGGGCCAAAGAGGTCCATGTGAAGCAATTCAAAAGGACGAGTGGTAGTCATGATAGTCTTTGAGGGGTGCTTGGCTTTGGTCATCTTTCCAGCCTCACAAGCCCCAAAAAGATGATCTTTGAGGAATTTGACACCCTCAATGCCAATGACATGCTTCTTCTTCACAAGCGTGCCAGCATGACCGAGTCGACGATGCCATAGCCAGCCTTCTGAAGCTTTTGCAAGTAGACATGTGGTAGGCTGTGGTCCTATAGAGAAATCAACAATATACAAGTCTCCTCTCCTAAAGCCTTCGAAGACTTTGGAATTGTCAGATTCCATGAGCACTAAGCAGCGATATTTGCCAAAGACGACAACCATATCAAGATCACAAAGCATTGAGACAGACATGAGGTTGAATCCGAGGGACTCGACAAGCATGACTTTGTCCATGTGTCGATCCTTTGAGATTGCAACCCTACCTAGACCCAATACCTTGCTTTTGCCTTTGTCAGCGTAGGTGATATGCTTCAGATGCGATGGAGATAGAGCAGAGTCCATCAGTAAGCTCTTGTCACCGGTCATGTGATTTGTACATCCACTGTCGAGGACCCACTCTATAGCTTTGGGTGATTCATCCTGCAGATGAATTATTGCATCTTACGAACTCATATACTTCAGAGTGAAGAATATGACATCAGATTCATCAGACAGAATTTCATCAAATAATGCAACATATATAGTAGAAGGAGGACGTGAGAAATGAGTAATTCATTTCTTCATGATTAGCTTGCGTCCTTTCAAGCATATTCAGGTCTCCAGCAAATTCTTCAGACATTCAAGTTCGTCTGGAGACCTGACCCTGCATAAGAGATTAGTTCTTTTTCTTCACCACCCACATCTGGAGGGGTGGCAAAGAGTTCATCATTCTGCGAGCTCCATAAGAGAAAGGTGGCATTGAAGCCAGTGCACTTCATTTCACAGAAGCGGGGTTAGAGTAAGCATATGAATAAGCAGAGAAATTCTTTGAGGACTTATGAACATAATGATTTGAAGAATAATGCACATATTCACGATTCTTAGAGTTTCCCTGCGAAATAGATGCATTAGCACGATGATGTTCATATGAGGATTTGGATCCGCGTGAGGAATTTGATCCACTTGAGGAATTGGATCCATATGAAAAATTTGATCCATATGAAGAATTTGATCTGGGGTTCCTATTCTTCACAGGTGGTGTCATGAGGACATTCACCTGAAGACTTTCAAGACACCTTTTGGGAACCTAGATTTTCTTCATAGGCGGACTGTTCCTGCAGTTAGTTCCAACATATCTAGCAAATACTTCATCATTCTGATTTTTGAACAGTTTATAGTTGGAGTCAAATGACTCATCAGATGAATATGAAGATTCACATGTAAAGCCAGATAAAGTGGATGGATCTACGGGAGGTCCTTTTGCAGCAACCCATGTGGTTTTGGGGTACTGCTCAGGTTTCCAGTAGGACCCATCAGCATTGAGTTTCCTCTCAAATGCAATACCCTCTTTCCTAGGGTTCCTGTTGAGTATCTGCTTCTTAAGCACATCACAAAGAGCCTGGTGCCATTTGAGGCTTTTGTACATGCCTGTCACATACAATTCCTTCAACCCTGCATTTTCGTCAGTGATACTTGTGGTATCCTCAGATGAGGAATTTGTGACCACAGAGATAGTTGAAGAATTTGCAGCAATATAAGCATTTGAACTTTCAGGAGAAGAATTAGCAGATTCACGTTCAATGCATTTCAAACATGGTGGAATAAATTATTCCTGAGCAGAACTGATCAGTTGAGCAAGTAATGAATCATTTTCCTTTTGAAGATCATCATGACTCACCCTTAGCTTCTCAAGATCTTACTTTCTTTGAAGAAATTCATAAGAAAGCTTCTCATGATCGGCTAAGAGTGTTTCATGACGACCTTGAAGGTTATCAAACTTAGACTATAGTCGTTGAAGATTATCAGTAAGAGTTTGATTTCAATTCATTTCCTCATCCAACAGGTCATCGCTTTTGTCTAGCAGATTTCGAACCTTTTCCAAAGCCTTTTGTTGTTTTATGGCAATATTAGCAAGTTTGGAATAGCTCGGTTTGAGATTTTCATCAGATTCATCCTCACTTCATTCAGAGGAGGGATATTTGAGTACCTTGGCACCTTTTGCCATGAAGCAATAGGTGGGAGTGTAGTCATCGTCTCCGTCGTCAGCAGTGTTGGGGAAGCCATTTTCCTCAGTGTTGAAGATGGACTTGCTGACGAAAGCAGTAGCGAGAGCTAGGCTCGCCACACCAGAGTCTGACTCCTTAGATGCCTCCTCTTCCTCATTTTCCTCAGATTCAGCTTCAGAGTCCATTTTCTTGCCAATGAATGCCCGAGCTTTTTTGGAGCTGCTCTTCTTGTGAGATTAAGTCTTTGAAGATTTTGATGATGAGGACTTTGAAGATTTCTTCTTTTTCTTCGAGTCGTCTGAGCTATCATCCTTGTATTTCTTCTTCTTTCATTTCTTCACCCACAGAGGACAATCAGTTATGTAGTGACCAGGTTTCTTGCATTTGTGGCAAGTCCTCTTCTTGTAATCGCGGGATGAGGAATCTGATCTCATGTCATCACCTCTTGAAGATTTTCCAAAGCGACCACGTCTAGAGAATTTCTGGAATTTCCTCACGAGCATTTCTAGCTCCTGGCTTAGTTCTTCAGGGTCACCAAGGCTGCTATCAAAATCTTCTCCTTCAGATGAGGAAACTGCCTTGGCCTTCAGTGCGCGTGATCTTTCATAGCTTGGCCCGTAGAGATCTCTCTTCTCAGCTTGTTGGAATTCATGAGTGTTCAGCCTCTCGAGGATATCAGCAGGATCTAGTGACTTGTAGTCTCCACGTTCTTGAATCATCAATGCCAGTGTATCGAATGAGGAATCAAGTGACCTCAGCAATTTCTTCACCACCTCATGGTTGGTGATGTTAGAGGCACCAAGTGCTTGAAGCTCATTTGAGATGTCAGTGAGGCGATCAAAGGTTTGCCGAACATTTTCATTGTCGAGTCTTTTGAAGCGGTTGAAGAGATTGCGAAGAACATCAACTCGAGAGTCACGTTGAGTCAAGATTCCTTCGTTGACCTTGGACAGCCTGTCCCAGATAAGCTTTGCAGACTCCAAAGCACTCACTCTGCCATACCGTCCTTTGCTCAGATGGCCACATATGATATTCTTTGCTTGGGAGTCGAGTTGCTTGAATCTCTTTACATCAGCAGCATTCACGGAAGGAGTGACGGAGGGAACGCCATTTTCCACAACGTACCAGAGATCGTTGTCAATTGCCTCAAGATGCATGCGCATCTTGTTCTTCCAGTAGGGGTAGTCCGTCCCATCGAAGGTAGGACACCCAGCCGAGACCTTGATCATGCCTGCAGTCGACATAACTAAACTTCCAGGTGGTTAAACCAAAATCACACAGAACAAGGGAGTACCTTGCTCTAATACCAATTGAAAGTGCGTTATATCGACTAGAGGGGGGGTGAATAGGCGATTTTTATGAATTAGTCACTGAGGAAATATTACTTGAGGAATTTCCTAAGTGACGAACTACTAGCAGCGGAATAAGTACTCAGGTGCATGCATAAAAACACAGTAGCATAGTCATCATGATGAAAAGAAACATAAACAGGGCAAAGGTAGCATGAAAACAGGACAAGCAGGCAGAAGACAAAGTGACTGAAGAAATAGGATTGAGGAAATTGAGAAAGTCTTCAGTTAAAGTCTTCAAACAGTAACGATCAATTTCATCAACACATGAATGAGGAAATGAAAGGGTTGAGGAAATAGAACCAGTAGCTCGGTAAAGACAATGATTTGGTAGACCAGTTCCAACTGCTGTGACAGTTGTACGTCTGGTTGGAGTAGCTTGGTATTTAAACAAAAGGACACATAGTCCCAGGACACACAGTCCTTACTGTATTCTCCTTGAGCTAAGGTCACACAGACCTCACCCAATCACTCGTGGTATAAGTCTTCACGTGACTTCCAAACCTTCACAGACTAGGTCACCCGGCGATCCACAATTCCTCTTGGATGCTCTAGACCTTGACGCCTAACCGTCTGGAAGATGCACAGTCTTCAAAGGTAACAAGCATCGGTTCCACACAGGAACAATCTCTTCAGTGATGCTCAATCACTTTGGGTTGTAGGTGTTTGGGTTTTGGGGTTTTTCCTCACTGATGATTTTCTCTCAAAGTCGTCGGAGGATGGGATGCTCTAAATGACAAGTGTCAGTTTCTCTCGGAGCAGCCAACCAGCTAGTAGTTGTAGGGGGCCGCTATTTATAGCCGGGGAGCAGCCCGACATGATAAGACATAAATGCCCTTCAATGATATGACCGTTAGGTGTATAAGATATTTGGGACAGCTGGCGCGAAGCACAGCAACGGTCGGAAATTTGAGCTCTCAAATTCCTCAGGACTATCATGTTCCTCACTTGTAGGCAATCCGCACTGGCGAATTCCTAACTCCTCAGTCAAAACAAATTCCTCAGAGAGCAGAAGATCTTCGTCTCTCTCACTGAAGAAATTGACTGAATTGTATGAGATTTCCAAAGGCTTCACTCGAAGTATTGGGTATGTGTAGGCTTTAGATGAGCTTCACTTGAAAACTTTTCCTTAGTATTACCTCGACCCCCTTTAACAGTACGGTGTTTCCTATGACTCAAGAAAGAGAAAATGAAACTATGAAAACAAAAGTCTTCATGCTTCATAATCCTTGCATCAATATCAATGTCTTCAAGGTCACACCAATTTCCTTATTATCAAAGTCTTCAAGAAAACCAAAGTCTTCAGACGAAGACATTCATTTTTAGGGGTCGACTTTCATCGTAAATATCAAACTCCTCAGAGACTTATATAACCTGTGTACACTCACAAACACATTAGTCCCTTAACCTATAAGTCTTCAATACACCAAAATCACTAAGGGGCACTAGATGCACTTACAAGCTTGCGTCACCCCTGCCATATGCAATCATATCCAACCCGGTAACAAAGCCATTTAAGCATTGCATATAAATAAAATATAGCATGCTATAGGTTCAGTACAATACAATGCAAAGGTATAAGGACAAGCTATATATATAAGGAAGTAAGCACTTGAAATAGTATTGATTCGATTCATTACATCCATTTGAGCATGTCATGGAAAACGCAACATGATACACCAGAAGCAAGTCCTAACGGTAGTTCAGGAGAACCGATATATATATATGATTCTTCTGATTTACAAATCTCTTAATTTGATCCAATCTTTTTATAGTCCAGTCTTCAGTAGCTAATTCAACATCAACAATACATGTGAACATCGGGAGGGAAGAAATGTGATTGCATTTGAGTCGGTTGAAACAATTGAACCTTTCCAAGTACAAAATCTGCAAAGCATGTTTCGAACATTGTAGAGCATTTTGGCAGTACACAACAATAAACAAACTGGAAGACAATAATAAAGGCCCTCAATTCGGAAAATCTGGCAAATGCTCAATTCAATTTCTTGAATAGACATATTCAAGTATATTTTGCATGAGAAGGTTCTATTATAACATTGTCTCCAGCTCAAACCAAAATATGTTAGCATCACTACCCATAGTGTTTTCTGTTTTCTGTTTTCTGTAAGGTGTAGATCTCAAGCTATAGGACGTGTACCACTACACACACTGAATTCTCGAGTTCCATGGTATTACATATTCAGAGGAGATATATCATGACAGTCATAGTAACTCGTTTCATTTAATGAGAACGGCAAAATGGGGGAAATGCTTCCATGGTAGAATATGAAATAGTCATGCAAAAAATAATATTCTCAGGTTTACAATCTACAGTCCCATTATTTTTCCTACTGATCCAAAGTACCAGGTAAGCTCTGTTCGCAAATAATTACTCGTATGCTAATGCAGCAGGATACTGCAGACATGAGGTCAGGTCATATATTCTTTCTATTTAGGATATATCTACTTGTAAGCATTGTTTATAAGGCATCCAGCCAAATGCAGTAGCATGTTTACCAACTAATTTTTTTTTCTTGGCATCAACATGAGGATGGGATTCATAATTGAGAACATTACATGTCGTAATAAATTTTGTGGTAGCAACTGAACCAAGGGTGCTTGTGGGAAATATTATCGCAATATAATTCATGTAGCTTGCAAACACAGCTGCTAAATTAGGTTAATATATTTTTAAAATTGATGACCTATTATGCAAATCAGTTCTCTTCTCTGTTTTTTATGTCTTGTACAGTTGTACTCATAGTTCCTCATAGAACAAGTTCACGTTGCCTATTGTCTGTGAGGTTGGACATCATATATTGTCTACAAATAAAATAGGAGAGCACACATGCTGTCAAACTAAATCAGAGATTTTAGTTTGGGCATTACATTATCCAGTCAGCTTTTCTATCCTTTATCAACTCACAATATAGTATTGAAGAACTTACCTTCACCAGAGATGCAATTATTGTAGTAGGAACTTCTTCATTAATGCTTGCTCCTGCAGTACTAACAAGCATTTCATAAGACAGACCAAGTGTTTGCTAGAGGCCGTACAACTATGTAGACTGAACATACCATCATTCACCACCCAAACAGGGGAAGCACCAAGGTCTTCAGCTAACTGCAGTAAATAAATATCAATATCAACTTATGAAATATACTCATTGGAGAAATTTTAGTGTTTTAAAGTCCAAGACTGTGTCTGTGTTCCATGTACCTGAAGGAACTCATAGAATCCGAGTCCATCGTCAGTCCAGTATCCCCAGGCATCATTGACATGGCCAGGTCTTTCCTCCCATGGACCCACAGTTTCGCCCCAATGAAACGCATTTCTTAGATAGTTTCACATGGCATAGTTACCGCCTAAAATACATTTGATGTATATCATCAAAATCATTTAATGCTATAAGTTAACCTTGGATGTACTAACTGCAAATATGACTAACCTGGAAACTTGAGAAATTGGGGCTTTAATTAGCCAACATAGAAGCAAGATCCTTCCGAAAACCATGTCCCTGTGAAGAAAATATATAATGAATAAAAGTTCAAACACGGTATAGGTAAAAACATACATAGTGTTCATTCTCATCGCCTTCTTCGGCAAAAAAGAGACACGGTTCTGTTGTAAGTTCTCGGAAGCAAAAGAAAATCGCACCAAAAGGAAGAGAAACAAACATAAAGAAGGCACACCATGTAAGTGTCTGATGGCATAACCGACACTTGATCGAGCCAGACCACCCCAGTTTTAGAGGTTTAAATTTGAAGCCTTGAATTAGTGTTATTTTGGCTGGAATACAAACGAAACTGTATCTTTGTCCAGTTGGCGAATTGTTTTTTTGCCACCCCGGAAAGCACCAGGGAATGCATGTCATAAATACGCAAACAGATATGCAACATCTCTGATAAATTGACAACAGCATGACATTACGTGATGGTGCGAGAAGCGAGTTTGTGCAGACCGCCAGAGCTTGTCAAAGAAACGGTGAAGGAAATTGCATCTGGAGACCTAATGTGCAGACCCACCTTATAACCCTTCCTTCTTTCAATGTTCTAGAAAGACGAAAGCAATATGAGGCAAACTTGTAATGAGTTCCATTTCATTCAAAAGGATAATAATGCATTTCAAACCAAATTGAAACTGCCACTCCGCAATATTGTAGACCAAATATGTTGTATTTCTTTTGAAAACAATTCTACATATTATATATTCAGACATATGAAGGAAAGAAATACCATACCATGCCCCAGTAATCAGGATTGTAGACCCCAACGCCTCCAGATGGGCAGACATTAGTTCCTTTAGAATCACAAAGAACTTCCATTCGGAGTGCGACCGGGTTTCGTTCGAAACAAGATGTCCGATCGGTTCCCACGATGATGCTTGATTCATTTCCAATTATGAACCATGGGTCGATGTTTGATGGTGTATTAGGCCCACCGGCCTCAAAACCTGGAAGTAATTTTGTCAGTGTACACATCATTGAGCAAGGAATAATGGAAGTGCAGAATTGACCCTCCTTCACTCATTAACACATATCCTGACCTTCTACATAACTTCCTCCGGTAAAAGTGTGCATCTACAATAGCCTATATTATACCTGATAACTATGATATGTATTTCCTTACCTCTGTTGCTTACAAGCTCTGCCCACAGCCCACCAGCACCAGCATGGTTGATCTCCTGCAGATAAAACCAAAATATGATTTGAGTTACTAACTGTTGCTGAGGTTATCATCTTTGCAGCAAAATCAAAACCAAATTTCCAAGATCCAATTTTTTTGAACTGAGACAAACTGCGACAGAGCCGTACTCTGTAATCATATGAGATTCAGTTAACCAATATAGGTGCATATATGTAGTTTGAACTGTAACCAAACAAAATGGCCTTACTGAATGAGAGAAAAATTTATGCTAAGTTTTACCAGGTGGCTAGTACAAACTCGAACAAATATTTCATCAATCGCAGTTTAGCAAGCAATTTACCAAGAGACTCTTATTCTCACCTCAAAAAAGATACCGAACATCTTGTCAGGCATCTTCCTCGCAGTCTGCGGCGAGGCGTCCACGCTCAGCTGCCCGGCCTGACCCGCCACGAACCTAACAGAGGACGATGCCCAGCACAAGGCACACACTAATACCAGCACACAACGGAGCCGATGACCGGCATACGCCCTCGGCAGGGCCATTGCGCTTGTCTGAATCCTCAGCTCAAATCAAAGAACAGATTACTGAATGCACAGCCTACCCATATATATAGCACAGGCTCTCGCTCATGCAACAGGAGGCTAGAAACGTACTGCGTCAAGTAACCAGCAATTTGAGCAAAAAAGTAGCTCCACGAGTGGAATCAAAGCTAGCCGAGAAGGCATCCAATCGACGAGGGACGAAGATGGGCGCAGAAGGAGGAGAGACGGAGGAGCGCCGCATCTAGCGCCTGCGGCGGGCGCTGGTCGCCGTGCGCCTCTGCCTCCGTCGCTCCTTGCCCGAACTGACGGTGCACAGTGGATGGCCCCGGGGAACAGAGTGCGAGGTCCTCACCGTCGCCAGCCGGGAGGTCGTCGGAGAGGGTGCGCCTGGATCTGACGGTCAGCGGGCAGCGCTGGCGAGCGGCTCTTGGCCCGCCACATCCCCTGCGTGCACTCCTCCTGCGGCCGGCACACCTCCTGCTGAGTCGTGAGGAACGGCGACGACACCACAGGCAGCTCGGCCACCTCGTCGTCTCTGCGGCCCGTGCTCCTCCTCCTCTGCCTGGTCCCGACGAGGAGGAGAAGGCAGGCACAGAGGTGTGGTCGTGGCTTGGGCTGGAGAAAGGGAGGACAGAGGAAGAACACGGGGCGGAGACGGCGCGTTGCGCTCCTCACGTCGACGGCGGCGCGAGAGAGGCGAGGGAGAGAGAGACGTGAGAGGAGAGAGAGGGAAAGGAGATAGGCGGCTAGGGTTCCACCACGGGTGTGCTGCCTTTTATACGTCCGCCTGTGAAAAGACGAGAATGCCCTCGGTGGGACACGGGAATTACAGGCGGTGGCATGAGATTGAGCACACTATTCATTGTAGCAGTGTCAATAGCGATCCGATGGCCAGGATCTGCTCACCTGAAGATCCGACGGCCCGGATGCGTTTGGAAGCTCAATCCAACGGCTCAGATCCAGACGCCCTGAGAATGCTTCATTTCTTTCCAGACTCTAACAATGGGATTATTTCTACCTATGCTAGATTTCTCAAAGTATACTGCCTTAGAAACTTAATATAAGACTTTTTTGACACTGTGACAATATCCAAAAACGTCTTATATTAAGTTAGCACTTTTGTCCCTAGTAAAAAATTATGTAAAGTTTGGTCAAGTTTTTATGAGGGGAAATGTTTGACCAAGTTTACAGAAACAAATGCGGACATGTACTATATCAAATATATACTATGATATAAAAATATATTCCAATCATATTTATTTTACATTGTGGTTGTTGATAAGCTTTTCCATAAACTTGACCAAAATTTGCATATTTTGACACAGAGGGGTATCATTTGGCAAAATCTTACTAAATTCACAGTGAAGCCCACCCACACGAGTAAATATGATTAACATCATTACAAACCTTACAAGTCTTAGTTGTGCTCCGTGACTTCATCTACTACACCAAGATTTTGCATTCTTAGTTGTGCTCCGTGACTTCATCTACTACACCAAGATTTTGCATTCTATATATAGCAAAAGGTGATACTAACAAAGACTCTAATTCATTTCATGCACACACAAAAAAAGGACTCTACTTATATCATTTTAGACAAGGACATACTTAATTATTAACTACTACCTCATTTCCGGTTTAGAAGGACAACACGTATCCCTAGGTCCACGATTTAACCTACGTAACATGAGCTTTATATCATCAAAATTATACTATCATTAGGAACTTCAAATATTCTATTTTTAATGTTATAGATTTTGTGATATACAATGTATATTGTACTAGCAAAATTAATGTCGTAAAATATATGTGCAGCACCTATATACCGTAAAGGAGGGGGGGGTATAAAAATTCAAAGATGGAGATCAGCTGCTCTTTGCCGGCTGTGAACTATTTTCCCTATATCGTCTTTGTCTCGATGTGACAATTATGAGTGAATAAAACTCCTTCTATAAAATAAAAATATTTTGCTCTTGTCCTCCACGCTTCATTGAACTCGTTGTTTTGGAAAAGATCGCAAATTGATAACCACAAATTCCAAAGAAAGACCATGCATAGATAAGATACTACACTATGGATGAGCAGAATTTCATGGACAAATAATTTGATTTGTGAGTTGCACAACAAAAAAATTATTTATACAACACTCCAATATATGTACCTTCTATGTATTCTTAAATTTTTTAATATAGATTTTGAGTTATTTAATGAAGAGCTTTAGAGCCAAATATAATCCTCACTTCTTGAAAGATCAGCTATACATATGGGTTGACTTAATTGGTGCCTACTGCATGCTGCACTTGCATGCCACCGAAAACACGTATACATGCAGTGTAGTATCATACATGTTTGAGCCACAACTTTTGACCGAGGTCATGTAATTCGCACGCATGTAGAACACCGTCCATTTGTGTAAGACCAGCTAGCTGAATATACATGCATGTGTGCACAGTAGTAGCCCCCCATTGAAAAGCTAGCTTAGAACTACTACTAAAATACTACTGTCTCGAGTTCACATGGAAAATTGTCGCGGCTGGCCGGCGCCGGCAATCAAGGAAGCGCTCAAGTGGATCTGTGGCTTTCGGGTGGAAAGCTAAGCCGCATATGGATCATCATCGGTCCAGCGACGAATGAAAGACTTGTGCATGACAAAGACTGATGTGAAACTTAATCAACACGTACCCATCCAGCCGCTCGCGCCAAGTGCAAGGTCTTTTAAATATACAAAGCCGCAATGCAAGTTGCTGCCTATGTATACACACTATTGACTATGCATCGAGGTCTTAATTAGGCTGCCGCCACGTACTTCGGTCCAAATTAAAGGCTCGGTGGGTGTATAATTTCCTACAAGAAAATAAGCGCACGAATAGACAAAAGTTAGTTAACCAAACAGTAAAACTATGAGTAATAAATTGATTGCACAAATATAAATATCATCATCACTCAGTGTCAAACATATAGTGATAATTAGCTGAGTACTGGAAAATTCTAGAATATTACTAGAAAATCATAGAATATTACCACTTAGAGATATTTCATATTCTAGAAAAAAAATTGGTACATGGTAATTATCACTTTTATTATCAGTACACATAATAGACAAGCATGTGTTCCAAAAAGCCTGTCCAACTTTATAGCTATCTGTCATGATATTGAAGGAAACTATAGTAGACACATACGCTAACATATATTTGTAATTCTTATAAGAGGCACAAATTGATCTGTAAGGACTTGCATTTTTCTTTATTTCCATCTTTGCCTACACATAAATGAATTGTTAAACCAAAATGACAAACAAGGAGCTAGTGTCTTGAAAAAGAATTAGTACATCACACTCCTTATAATGTATATTTCAAACTTATTAGTGGATTTCAATTTCACGACCGGTGTTAAAATTATGTGAAAAAATATTGTATCTTATAACATTTAGTTGCATATGTACAAAGTTACCAAGTATAAATGACAAAACATTGTATTAATCAAGATATATATACTAAAAAGATAACTTCTAACTATAAATAAGTAAAAATGCTTAGTCTGAAAGTCAAGATTTGGTGCCGCACCCTATCGTCTCTCGAACTACCAACACCCATCTATATTGGGTCTTCTTTCTTTGCAAAGTGTGCTCACTAGTTGCAAGTTTCAAATATTGCATATGTTTTTATTGCTTGTCATGCCAGCAGCCATGCAAGTGATTTCATACTTAATTAAGAGGTAAACCCATAACACATGCTAACCGTCAGATCAAACAAATGAAGTAATGATGTATCAGGATTTGGTTCGGTGTGAGCCATGCAACCAGATGATCACGCTTTGTCTAAATATAAAATAATCGTCTATTCAAGTCTAATACAAACTCGATTAACTATAATGCATACAAGAACATCGCAAGCCGCGCCAAGCACCACATCGAGCGACACGCACCAGGCACATCACTAATTCCCCCATCGTCCCAAGTCAACAGCAAAGCCTTGTCGTCACGTAATCCCGAAAGGCGAGACACATGTGACGCCCCCGGCCCAATCATGCACTAATCATACACGCAAATGCACACGATCAAGCCTAAGGACTCACGGGAAGATATCACAACACAACTCTAAAACATAAATAAAGTCATACAAGCTTTATATTACAAGCCAGGGGCCTCGAGGGCTCGAATACATAAGCTTGCGTACAAGCGTCAGTGGAAGCATCAGATATCTGAGTACAGATATGAAACAGAAACAGAAAGGCCTTTAGAAAGGCGGGACAAAAATAAAACACTACGATCGAAAGGCGTAGGCCTCCTGCCTGGGACCCTCCGATCCTACTCCTGGTCGTCAGTCAACTCGCAGTAGTATCCATCCTCTGGGTAGTAGTAGTCGATCGACGGGGCATCTGGCTCAGGGGCTCCGTCCTCTGGTCATGACAAACTGATATGGGGAGAAAAGGTAAACAAAGCAACCGTGAGTACTCAGAAGTACTCAGCAAGTAAGGATCTACACTACATATGCAACATTTTCAAGGGGAGGCTGTATATATGGACTGGGCTGCAGAAATGCCAGAATAGAGAGAAGGCCTAGTCCTATCAAAGACTAGCATCTTGAGTGGTCTTGCAGCAATAGAAGAGAGCAGAACAGATCAATATAAAGTAGCAGTATCATTAAGTCTCATCCTCACCCAGAGATCCTTTCTCGACTCCCTGCGAGAAAGCAATCCCAGAGCCATACAGTCATCAACCTCGTCCGGAGATCCCTTCTCGACTCCCTGCGAGAAGCAATCCCAGAGCCATATATCTAAGTAACCAGTTCTAAATTGTATCAATCAGGATACAACTCCGAGTATCCTTTACCGTAGGACCGGCTATCGATAGAAGTGTTCTTCCCTGCAGGGGTGCACCAACTTACCCAACACGCTCGATTAACTCCGGCCGGACACACTTTCTTGGGTCATGCCCGGCCTCGGCCAAACGACACACCGCAGCCCTACCTACAGCTCAGCAGAGAGGTCCCCGCCGGTCTACATCCTAAGCGCTCAGGGGTCTCGGGCCGTCGCCCTGTGCACTCCGGGTCGTTGCGAGCAGGGTGAAGCCAGGCACCCGGAGGGCGCCGGTCCATCCCGGCCGCAAGGCTGAACTAGACGTCTGACAGAGCTTTCGGCTGATGCTACGATGCAGAACGCCCATACTATGCCCACGTGATGGTTAGTGCTATCAGGCCAGAGACTTGCTCGGATCAAATATCCAAATCGTTAATGGACTAGGGCTTGCGGTAATGAGCAGAGACTCACGAAAGATGTGACCCCGTCGCCCCGTCTCGAGGACTTGCTGCAAGGGTTAAGAATGCCCGGCCGCGCCTCGTATTCATCACTCGGGCACCATACAGGCACCCGTCTTCACAACACTCGCCTCTCAGGCGCACGCGGGTACCCCTCAGGGTCGACCCGCCTATCCAAGTAACAGTGTAAAGTCCAATTATCCGTGTGTCCATAACATCAGGGGAATCTGAGGTATCACCCTCGTTGGATTCCTACTCGATTTCTCTGTCATGGTGAACTCGGAGGAATCACCCTCACTGGGTCCACACTTGAGGTGTTGTACGACAGCGTCATTATCGGAAGCGGTGAAGGAGGAATCATCCTCGATGACCACGACCGAATAGCTACTCTACAGCGTTAACATCAGAAGTGCTACATGAGGTATCATCCTCGGCACTCGGTGGTAACGCTGCAGTGTCGTTACAACTAAGGGGGTTGAGGTGCGGTGTCGGGGCCTGGTCTTCAATTCCCGTTGATCGGGTCTTCAGATAATCCAGCGGGGCAATCGGGATAAGTGGGGTCACTGATAGGTCTCTACCCAGCCTAAACTAAGCAGTTTAGGATATGCAGGTAATTATCAACAGCAGGTTACAATAAACAGGCTAGGCATCAGAATAGGTAAAGCAGCAGCAGCAGCAATTCTAATGCAAGTATGAGAAATAGAATGGGCGATATCGAGATGATCAAAGGGGGGGGGGGGGGCTTGCCTGGTTGCTCGGCGGCAAGGGCAAGGTTGTCAATAGTGTCTTCGGGATCCGGAGCTGCGTCGGTACCGGGAACTGCGTCGGGGTCTAACGAGAGAGAAGAGGGGGAGGAAACAGTATAAATATAGAGCAAACATAAGCAACACGAAGCAGGCTATGCTAACGTGCAGTGCAGGGTTGCCTGAAGACATGTCCAAGCCATTTAGTTATTTTAGGAATTTGTTTGGAATTATTTTATTAAAGTCATGCACTATTCATTTAGCTGAAATAGGCAAAAAGTTGCATGTTCAAATAGTTAGAGGCATCTAACAGGTGTGTGGGTAGCGTATTCGGATTTGTCTCATTTTTCTGATCATTTTTCATATATAAATTATTTTCATCGGAGTTACGGATTAAAAGATATGATTTTCTAAAGTTTTATTGCTTTTCTGAAATTTAATTAATTATTTAAATCAAACATTATCCGAAACAGTGTTATGCTGATGTCATCATGACGTCAGCATGACATCAGCAGGCGTCCTGACACGTGGGTCCCACATGTCATAGGCTGTTAGGTTAATTAGTGGTTAACTAATTAATTTACTGTTTAATTAACACTAACTACTTAATTAAATTAACCTAATCAGGATTAATTAACTTAATTAATTAATTAATTAATTAATTTTTTATTAATTATTTTAATTTTTAATTTTAAAAAAAACGTTTCGGGGTGGGGCCCTGGGGTCAGTGGCCCAGGGGCGGACATGTTCGCGGCGCGACTGCGCGGGGCCGGACAAGTCCGGGCCACCACGGGCACGGGCGCACGGGCGCGGCCCACTCGGGCGCTCGCCCAGGGGCGCGCGGGCCCGGGCGACGGCGCGGTGAACCGGGGCGCCGCGGCGGAGAGGCCAGCGAGGCCGGGTGGGCGACGAGCGGCGGCGCAGGCGTGCGGTGGCGGGCGAGCAGGGGACGGCGGGGCAGAGGCCAGGGACGCGCGACGGCGCGGTGGGAGTGGGCGAGCGCGATGCGCGCGCGTGCGTGGCCAGGCGCGGCTGGGCGCGGTCGGCGCGTGGGTGCGGCGGAGCGAGGCTGAGGGGGAGACAGGGGAGGGCGAGGCCCTCACCAGCGGCTGCAGGGGATCGGGGCGGCGAGGCTTGGTGGGGCCCTTGGGGAGGAGACGAGGAGGCGAGTGCCGGCGACGGGGTCGAGGAGACGACGGGCGTCGGCGGTGCGGACGGGGCGGCGACGAGGTGCAGGGTGACGGCGTCGAGGTGGCTCCGGGCGACGCGAGGCGTCCGGGTCGCGCGTCGAGGAGGCGCGACGGGCGAGGAGAAGGTGGTGACGGAGCGGGGCGGCGCCGGGACGGGCGCCGGCGTCAGCGCACGGCGTCGGGCTCGGCCCGGTCCAGTTTTGGATCGGGGAGGAGGGAGCGAGCGAGTGGGGGGGGTGTCGGTGGGCGAGGGGGGAGGATTTAGGGTTTGGGGTCTCCAGGGGGAGGCCATATAGGGAGGGAGTGGGCCGGCCGGCTGGGCCGGTCCAGTCGGGCTGGGGGGGGGGGTTTCTCTTTTTTTTGTTTTGTTTTTCTTTTATCTTTTTTTTATTATATCTCCTGTTTAGTAAATAGTTAGACCTCAAAATGGTTTTTGTGAAACATAGCAAACGTTCCAATAAATACTAGGCATTACCTAACACTACCAAAAATTAGTTTGAAGTCAATAGGAGCTCCCACAAACTTTACAATAATTAATATGCATTAATCCTTGCTGTTTTATTAATGTTAGTGCCACCTAATTAATTTATTAATTGTTGGTTTCAATTTTAGAATGGTCTCTGGAATATTTGCCATTTAATGAACAATTTAGTTTTTATGTTGGACAATTTTTATATTTCACTTTCATTTAAATTTGAATTTGACTTAGGAGTTGAAAAGCATTATGATGCAAATGATGATCATGCACTGTTAATCATGCTAACTTGGCATTATCAAAATGGAATTACTGTAGCTAACCACTGGGGGTGTTACAACACACATCAATGTAATTGGCAATCAGGAGTAGGCAACTCGCAAACCCTATACACTAACTGGCAGTTTGGTCTCAAGATGTAATTTGCACTAGAGGACTCACTTTCTAGAGAGTTTAGAGGCTTTCAATCATATCTGATATGTCACACTTGAGATCACGCGCGTGCAAACTCTATAAACCAACTGGCAGTTTGGTCACACATGCATGCTCCCTGTGCCAAACCCTAGAATACGAGGTGCATGTGGAGATTTTCTCAATCTCAAGATTTATCGGCACAGCCTGTTGGAGGTGATCATGGGGTAGGGTGCGCGTGCGTGCATTTATGGGGAAGAGTGAACGTGTGTGTGTGTGTGTGTGTGTGTGGGTGTGTGTGTGTTTGTGTGTGTGTGTGAGAGAGAGAGAGAGAGCGTGTGAGCGTATGCCCTGAGTAGCGGAGAGGGACTTTCTTTTCGGCATATGCATCTTGTCATCACTGCCAGGGGAAACCTAGCTCACCACCTACTCCTCTCGCCGCCGCCAGGGTGCGCCGCGGGGCAGCCCATGCTACACCAACGGTGACAGGAGGTCTCCTCGTGGTTTTGGTGTCCTTGTGGGGCGGCTTGGTATGGCGGGGAGGGCTTGTTGTCGTGTGTGCTTTTGTGAGGCCTGCATGTGGGCGGACAAGCCGCGTTTGCATGAGGTTTGACGCGGCACGACTGTGCGGGGCCACTAAAGGGGGGAGGTTCGGACTGGCGGATCGAATCCTGCCCATTGGCAACCTTCGGCAGCGATCCGGTCTGGCCTGGTAATCGGAGAGAATATTCTGGGTGGAGACGGGCTTTAGGTAACCTTAGCGTCTTGGTTTGGGTGGCGAGACGGCGACGACATCCGTATGTTGGAATAGTTTCCTCCCTATCCTATACCCATTTCGTTGGCGCACTTAGCACCGGTGGAGGGCGTGTGAAAGTGTGTCCCCGACGGATCTTTCATCATCCAGTTGGTTTTTGTTTTCAATGGATCCATATGGATTCTTCCGGCATGTGTTGCCTTTGGAGGGTTGGAAGGCTCTCTTCGGTGTTTCTCCTTCGGGCCCATGATTTGCAACGCATATCATGGCCGTCGACGTCTTCTGATGCACATCGATGAAGTTTCGGTTGCTGTTTCTACAAATTGCCGAGTTTAAACAAGTTTGCCGTGTTGCGACGGAGGACCATAGGCGGCAACGAGTTTGGCTCATGACGCGCTGCCGATCGATTAAGGAGGAAAAAACTTTGACATCCCTAATGTATTGTTTTTCTATAAGGGTGTGTATGCAAAGACCTGTTGTGATGCTTGGCCTTAGACCTTTTCTGAAAGAAAAAAAGTATATATGAACATCTGCATTTTTGTATTGTGTTTTAAAATACTCCATTCGTCCGGAATTACTTGTCACGGAAATAGATAAAAATTAATATATCTAGAACTAAAATACGTTTAGATACATCTATTTCTCCAATAAATATTTTCGGACGGAGGGAGTATATATATTAACAATAGACCTATTATTTGTCAAGAAACCTCAGTCTCATATTTTGAAACAGGGTGTCTCCTATTAGCAACGGCGGTGCGGTCCTCGTTCGCCTAGACCGAGCCGCAAGATGAACAGTGAGCGGAATGAAATAGGTGCATGCGTACCTCGTGATGGATACGTGGAACGGCTCGATGTCCGTCTCCATCAACGACCGCCATTGAACGTGCTTCCATTAATTACTTGGCAAAAATGGCAACATGACATCGTCAACAACGTTTCAAATTTGTCAATCCTTCTGCCTTTTTCATGGAGATAAGCTGGTGCGTAGCTAGATAGACACATGCATGTAGGGCGCATAAATGCACTGCCATATTTTTAGCGGGGAGTTCATTAATATAATATACTTCATCCGTTTCAAAATAAGTGTCTTAAGAGCATCTATAACCGGACCCCTCAAACCCGCCTCATACGCCCGGACGGGCTGTCCGGTCACTTCCCGGTCACGATTTTTTTGACCCAAACGGGCCCCTCAAACGGCCCTCAAACACCCGGGCTGACCGGCACCCTCATATTCAACCCAAATATGAGGCGGATATGGGGACGCCCGGGCGCGCCCGCCACGGTGGACTGACGATGTGGCCCCACACGGACTCGCCGGGAAACCCGACGGTCTGACCGGCGCCTCGACCGTCGCCGCGGTGTGACCGCCGCGTGGCGCCGCCCGAGGCCGTAGCCGGCCGGCGCCCCTAGCCCTAGCACATCCGCCTCTTCCCTTCCTCCGCCGTCCCTCGAGCCCGTTAGCCATGCCCCGACCCCGTGTACTAGAGCAATTTTCAACGTTAAACTGCTGCTCGAGCTCAAAATCCAACGTAAACTTCAATTGCTCTAGTACTCGCTGATCAACAACTATGAGTAGTGTCGAATACGTCATCGAGTCCGATCCATACAAGGTCGTCGTCGCACACGCACCGATCGATGATCACGCCGCGTTCATGCATGTCTAGTCGGTCCCCGTCCGTGTGCTTCCGATGGTATACCGTACACGGCACGTGTATGGATCCGTACATGATCGTTATTTAAAAAAATGCAGGTTATTTTCTGGGCATCTCGATGAATCCGTACATGATCGTTATTCAGCCATGTGGAACAGGGAGCTTATGACCTATGGGTGCAACCGCTCGAAGACGAAAACACGGCATACATACAACCCGTTTGGATGGCGGTCCAACAATAGGATAGGTGTCTAATCATCTAACCCTATTTTCGCCGGTTGAGGCAGTCTCTTCATTTTATTCGGATTTGTTTGTGACCTTGTTCTGAACTTCGTACTTTGTTGCTACTTTGACTAATAAAATGGTTGTGTGCATGCAGAGGCCGGAGTATCCTCTTTTTCGAAGAAAAAAATCTGGATACGGTGCGTGTATGCTGGACTATTTTACCTATTTATTTTCCATTTTATTTGAATTTAGAGCTCTTACAGATTGTCCAATGTGATTGCATTTGTATTTACTCACATCATTGCAAAGAGAGTCATGATATCTACATTATATACTTCCTATTTTAGCCTTTGCGTATCATAGAATGCACCCTTCAGAAAAATCCTTCCGGTAATTTACTCATGAATTAAATACCAATACGTGATCATTTAGTCCTATGCGTGCAAATCATATATTTTTTTGTGAACTTTTATAATAGATCTGATCATTTCACACAAAGAAATCATATATTCCTATTAATCTATACCAATATAAAAAGACCCAAAGGGGCAGATCCAATTAATCTCGACCATCAAATCACGTCAATCCAACGACCTAGACTGCTTCAATGTCGAGCGCTCAACACGTTTAGCGTGTGGTTAATTTCATGCCAAAAATAGTGCTAATCACATAATAACACGCAAATAATATCCTACTTAATATCCGCATGCACTTAATATACTTCTAAATTAACGTGCATTGCACGTACACATTGACTAATAATATTAAGAGGCCCCTAATTTTAGTTTCGTCATGGGCCCCTGAAATCTCAAGACCGGCCCCTGACTGCTTGGGTCACCTCTTTTAGTTTGTTGATACGTTATTATTCCTTTCATTTTGTAACGTCAATTCAGCCCATTAACACTGTCAAAGCTGAACTTCAAAAAAAAAAACACTGTCAAAGCTGACTTTGTTTTAAGTTCTCGAATTACATATTGAATTCAGTTCCAAAATTTCATGACACAATACATAAGGGTATTGCGAATTTATTCGACCACTTCGTAGCCACTTCTAGCAGGACCAAATAGTACGGATCGATACACCAGGATTACTATTTACTAAGGAAGGTGGAGCACCGAACACGTTCGCGATCCCGATCCATGCGTACAAAGTCGTCGTCGACGATCATCGCCCGTGCATGCGTGCATGTCGATCCTGCCATACGTGTGCTTCCGGTTGCATAAACTGGCAATCACCACCGTACGTACTACGTGTGTGTGAGTGGAACAGGGCCGGCCGATTCACCGCCACTACTTTGCTCGCACGAGTTGCACACCCACAACATCTTCTTCTTCTTCTTGAACACGTAGACGTGCGTACCTACACGGCTACACGCGCTCTCTATAAGCTATATATAGTCTCTTTCTCTATATGTACACGTGCCGTCTCCTTTTTTGTTCATCCTCTCAGTACAGTCTCATTCTTACTGACTTATGCATCGCCGGCCCGGCCGTATGGTACGATGGCGTCGACCGCATGCATTCATCGAACGATTTTTGTCTCTTCCTTGCTTCTGGATTCTTCTTTTTTGCTGTTTAGAATGAGAAAACAAAGTTCTTGTATTGTATAAAAAAAAGTATTAAGAGAATGTGAGATACTGAATTCGGCCTGGAGATGGGTTGAACTCAGGACGGCAGGGCGACACCACAGAGTTCCTGGAGTGTATGGTTCTGTTAAACTTTTATATTTGTTCTTCAGAAAAGCTCGACAGGTTTTTCATTTTTATCCTTTACAACTTTCTTCTTTTTTTTGTTTTCTTTAAGTTTATTACATTTCTTTCATTTTTTATCATTTATAAGTATAATTTTATTATGCGTGCACATGCTGTAAATACACAATGAATAAATTTCACATACACATTGAATATATTTTTAATATATGATGAAGCTTTTTAATATATGATGAAACTTTTTTAATACAAATTTAGAAAAAAATTCCCATTTGTTGTATTTTTTATATTTGACTTATTTCAACATACTTGTATATTTTGTAAGAAGTGATTAACATTTTTCATGAGGAACTTATTTTAACATATTTGTAAATACACGTTGAACATTTTACGAAACATGATATGCATTTGGTAAATACACGAGGAATATTTAAAAAAATTGTTTGATGATGAGGAAATTTTATATTTATATTATGATAATTTTTTTAAAATACATTATTTATTGTTTGTGAATTTTTAGATAGTTAACTTGTTTATTTTAAAAAAACTTAGTCCCGAAATATTTCCTTAAGAAGAATTTCTGAAAGCTAGAAAAAAAGAAAATCTGATATTATTGTGTTGTGTCCGTGGCGGGGACAAATAGCAGCATTCCGTTTGTCGCCTGGCTACTAAAACAGAAAGGTTAACAGCCCGGGCTACTATGCCATTGGCCCATAAGCGTTAGCACATGGGCTAAATTGTTTAGAAACCTCTATTCAGCCTCGCATTCCTTTTTTTTAAAGGGCCTCGTATTCCTAGTCGTGATTGTGTTGCGTTTCACTCTCTCGTCAAAGACGACAGCCATGTTTTGGGCGCCATGTGTGGCTTGTTGAACTGCCCAACATCATCTGTATCCCTGTAAACGTTGATCTTTAATAAAGGATATACGTAGTTGCTAAAAAATGCTATTTTTGGAATTGGCACCTATAGAATCTTGGAAATATATCTCTCACGCAAAAGTTGCCACCTCGCTGTTTGCGTAGGGTCCCAACAACATCGACACTTATGACAGAGAAATCAAGCAATGCTTATCTATTCACAACTCGGTTGTGGATAAGGTTGTTATCAATTGGAGATGCTTTAGTTAGAGATGCTTTCTACAGTAGGTACATATCTAGATAAAAAAGATATGGGCTTGTCAAAGGGGCTGGACCAACAACAAAGTAAGCAGCCAAAAGCGTTTGAAGGCATTGTTTGATCACCTACAATAAAAATGCATGGTTTAATCACCCACAATAAAAATGCATTGTTTGATCACCCACAATAAGAAGGCATTGTTTGATCACCCACAATAAGAAGGCGCTGTATTTTGTTGTTGTTGAGAAAAGGCATTGTTTGACGCAAACCCTATATATCGCCTGCTGCACATGATAGGTTCACGCTCGCCTACCAGAAGCTCCTGCGTGAGTCAGCCCACCCCTCTCCCTCCCAACCCTTTTCCAATTTCTGTTAGGGTGTGCGCCATAATGCCTACATGAACTTCCATAGGTATGTAATCTTTTTTTTCTTCTGTTTATCTTTTCATTTTTTTCCTTTCATATGTATTTTCAATTTTATTTACTTTTTGTGTTGCGTTTTCCTTAATTTTATATTGTTTTAATCAATTATATGTGGTAAAATACATCACTATTTTTTATGAGAAACTTGAATATTGCTTTTAAAAATGTTATCAACTTTTTAAAAAGATGAACATCTATTAGAGATATGTGAACATTTATCTTTATACACAATGATATTTTTAAAACCCAATTTCTCCGAAACATATTTTTAAAATCATATCACTTTTAAAATAGAAAACATCTAAAAACCTTGATATTATTTATTTTACATATGTATGATCCTTTTTTTTTTCATATGCATGAACGTATTTCTTGCAACATCTGATCGCTTTTTTCGCACCTACAAGATTTTCTAAAAATTATATGAACCTTTAAATTTACATGAATATTTAAGTTACATAAAAAAATGCATTAATATTTTCTCGCATCATGGGAATAGTTTTAAACATATGCACATTTTTTCCAAGAAATGATTATCTACTTGAAATATATTAACATTTATATTAACATAAAATTATTATAATTTTAATTATTTATTTTTGAAAATATAAACATTTATTTCTATATGCGTGAACATATGATCAGTATACGAAACATCTAAATTCATTGGAAACTTATAAAAATATCATGAATATTTTTTTTACAATGGTGTGAAAGTTTTTGGAAAATAAAAGCATGGACCTTTTATTTTCATCAGCATGAACATTTTGCTTAGCAACATCTGAACAATTTTTTTGACATGCAGAACATTTTGTATATATGTGTGAAATAGTTTTCCATAAGATGAAAGTACTTATGTTCTAACTGCGTGCACTAAAATTATAAAGCCGGAGAAATAGAAATTCTTCCAGAAAATTATACATATATACATATATATATATATATATATATATATGTATATGTCTCGGGGCGATTGGCCTTTTCTACTCTGTTCGTTTAATAGGACCATTATTAGGAGGCGCGACTATGTGTTAATTGCGAGACCAAACAAGATCTCGCCAGAAGCTCCTCCAAAAATGGGCCCACCCAGCACGCAGGAAAACCACAGGCCTTAACCAATAATTTGTTTTTCTTCCGCTGTGGGTTCATATTTCTGTTTTTGTTTTTCCTTATTTACTTTTGTTTATATTTTCAAATAATACAAATATATTTTACAAGATCATATTACCTGAAATTTTGAAAAATGTTAATCATGTATTTAAAAAAATGGTAAACATGTATAAAGAACGATCCCTATGTATACTTGATGTATGAAAAAAAAGTAGATATCAAATTATATGTATTTCAAAAATCATCTATTTAAAATTGTTAGACATACATAAAAAATGTTCATGATGTCTACGAAAAATGTGCAATGTGTTTGGAAAAAAGAAGACATTAAAGCATATATTTCAAACGTGAATAAAAAAATTCTTCATAACAAAAATATTAAATTTGTATAAATAAAACTAGTCAAAACATATATTTGAAAAAATAGCATGTAGAAAATGTACGTGATGTACACGCAAAACGTACAATGTGTTTGAAAAAAAATAGACATCAAAACATATGTTTGGAAAAATAATTAATCATGTATTTGGAAAATGTTGAACGGATATGAAAAAATGTTTCATATGTATGCTAAAAATGTATAATATGTATGAAAAAGAAGATAGGCATCCAAACATACATTTGAAATAACGTTATTCATGTATTTGAAAAAAAATGTATATAAAAATGTACCTGATGTATACGTAGAATATAAACTTGTGTTAAAAAAACCCGAAGAAAAGCAAGAAAGAAACAATGAAAACCGAAAATGAAGAAGAAAAAACCATTGAAAACCAAGATGAAGCAAAGAAAACCAGAAAACACCGCAGAAAACACTAAACATAAAAACTTAAATGGAAACAAAGTTGACTAAAAATGAAAAATGAAAACACACAAAAAGAATTGAAGAATGCCGGAAAACGTTGCAAAACTGTTGGCCCAGAACTATAGCGACATGAAGAGGCTGCGGATGAGCGCAGCGTACATCTCGCTATAAGGGAGATATAGCTCCCGTGTTTGTTAGGGCATGGCACCGTCACAGCAAGATGGTATCTCCGCTTACCTCATGGGCAGCCTGCAATTGCCGGCCAAGCAGTACCCTTTATTCCTTTTCTCATCGAGGCTGCATTTTTCTTTTTCTTTTTCCTTTTTAATTCTAAAATGCACCATTGGAAAATCACTTTATTTAGTTCTAAAAATATTTACCGTGTAAAAACAATACTCTGGAGAGTTAAAATTTTGTTTTGAGATTTTAGAAAAATAATCGTACTTCAAAAAGTATATAAGTGACATGTTAAAAAAGTTGACATATTTTAAAAAATATTCATTTACTTTTAAAAAAATGTTCATGTAATTTTAAAAAGAAGTTCATAACGATTCGCTAATATATACTTTCCCCTCTCGGAAGACGACAAGGGCAAATATTTCTTCTCCTCGATCTCTATTGGTGAGTCCATGGATTCATCTCCCCTTTGTATGTTGCTTCGGCGGGGAGGGAAATCTTTGGTGCCTCGGTTGTGGCTAGAAGATCGGTTAGGATTTTAGTGATGCTCAGGCGAATGGTGGCGCTTCTTCGAATCACTCCTTCGTGTTCCGATCCTCCTCAAGTTTGTCCATCAGCATGGATTAGACAAAGCTCCGGCGTAGATTCCTGTCAGCTTCGCGGAGCGGCCAGTGTAGGGTTTTCCGTCATGCGTAGTGTTAGGTTTTTCATATCGATTCAAGGATTCAGTGGTGACGACCACGGCTCTGGGGCGATAGTCCTTAGGGGCGCGTGCATTAAGATTTCCCAGCTGTCATCGATAAGGTCAGGCCGGCTCCCGTGTGGGAGCGGCAACATCAGCACGTCGACGGCTCGTTTTGGCAGCAACCGTTATCATTCGGTGGTCCAAAGACCTCAATATAATTATTATCATGATTATGTTTTGGATACTTTGTATTTCCGATGAACTTTTACAATTGATCTGAGGCCTTTTAAAAAATGTTCATATCGTGTTAAGAAAAGTTCACGTGTTTCAAAAAAATGTTCATGATATGTTTAAAAAAAATTATACATTGTAAAAAATTGTGCGCTCTTTTGTTAAAAAAATTCACACCATTCAATAGCTGTGCACGACAGTTTAAAAAAAATGCCCATGCACTTATGAGCGTGCATTTTAAGAAAATGTTTAAACTATGTAAGAAATGTTTACATAATTTGAAAAATATTTTGTATCATTCATAAAGATGTTCGTTACATTTTTAAAAATGTCCGCGTGCATTTAAAACTGATGAAGAAAAAAAAATTAACAGAAGCTTCCCAAAACTGGGCGGTAGGTTCCCATGATCAATCCCTGAGGCAAGACGCTGTACCGTCTCGCTGTAGGCGAGATACAACGTTTGCACCTTTGCGCCATTGATTACATCTAAATACGCCTCTACATCTCTGACGTGCTCGACTAGAATAATGGGACTAGTGATCCTTATCTGAAAAAATGGTGTGACGAATGAAGGATTAAGTTGTATAAATCGACATCATTGACAACCTTCTTTCAGTGAAAGCAATCTAGACGTCATCTCACATACCACAGATAAAATTACATTGGTCGCTGATGGATTTGTGAGCCAGAGAGGAGAACCCATCAGTTCAACTCAAGTTTTTTTTTTGAAACTAGTTGAAGCCAAGGTTAGGAAGACGTCAGCCACAGACCGGTGAGAGGCACAGCACCACTCGAGTCGACCCAAATCGGCTCGGCACCACTCGAGTCGCTGATGGATTTGTACTTTCAATGAACTTTTATAATTGATCTAAGGCCTTTCAAAAAAACAATTTTCACAACGTATAATTTTTTTTACGCATTTCAAAAATATGTTGGTGATATTTAAAAATAAATATTTATACGTTGTAAAAAATTATTTACATCTTTTTTATAAAAAAACTTCATACCATTCAAAAGATGTGCATGGCATTTAAAAAATATTCATGCATTTCTAAAATATGAGCATGACATTTTAAAAAAATGTTAAACTATGTAATTTTTTGTGTAAGTTAAAAATATTTTGTATCATTCATAAAAATGTATGTGACATTTAAAAAATGTCCGCGTGCGTTTAAAACAGATGAAGAAAAACACAGAAACTAAAACACACACAAAAAGCCGACAGAAGCTTCCCAAAACCTGGCGGAAGGTTTCTATGACCAATCCCACTGTAGTACTCCCTCCGTCTCAAAATTTTTGTCTTAGATTTGTCTAAATACGGATGTATCAAGTCACATTTTAGTATTAGATACATTCGTATCTAGACAAATCTAAGACAAGAATTTTGGGACGGAGAGAGTAGCATAGAAGGATCCTAACACCGTTCAAACCGCTCGCACCACGGGTGATGTTGGGCCGGCCCATCAAGACGATTCCCTGAGGCGAGACGCTGTACGTCTCGCAGTAGGCAAGATAAAGCATTTGCGCCATTGATTACCTCTAAATCCGCCTCTCCATCTCTAACGTGCTCGACTAGATTGATAGGACTAGTGATCCTTATCTGAAAAAACAGTGTGAGGAATGAAGGATGCTTTTGTATAAATCGAGATCACTGACAACCCCTCGCTCTTTCAGTGAAAACAACCTAGACGTCATCTCACATACCACACATAAAATTACATTTTGTCGCGCAGCACAGAGAAAAGATATGCCTTTCAATGTGTTATTAATCAACCACACGTAGTAACCTACTAGCCTAGCTAGAGGGCCCCTAACAAAGGAAACACAATCGCTGATGGATTTGTGAGCCAGAGCAGAGAACCCATCAGTTCAACCCAAGTTTTTTTTTTTTTTGAAACTAGTTCAAGCCAAGGTTAGGAAGACGTCAGCCACATGCCACTCGACTCAACTCTCGCTGCACACCATATGTCTATCTGAACCTGACGGCGCAGCGAGGTGCTAAGAGCATCTCCAGCCGCGCCTCCAACAGGCCCCTCCCAGGCCATTTTTTAGCGTTGGCGCTGAAAAAACGGCCCAATCGCGTCCCCAGGAGCCCAGTTTTCACCGGTTAGGGTCGAAACTGGCGTCGACGGACCCAGGCCAAATCCGGCGCGCTGGTGGGCGCCCGGGGGCGTCGGGGGAATCGTTTTTGCTGCGAAAGAACGGCGGGCCCGCCGATTCAGCGACCCCCGCGCATCGTCATCCTCATCGCCTCGGTTTCCCGCGGAGAATCAATGCCAAGGCTGCCGCCGGTCAGCCTTTCATTGATTTCTCACGGACGGCGCAGTGCGGCGACACGCCCTCTCCCGCCACGCGTACACACGTTTGCCGCCCCCGGCCGCTATAAAAGCCGTCCCCTCCCTCGCCGATGGACGCACTCGCCCCGCAGCCCCTCTCTCTCGCCGCCGACGATCTCTCTTCCCCTCTCTCCCCGTCTAGCCACCACGCGCAAGCCCCGCCGATGGGAGAGCGGTTCCCCGATGATGGAGCGGCGGTCAACGGCTTCGGCCGCCGCCACCTGCACGAGTGGGAAGCCAACCTCCTCCACGAGGCGAACTACCCGGCGCCGCCCGACATGCGCGTGTCGGGGCGGTGGAGGCTCAGCGCCGGGGGCGTCCCAGTCCCCCCGCAGCCCGACGTCGACCGCCCCGGCTACTTCCACGCCGAGATCGACCGGGTTCGGGCCTCGCTGACGGAGGAGGAGCGGGACCTCCCGGAGTACGCCACCGACGACCACGCGCACTGGGTGGCGTACTTCCAACGCCGGCAGGACGAGCGGCTCACCTCCACCAACAACGCGCCGGTGGTAAGGGGGCGCAACAACAGCGACGGCCGCCGCCTGTGGTGGGGCGCCCCCGGCCGCACGCTCCACGCCGTCCTCGAGTACCTCGAGGGCAGCAACGATTCGCCGCTCCAGTACCCGGCGGCCTCGGCCCCCCGCCGGAGTGGCGGCCCGTGGCTGCCGAGGAGCATGCTGGGCGGGTCCTCCTCCTCCTCCTCTTCCCGTTCCTCCTCCCACTCCTCCGGGTCGCCGGCGCTCGTCAGCGTCAAGGCCGATCCCGCGGAAACGCCGCTCGGCCGACGCACCCGCGGCGCCGCCCTCGTCATCAACAAGGGCGGCCGTGCCTCCTCCTCGGCTCCTAACTCCCGCCTCGTCAAGCCGAAGACGGAGCCGGGGCTCGCCGCCGTGAAGAGCGAGCATGATGACGCGCTCGACGACGAGGCCGCCATGAAGTGGGCGCGGGAGGATTGGGCCCGGCTGGAGATGGAGTGCCAGCGTCGCGCCCTAGAGGAGATCGCCGCTCACCGCCGTGGCCGCGACGAGGGAGGCATCATCGTCCTCGAGGACAGCGACGACGATGCGTCGCCGCCGACCAAACCAGTCCGCCAGGGCGACCCCGGGCAGGGGTCCAGCAGGGACGGCCGCGGAGTGAAGAAGGAGAAGGAGGACGACGACGACGGCGACTACGACGCCTTCAGCAAGCTCTTCGGCCTGTAGGCGCGGCATCAGCAGTTTTTTTCTTCCTTTTAGTAGATTATGTTTTCAATATGCAAAAAAACTGTGGAACGCCTAAATATAGCCGAATCTATGTCGTTTTTGCCGAATTTTGGCCGATTCTGTCTTTAAAAATGTTTACAAAAGGGCGTCTGGGGGTGACCTGGGGGCGGCGGCTGGGAACCCGATCGCCCCCACGCCGAAAATATCGCAAGTTCGCCCCCAAACGGCGGTTTTTTCTAGCCCGGGGGGGGGGGGGGGGGGGGGGGCGGCCGAACGCCTGGAGATGCTCTAAACCTGTGCAACCTTCTACTCGACTGCACACAGTAGCTAGCAACCAGAGACGGCCGGACTTATCCGTTCTCGCCCCATTCCGAATTGATTATTACTATCCACGTAGCAGACAGCGGCTCAACTATCCGGGCTGGTTGATCAACTGGCAGCTTACCTACCAAGTTGGAAAGCTGCCAATATGCCGAAAAGTGGAAGAATGATCCTTGTCAAGTCAGTGCTATGCGCCATACCTATCCACGCGATGATGGCCCTGGACATTGCAAACAAGACACTTAAAGCAATGGCCAAGATATGCAGAGGATTCTTATGGAAAGGAAAGGCCCAGGCGAGTGGTGGACAGTGTGCCGTGGCCTGGGAGGAGGTATGTATGCCACGTTGGGTAGGTGGACTAGGTCTACCGAACTTGCATTGGCTAAATATCGCCATGTAGGCGAGATGGCCATGGCTCAAAAGGTCGGACCCCACGAGACCGTGGAGCGACTTCGACATACAGGTGCCCCGCGAATCCATGAACTTATTCAGAGCGGCCACCCATGCAATCGTGGGCAATGGAAATTCAATCCTCTTCTGGGAGGACAGGTGGATCAAGGGCCTCAGGGTGGAGGAGATAGCGCCTAGCCTATATGGCCTGGTGAGGCAAAACACGAGAGTTACCAGAACGGTCTCCCAAGGACTGACAAATGCGGCCTGGGCCACGGACATCGGACCTGAGCTCTCACCACAACTACTGCAGGAGTACTTAGTACTGTGGGACAGGCTCGCGGGGATCCATCTGGATCAAGACAGAGAGGACTCGGTGCGCTGGGCATGGGAAGCAAACGGAACTTTCTCAACCAAGTCAGCATACAATGCAAGATTTTGGGGCCGTCAGACCGCGCTGGCAGAGCAGTTCACGTGGAGGTCCTGTGCGCCGTTGAGGTGCCGGTTCTTTGCATGGCTCGTACTGCGAAACAGATGCTGGACCTCAGACCGATTAGCACGGCGTGGGCTGGACCATCAGGACGCCTGCCCGTTCTGCGACCAAGCGGAGGAGACCATAGATCACATCCTCGCCCAATGTGTTTTTGCGAGGGAGATATGGACCCGGATATGCACGGCGATGAACAAACAAGAGTGGATACCAAGTGGGGATACAAGGCTGATTGAGTGGTGCCCGAGCAAAGGTGGAAACAATGGAGACGGTAAAGATGTTCGCGCCCTCGTCCTCCTTGTGATGTGGAAACTATGGAAGCATCGTAACTCGATCGTGTTCGATAGTGCAACACCATCGGTGCAAGGGGTACTCCGCAGAATAGAGACGGAGGGAAGATCGTGGAAGGCAGCAGGCATCATCAAGGCCGATGTGGAGAGCTTCTTTAGAGCTCTAGCGGTGGGCAATGACGCGAGAAGTTAGCAACATGTATGCTGAATGCGTGGAGTTGGGTGTATATATGTATATGTAAACCCAAAGTGTAGGGGCTCTTTACCCCTTTCTCTTCTATAATATATAGTACGCACACTCGTGCGTATTCGAGAAAAAAAAATACTATCCACGTAGATAGATACATGCGCCGAATGGGCAGGGGAAAGGTGCTCGTCCATAAAAGTGGTGGTGGTGCGGCTTTGCTCACGGGGCCGGCCGGCCGGTATGTGGTGAGGCCACGAGCGCGGCGGGGCGGCCTTTTGCGGGTGCACAAGAAGCGCGCACACACACACTGTGTAGATCAGCACTCACAGGGGCCAAGCAGGGCAGCTTAAAAGGTTGCTGCTCTGCCGCTGAGAGTGAACTGCAGGGGAGGGGAGGGATAGATTGGTTGCAGCGTCGCGCTCGGGGTCTCTTTCCCTCGTGGCGCTCGCTCACTCACTCGCAGAACCTCTCCTGAAAAGCTCCCTGCCTTGCCCCCGATCCACAAGCTGCATGCTGCTGCTAGCTAGCTACTGTAGATCACACACTCACACTCCTCTTCCCAGCAGCCACTGCCGCTGCCTGTTGCTGTCCCTTCCCTATCTTCTAGTTCTAGGACTAGGAGTACTCAACAATTACTGCTGCATGCTAGTCCTGCAACTAGCAGGACTACTACGACGACCACTGCTCGCTCATGCCAGGGAGAGAGCGAGAGGCGGCTAAATTTCGTGTTTTGACTCTTTTCGTGTACTTTAGCAGGATCTGATCCCGGTCTGATATTTTTTCGAGATTTGACCCTTTTGCTACCGCCGCCGACCATGGCGGTAGCGTTACACAGGCTACCGCCGCCCCACCTGACGGTAGGTGCCCTGACGGCGTCTGGCAGTTAACGGCCACTGACACGTGGCAAAGGGATCTACCGCCGCCGACCTTGGCGGTAGGCTCTAACATCCTACCGCCGTGAACCCTCGCGGTAGGGTCCTAGATAAGGTTGTGAGGGGTGGGGGCTGTGCTCCCCCACCCACTCATTCACCCCCATTCCCATTCTCCCTCTTTCGAGCTCAAGCTCTCTCCCCTCTTCTCCCCCACCAAAGCACCCACTAGATCCCCCTCCATTGTTTGAGATTTGTCCGGTGGATCCGGGGCATTTGCATCACCCAAGGTACCTCTCCCACCCCCCCTTCATTTGGTTGGTTGAAATCATGCATTTTGCTCATTTTGTTGGAAACCCTAGTCATGGTTTTGTTGTGGTGAAATCAATGTATATGATACATTTAGGGTAATGTTTGTGCTTTGACAATGTATTGTGTGACAAGCATTGTTTGGGTACTAAGAACTATCATTTAGGGTTTTGTTAGGGTTAGGTTTAATGTTATGGTTAGGGTTAAGGTTATGGTTAGGGTTATGCTTAAGTAAATCCTTATGACGAACATTATAGTAGTTACCTCTCGAATTGTAGCTCGATCTTGTCCTATGGTTATAGTTTTTGTCAAGAGATGGTTAGGATTTTTGCCTTGGATGACCGTTATAGTAATCCCTCGACTTGTAGGATGGGATCGATCATCTTTGTTGAGACTTCTGCGGAGGCGGCGGCGAAGCGTGAACGTGCAGTCATTGAGGAAAAGATGGACCCGTGGGTCGAAGCCGTCGATGCGTTGTATGCGGCTTGTAGAGAATTTTCAAAGTATTATGTGTCCAAGTGCGACGATGACAAAGTTAAGTTATACCAAGCTAAAGAGGAAAACATAAGCAATCTCAAGAAGGAAGAGAAATTTCATAGACGTGCGCTTGCAAGGCAAATTGCATTGTGCGGAACAAGGGATGAAGTGCATGAGATGGACTTAAAAAACCCTGGCCAGATCATTGACTGGCTAGTTAGGCAACCATCATCGGCGATACCTAGTCGGGCATCTCGTTGGGCTTGGGTCCGTGAAAGAAATGATGTCATTTGTTGCAACCCGGGGCCGTACGACAAAGATGTCGTGTTGATGGACGAATAGAGGGGTTGAAACACATGATGTTGTAGTGCCATTTGGACTATAATGGCATGTACCCTTATCATTTATGTAACCTATGTCATTTGAACGAGTGAGAACATTATGTAACCTAGGTCATTCTAAATAAGTTATGCTTTGTGTTTGTCTTGTATCATTTGATTTGAGTTTTGGTTTGTTCCATTTCATGTAGCATGGAAAAAAGGACCCCGGCGGTGCAGATAGCATATGAGAAGTGTGAAGGAGAACGACGCCGTAGGATGCTGACGGAGCTTAGAAAATGGATTAAGAGTTGTGAAGAGGCAAACGCGGCTATGAGTGATTTCAACAAGTATGTGTTCTGTGAGTTCCCTGAAGAGCTCGAGATAGAAAAATGGAAGATAGTTAATGAGTTGCAGGAGAAGGAAGATGAGTGTAGATGGACTTTGGCAATGGAGATAGCGTTCTCCGTAAGCATTGATGAATTCGAGGAGGTGGACATGGCAAAGCGCGGGCAGATCATTGGATGGGCACTCAACCAAGGAGTGTCGGAGAATCCATCCCGACGTGCTCGATGGGCCTGGTTCCGCGAGGAAAAGGGTTCGATGATCCATTGGGCGGGTTCTGCCGAGTATCAACCGAAGCCTAATCCAAAATGTGCGGAACAAATCAAACGTATTAAGGCGATTAGGGCCTACTTTCCGGCTTATTAGGCGCTCCTTTCTGGGTAGATGTCATTTGAAAATGTTCAGGAGCTATTTCCCGGTGTAGAACACTTGTCATTTGAATATTCGGCATTTGAACCAATGCTCTAAGTCATTTAAATTTGGTATATGGAACTTGATGTTGTGATGTTATTTATGCATTTCTGTGGTATTTGATAATGCCGATTGAACTTCATGTTGATTGAATATTCGGTATTTGGACAAATGCTCTAAGTCATCTTCGTCGTAATGATGTAATGTCATTACATTGTATGACTAAAAAAGAAAGGCAAAGACCAAGGGCCAAAAAAGAAAGGCAAGGGAGTGGCAGGTTGGGTGGCCACCCTACCGCCATCAACCATGGCGGTAGGGTGACCAACCCTACCGCCCAAAAAGGGACCGAATTGGTCACAGAACAGGCGGTCACCCTACCGCCATGAGCCTCGGCGGTAGGATGACCAACCCTACCACAGAAAATGGAGCTGAGTCAGTCACAGTACATTTGCCCACCTTACCGCCATGGTGCCTGGCGGTAGGGTGGCCAACCCTACCGCAGAAAATGGAGATGAATCGGTCACAGTACAGTGGCCACCTTACCGCCATGGTACCTAGCGGTAGGGTGGCCAACCCTACTGCAGAACAGGGGAGCGATCCCGTCACAGTACAGTTCGGCACCCTACTGCCAAGCTGTCTGGCGGTAGGTCTTGAAATCCTACCGCCAAGGAGTCTGGCGGTAGGGGGGCAAAGCAGAGTTTGCTCTGTTTTTCATCATTTTCGTCATTTCAGACAGGCCAAACAAGTCACAGCAACAACACAACAAATGTAGTTTAATGACATAGTTTCATCACAAGTTTCACAAATCAAAGACATTGTTCATGACAGGTTTCACAAATAAAGTACATAGTTCATCACAAGTTTCATGAATCAAAGACATAGTTCATCACAGGTTTCTCGAATCGAAGGCATAGTTCATGACAAGTTTCTCGAATCGAAGGCATAGTTCATGACAAGTTTCTCAAAACGAATGCCTTATTGGGTCACACGAGGCCATTTTCCTTTCTTGTCGCGTGCCTCATCCTCCTCTTGGGCTTCACGAGCCCTTGCAAGCTTTCTTGCTCTCTCCTCTTTACGAGCAATCTTCTCCTTGCGTGCCCTCTCCTCCTCACGCTTCTTTCGCTCCATCTTCTCCTTTTCACGACGCTCTTCATCCAAGCCTCTCTGAAATGCTTCTTCAAACAACCGCTGCCTCCTTAGACAATCTCGGTGTTGATCTTTTTTAACATCTTCTGGCACATCTTGATCTATCCATGTGAAGTACTTACAAAGTGGAGGCGGCGACTACGTAGGAAGAAAGAACAAATTTGATCATTAGTAAGATAGGTTCAAGTTGAAGCAACGGTTGAATACTCTTTGAACTTTAACAACTTACCGGCGGTACATCATAGGCGTGAGTTGGACGAGGACGATCATAGGCATAGTTGGGACAAACAAAATATCTTCTTCCTTCTATCCATGATTTCTTGCGGTCGGTGGATACCTTAACTTTGCAAACATCTCCACACCAGCATGATGTAGTTCTCATATCTTTGTCCTTCACCTTATCCAACTTGGCGTCTGTCCACTTGTCCGGCATGTCCTCGCGGTTAGCACACGGTGGCCTCGTCATGGAACCGGAAGAAGCCATGCCTATAAAGAAAAATTTGGTTGTTAGTAAAGTAAATAAGCATGTATATATGCAAGAAAAAACAAAAAACAAGACCGAATTAAGCCAATAAATTTAATTACCATTCATATTATTTCAACCATCTGGGTTAAGCAAGATGTCAATAGGCCTTCCTCTATCAACCCTTCTCGTCCTACGACCACGGCCACCTGCTCCTCTAAGACTCGACCGTCCTACACGCCCTCCAATAGTGCCTCCTCGTCCACTACCGCCAAGATTCGTCCGTCCTACACGCCCTCCGCAGCCACCACTCCTACCTCCTCGTGTGCCACCGGAACCTCCTCTTCGGGCACCCATTTGACTAGTGGGAGTGTTGGCATCGGTCTGTGGCCTTTTGGTGCATTTCCTAACATTGTGTCCCGGCTCGTCACATTGACCACAACTATTGATGTCCGGTGCCTCCATGAAATGGCCACTACCAAATTGTTTCATTCCGGTGTATCTAGCTAGATCATCCATGTCACCCCTAAACCTCTTCTTTCTTCTTCTTCCCTTTGTAGGCACCATGAGTTCGGGGTTGGGGACGATGTGTGGCCCAACATACTCAGGCCACTGTGACTGGTCGAGGAACGGATGAAACGTAGGAGCCCATGTCAACCTCGTTTGTTCCAATGTGAACTCATGCAACCGCACGGTGGTACCATCGGATACGTTCAAGTTTTTGAACCTTGCCGCGGTCATCACGTGCGAGCAAGGCCAATGATACTTGTGAGGTCTCTCACACTGACACCACCGGTTCTTGAGGCGCACCTCGTACGCAACTCCACCGTACGTCACACCGTCCCTTGTTGTGCCACCCGGCTCGTCGACTTGGTAGATTTGTTCTTTTTCATTGAAAGTAATGATTTATTGATGCGAGGACTTGCACGCTTGATGCTTCAACCAATCCTCAACTTTGAAGGGATAGTCCATTCTCTCACCTATCCATTTGGCGGTGACTTCGGAATGCCTCAGAAAATACTCGTTGAGCTTGAAGAAAGTATATTTCACTATTGCAGTCACCGGCAAGGAACGGACACCCTTGAGCACATTGTTGAAGCATTCCACCATGTTACTTGTCATGTCTCCGTATCAGAAACCTCCTTTGTCATAAGCACGTGACCACTTATGCTTCTCCGGAAGATGCCTTGTCAAGAATTCTCTCCCTCCTTTGTTCTTCTCCAACGCCTCGAATAGTTTATTGTAGCGGCTTTGGAATGTGTCCTTGTTGAATGCCACACAAACATGGGTAAGATCCTTGCAAAACTCCTTACTCTTGCATGCCCGGTAAAAGTTGGCCACGAAATGCCTCATGCACCAATGGTGTTGGAGCTTTGGATAGCCTGGAATGTCAACTTCTATTGCTTTGAGAATCCCATGATGGCGATCCGATATGATGCACACCTCTCTTTTGGGACCAATCACCTTCGTCCTCACATGATCCATAAACCACTCCCAATTATCATCGTGCTTAGAAGGCACCAACGCAAATGCCACCGGCAACACATTGTCATTGGACGAGTGAGCCATTGCCACCATCAACGTGCCCTTGTACTTGCCGGTTAAGAACGTGCCATCAATTGACAAGACGGGGCGGCAATGCCTAAATGCATCAATGCATTGCCCAAAGCTCCAAAAATCTCGATGAAACACTCCCTCAATTGACTCGACCCTATGGCGCATGCCCGGGTTCCGATGAGCAATGGCTCCCAACATTCTCGGAAGAATATTGTACGCGGCGACATAATCACCATGCAACATCCTTATAGCGTTTGCCTTGGCCATCCACACCTTTCCATACTTGACCTCATACCCGAATCGTTCGAAGACCGAACTCATGAGGAACTTCACCTTCACGGTTGGATCATGGGATATCTCATTCAACAATTTGTAGCCTAGATACTCGGACGTGAGTTGGCAGTGTCCCTTGCTTCGGTCCGCTTTGTCCGGCGGTATGCACTCGTGGGTGGCCACACAACTCTTCAACTCCCATTGCCCAGTTTCCTTGACCTTCCTTCCACGGACCTTCCATGGGCAACCTTCTTTGTCACATTTGATGGTGTAGCGCACGTTTTGGTTGGAATGACCAACAACGAACGGCCTATGGTTCCGAATGGCGTAGTCACTCAACCATATCTTGAACTCTTGCAAACAACCAAACTTGATCCCTTTCTTCAAATGAGCATTCTCGTCCTCACCCGATGGCCTTGGATCACCCATCCTCGGGCAAGTTGATGGTTCGACCAAGCACAACCTCATGCCACCATCAACAACGGCCTTGTCGGCAAGACTAAGATCATGAAACAAAGAGGGTCCCCTTTCCTTGCCATTGACCTTCTTGTAGACATGATTTTCTTGCGCCGTGAATCCATCCTCATCCAATTCTTCCGGTGGACCCTCATCATCCGACTCATACCTACACATACGGCTATAAGGGAGGTTACAGTCCATGTCTTGTTGATGCACAATGACATCCAAGTCACCAATGGGATTGTAATGAATCTCTTCTTGTTCCGCATACACATCATCTTGAGCAATAGCATCTTCATCAACATGAGCAATGGCATCTTCATCAACATGAACAATTGCATGTTCATCAACATGAGCAATGGCCTCATCTCCAACATGATCATCACCTAGAAGAACTATGGCTCTAGCATTGATGTCCTCTTCATTTGGTTGGCTACTTGGTGGTTGGCTACCCACATTGTGGTCATAGACCACGACACCATCATGTATTGGGGAGGACACGTTCCGGTTCAAGTCGAGTAGTAGCCGAGGAACTTCAACCTTTGTGGCAAATAACTCAAGTGACTTGTCCTGTGATCCCTCAACTTTATCCTTATACACATCCCAATGCAATTGAGAGGTGATGGGCATACTCTTTAATCGGGACTTTACTCCCGCTCCCACATCATACCTCCCAATAAGCTTCACACCATCACTTGGGTTAATCCAATTGAGGACGCTTCTCACTTTCATGATAATATCATCATAGCTCGGGCTTGTGTCAAAAACCATGGCCTCCTCCCCTTCATTGGCATTTCCATCCATGAAAGCCGCCTTGTCCAAATAATGCACATTCACTAGTTTATCGATCTAAAAACAATGGAACAAAATTGAGTCATCCATGGACCGGCCATTTCATATGGATGAACTATCTAAAATATGCATACTTTGAATCAAACAACTAGTATACCTTAATCATAGCATTAACCCTAACCCTAACCCTTCCCTTACTAAACCACTAACCCTAACACTTAGGCTAGCTTGCCACAACAAGGATTGACACAAAATACTTAGGCAGACCATAAATGCAAAACTAGAGCAAGAACTAGGGTTTGCAAAACTAGTTGATTCCAACAAAACTAGATGATTTCAACCAACCAAATGAAGGGGGGGGGGGTGGGAGAGGTACCTTGGGTGATGCAAATGCCCCGGATCCACCGGACAAATCTCAAGCAATGGAGGGGGATCTAGTGGGTGCTTTGGTGGGGGAGAAGAGGGGGAGAGAGCTTGAGCTCGGGGAAGAAGATGAGTGGAGTGGGTGGGTGGTGAGTGGGCCCCATAAACCTTATCCTCCAGGACCCTACCGCCAGATTGCCCGGCGGTAGGATGTTAGAGCCTACTGCCGGAGTCTGTGGCGGTAGGTCCCTTTGCCACATCAGCGACCGTTAACGGCCAGACGGCCGTCAAGGGAACCTACCACCAGGGTGGGTTGCGGTAGCCTGTGTAACGCTACCGCCAGGGTCTGCAGCGGTAGCCAAAAGGGTCAAATCTCGAAAAAAATCAGACCGGGGTCAGATCCTGCTAAGGTACGTGAAAAGGGTTAAAACACGAAATTTTGCCGCGAGAGGCCGAGCCACTTCACTGTGTCTGTAGTCTGTATAGTGACAGCAATCAGCGGTAACTTGAGCGAGAGCTACTCACACTAGTGGCAGCTAAATGTGTGCGGTTGTCTGACGCTGGCCGTGTGTGTTTGGTGGCCACCAAAATAGTCAGTGATGAGGAACACAATGGTTACCTGTGGATATATCTATCTGAGCTGATCCGGTCGGATCCTCCCTGGGACGTCGAGGTCTGGCCGTAATCTCAGCACGCAGCTACGATCGAGTGGATAACGCTGGAAATATATAAAGCAGGTCGCACACACACTAGTAGAAAAACTACTCTACGTGAGTCCCATTAGTCCCAGTTTGATAACGGCCCAGTACTAATTAATGTGACCATTAGTCCCGGTTCCAACGGCTAGGGGGCGGGCATCATTAGTCCCGGTTCGTGGTGTGCCTCTAGTCCCGGTTCATGTCACAAACCGGGACTAAAGGGGTGGTGTCAGGCTTGGGCCCCCACCAGCACATTTAGTCCCGGTTCGTGTCACAAACCGGGACTAGAGGTGCATCTTTAGTCCCGGCAACCGGGACTAAAGAGATCACTACATAAACCCTTCGTCCAGCCCGAGCCGAAGCCCTCTGTTTTTCCCCTTTCCTCTCCTCTCTCTGTTCTTCCTCTTGCTCGAGCGCACCTCCATTTTTGCCAAAATTTCTCAAGATTTGAAGGCACTCCATCCATCCAAGTGTTCACAAAGGTTAGCAACTTTTATCCTTTCATCTCTCATTGGTAGATTAGCTCTTGCAATGCTCTATAAGTATAGTGATTTGTGGGTTTTAGTTTGGGAGTAATTATATGTGGTAGTTTATTTGATTTATATGCAATTTGAGCTCAAATTAACTTCTTAGTTTGCATATGTAGGTGTGGTTTACTTAGTGCCTTTCCGTCCTCGTCCTAACCATCGTTGATCGCCCGCACCGTCCCGTCGCTGGCACCACCTTGGTGAGCCTCGTTCTTATCCTTTTTATATAAATAATAATAATCATGTTTGTGTGATTTAGATAGTTACTTGTATAATTTTCTTACCCGTACGTTGTTTGTTATGCATAGTGGCATGGTTTTGATATTCGGATGTGGTATATACTCTCTTTTATAACTATTTGTTGCATTTCGTGTTTATGACAATTATGCCCATCAAGTTGACATAGATATTTTTATCTAGGAGGTATGTGAACTGGAAATTGCAACCGACCCTCTTGTCGAGAAGTTAAATTTAGTTGAAAAATAAAACGAGTATTTGAAAGAAAAATTGAAAAGAATTGAAGAAGAGAAGATGAAACTGGAGTTGTATGTTGCCGATATCGTCGATGATCACAAGATCAAGATGGATGCAATGCGCTTGAAGATTAGAAAGATTTGAAAATATGCCATTGATAATGAGGCTTGGTATCATTATGTTGTTGGATCAATTGTTACCTTAGTTGCGATCTTGATCGCATTTGTTGTTGCATTTAAATGCTTTAGCTAGAGAGTTTGTATGTTGTTTTATGAGAATAAGTGTGTATGAACTTGTATTAATTTGGTATTTTCGGTGTTGTGTAATGAAGATGAGCCGACAATGGATGTACGATGATTGATGCTCTCCCCAGTTCATTAATGGCGTGCATACTTTTCTGGCTGCGGCTGAGGCAAACAAGCGGGCGGATGGTTTTATGTGTTGTCCATGTGCTGTCTGTAAGAATGATCACAATTACTCTAACTCAAAAACCATTCACGTCCACCTGTTTACGTCCGGTTTCATGTCCAGCTATAACTGTTGGACCATGCACGGAGAAAGAGGGGTCCTAACGGAAGAGAATGAAGAATAAGAGGATCATGACAGCTATCCTGGCCATGGGTTCCCTGAATACGATGGTACAACAATGGGGGAAGAAGCTGAAGAAGAGGCATCAGATGAGCCCACTGATGATCTTGGTCGGGCCATTGCCGATGCAAAGAGAAATTGGGCAAGTGAAAAGGAGAAGAAGAAGTTGCAGCGCATATTAGAGGATCACAAGAAATTGTTGTACCCAAATTGCGAAGATGACAAGAAAAAGCTGGGTACCACACTGGAATTGCTGCAATGGAAAGCAGAGAATGGTGTATCTGACAAGGGATTTGAAAAGTTGCTGATAATGTTAAAAAAGATGCTTCCAAAGGACAACGAATTGCCCGACAGTACTTATGAAGCAAAGAAGGCTGTCTGCCCTCTAGGATTAGAGGTGCAGAAGATACATGCATGCCCTAATGACTGCATCCTCTACCGCGGTGAGTACGAGGATTTGAATTCATGCCCGGTATGCGGTGCATTGCGCTATAAGATCAGCAGTGATGACCCTGGTGATGTATAGGGCGAGCGCCCTAGGAAGAAGATTCCTGCCAAGGTGATGTGGTATGCTCCTATAATACCACGGTTGAAACACGTTTGTTCCAAAACAAAGAGCATGCCAAGTTGATGCGATGGCACAAAGAAGATGGGTCATAGTGGAGAAAAATCGAGAGAAAGTGGGGGGACTTTGCAGATGACGCAAGGAACGTATGGTTTGGTTTAAGTGCAGATGGCATTAATCCTTTTGGGGAGCAGAGCAGCAATCATAGCACCTGGCCTGTGACTCTATGTATCTATAACCTTCCTCCTTGGTTGTGCATGAAGCGGAAGTTCATTATGATGCCAGTGCTCATCCAAGGCCCTAAGCAACCCGGCAACGACATTGATGTGTACCTAAAGCCATTAGTTGAAGAACTTTTACAGCTGTGGAATGGAAAAGGTGTACGTGCGTGGGATGAGCACAAACAGGAGGAATTTAACCTACATGCGTTGCTGTTTGTAACCATCAATGATTGGCCTGCTCTCAGTAACCTTTCAGGACAGACAAACAAGGGATACCATGCATGCACGCACTATTTAGATGGTACCGACAGTATATATTTGGATAAATGCAAGAAGAATGTGTACCTGGGACATCGTCGATTTCTTCTGAGCAGGCATCCCTTAAGAAAGAAAGGCAAGCATTTCAAAGGTGAGGCAAATCACCGGAACAAGCCTCGCCACCGTACTGGTGATGATATACTTGATATGGTCAAGGATTTAAAAGTAATCTTTGGAAAGGGTCCTGGCGGACAATCTGTTCCGAATGACGCTGACGGACGCGCACCCATGTGGAAGAAGAAATCTATATTTTGGGACCTACCCTATTGGAAAGACCTAGAGGTCCGCTCTGCAATCGACGTGATGCACGTGACGAAGAATCTTTGCGTGAACCTGCTAGGCTTCTTGGGCGTGTATGGGAAGACAAAAGATACACCGAAGGCACGGGAGGACCAGCAACGTATGCATGGAAAAGACATCATGCATCAAAAGCAGTATCAGGGTCATGCCAGCTACGCTCTTACAAAAGAAGAGAAGGAAATCTTCTTTGAATGCCTGCTCAGTATGAAGGTCCCATCTGGCTTCTCGTCGAATATAAAGGGAATAATAAATATGGCAGAGAAAAGGTTCCAGAACCTAAAGTCTCATGACTGCCATGTGATTATGACACAACTGCTTCTGGTTGCATTGAGGGGGCTTCTACCGAAAAATGTTCGATTAGCCATTGTGAAGCTATGTGCATTCCTCAATGCAATCTCTCAGAAGGAAATCGATCCAGAAATCATACCAAGGTTACAGAATGATTTGGTGCAATGTCTTGTCAGTTTTGAGTTGGTGTTCCCACCATCCTTCTTCAATATCATGATGCACGTCCTAGTTCACCTAGTCGAAGAGATTGCCATTCTGGGTCCTGTATTTCTACACAACATGTTCCCCTTTGAGAGGTTCATGGGAGTCTTAAAGAAATATGTTCATAACCATGCTAGGCCAGAAGAAAGCATCTCCAAGGGCCATGAAACAGAGGAGGTCATTGAGTTTTGTGTTGACTTTATTCCTGACCTTAAGCCGATTGATGTTCCTGAATCGCGGCATGAGGGCAGACTAGGTGGAAAAGGCATGCTAGGAAGGGACCAAGTAATATGTATGGACGGGCATTCTTAGGCGCAAGCACACTACACAGTTCTACAAAATTCCACCTTGGTGGCTCCGTATATCGAGGAACACAAGAATATTCTACGCTCCAAACACCCGGAGCAATCTGACGACTGGATTACATGTGAACAAACGGGGACTTTCACCGGTTGGTTGCAGACACGTCTCATGCATGATGACACTGTTGTAGATGAGCTGTACTTGCTGTCCCAGTTACCATCTTCGACTATATTGACTTTCAAAGGGTACGAGATAGATGGGAATACATTTTACACGATCGCCCAAGATAAAAAGAGCACCAACCAAAACAGTGGTGTCCGCTTTGATGCAGCAAACACCAATAGGCCAAAGGACATATATTATGGTTACATAGAGGAGATATGGGAACTTGACTATGGACGTGGTTTGAAGGTCCCTTTGTTTCGGTGCAAATGGGTCAATCTGACAGGAGGCGGGGTATAGGAAGACCAGCAGTACGGAATGACAACAGTGGATCTCAACAATCTTGGGTACGCAGACGAACCATTCGTCCTAGCCAATGATGTGGCACAGGTTTTCTATGTGAAGGACATGTCTACCAAGCCGAGAAAAATAAAAGATAAGGAAGCGAATACATCATACGATGAGCCAAAGCGCCACATAGTTCTTTCAGGGAAAAGAAACATCATGGGGGTGGAGGACAAGACAGACATGTCAGATGATTATGAAAAGTTTCATGAAATTGCTCCCTTCACAGTGAAGATTGACCCGAGCATCCTGTTAAATGATGAAGATTGTCCATGGTTACGGCATAAAGGGACACACGCGAAGAAAAAGTTTTATACCCAAAGATCCCACTCCGGGATGTGACCGGCTTCACCGTCATCTCTTTCTTCTCTAGTGAGTTTCCGGACTTATATATCTGGAAAGTCCCACTTCGAACAAACCGGAGGGAATCTTTGTAATAGTTAGGGTACTTATGTGTTTTGGCATTTGAAACGCGAAGAAATATTATGTCCAAACAAATTATTTCATGCATTATGTTACAGGGTTTCGGATGAAAACTCATCTGTTACAAAGGCATTTCATTATTTTTAACTTATTTCAACTCCAAACTTTTTGTGTGTAAAGTATGCACCATTCAAAGTCACGTCATCAATTTTCAACCCTTTCTGACTTCATTTGCTATTTTTCATGCATTTACTGATATTTTTTAAGCTAAATGACCATGAAATTGAAAAGCACTACAAATGAACTCTGAAAAGGTTGAAAGTTGGCATGGTATCATCATTTCACCCACATAGCATGTGCTAAAAAATTAAGAGGGTTACGGCAAAAATTGGATGCACTACGTGTACAAACTGGACAATTTCTTTCGAAGTATCAGGGTTTCGGACGAAAGCTCATCTGTTACAAAGGCATTTCATTTTTTTAACTTATCTTAACTCCAGACTTTTTGTGAGTTTGGTATGCACCATTCAAAGCCATGTCATCAATTTTCAACCCTTTCTGACTTCATTTGCTATTTTCCATGCATTTACTGATTTTTTTGAGCTAAATGACCCTGAAATTGAAAAGCACTACAAATGAACTCTGAAAAAGTTGAAAGTTGGCATGGTAACATCATTTCACCCACATGGCATGTGATAAAAAGTTGAGAGGGTTACGGCAAAAACTGGATGTACTTTGTGTACAAACTGGACAATCTCTTTCGAAGTATTAGGGTTTCGGACGAAAACTCATCTGTTACAAACGCATTTCATTATTTTTAACTTATTTCAACTCCAGACTTTGTGTGCGTTCAGTATGCACCATTCAAAGCCACGTCATCAATTTTCAACCCTTTCTGACTTCATTTGCTATTTTTCATGCATTTACTGATTTTTTGAGCTAAATGACTCTGAAATTGAAAAGCACTACAAATGAACTCTGAAAAGGTTGAAAGTTTACATGGTATCATCATTTCACCCACATAGCATGTGCTAAAAAGTTGAGAGGGTTACGGCAAAAATTGGATGCACTTCGTGTACAAACTAGACAATCTCTTTCGAAGTATCAGGGTTTCGGACGAAAATTCATCTGTTACAAAGGCGTTTCATTTTTTTAAACTTATTTCAACTCCAGACTTTTTGTGCGTTCAGTATGTACCATTCAAAGCCACGTCATCAATTTTCAACCCTTTCTGACTTCATTCGCTATTTTTCATGCATTTACTGATGTTTTTGAGCTATAAAATGAAAAGAGCTAAACAGAATCTGTTTTTGATTAAAACACCCATTTAAAATAACCTAAGAATTACCAAATTGAATATAATGATAAAACACACTAATATTAAACAGCAGGAAAAAGAATCACTCAAAAATCTATTTTTAAAGTAAAGTTATTCACCAACTAGTGATTCAAACAAATTTCAAATAATTCAAATTTAAACTATTCAAATTTATAAACTACTGGCACTAACAAAAAGTTTATAATTTTTGTGACCTAAAGCAAAAAGATTCACTAAAAAACTCTAAATATTTGGCTGCAAGAAACAAAAGAAAATAAATAAAGGAAAAAAGAAAAAAATGCCCGCCTACTAGGCCACAACGGCCTACATACGACTAGAAACCCAACTACTAGTTGGGCCAGGATGCAGGCCCACAGGGCAAGTGAGCCCCACAGGGCAGTGAGAGGAACGTTAGGCCCACATAGGCCTGGTTTAGATAGGAGCTCGAAACAGAAGCCGCGGCGGAGCTTATAAGCTGCTCCGAGCCCCCTTCGCTTGGCGAGGTGGGACTAAACTTGGACGCACCTCGACTGCCAGCACGAGACCTCTTTAGTCCCGGGTCGTGGCACAAACCGGGACTAAAGGCCATTCTTTAGTCTCGTATATAACCAACACTTACGAATTCCCCCCACCCTCTCCATTCTTCCGAACCGCACAGACGCCGCCAGGCTGCCGCCGTCGCCTGCCCCGACGCCGTCGCCTCCTCCAACGCCGGAGATCGACGCCGGCTGCCTGCGCCTCCTCCCCGACGCCGCCCGCGCCTCTTTCTTGACGCTGCCCGCGCGTCCTCTCCGACGCCGCCCGCGCCGGCCGCCCCGTTGACGCCGCCCGCGCTCCTCCCCGCGCCCTCCTCGCTGGCCGGCCTCGACCTCGCCGTCGCCTGCCTCGCCCGCTGTGAGCTCGCCGGCCGGCCCCTCGATCTCCGGCGTTTTTTTTCACTAGATGTTTTAGCTAGATGTATGTATATATATGTATATGTATGTTAATTTTGATGTTTTAGATGTTTTAGATGATTATTTTTTCACTATATATGTATGTATGTTTTAGTTTTTTTTCACTAGATTTTTTTATACAATGTATGTATATATGTATATGTAGATGAACGGTGGAATTTGCATAGATTTTCTATTTTTTAGTTTTTTATACTTTTAGTAGATTTGGATAGATTTGCATAGGAAAAAGTTGCATAGGAAAAAAGTTGCATAGGAAGAAGTTGACCATATGTATAGTATAGAAGAAATTTGAATAGAAAACATTTGAGGAATTAATTTTGACCAAGCATAGAAAAAAAGTTACATAGAAAAAAGTTAACCATGTATAAAAAACATTTTAATGTTAATATATATCTTAATGTTGTATTTGCAAAAGTTTGTCATGTATTTGCAAAATCAAGTGAAAAAGAATTACAAAAATCATAATCAAGCATTTAAAAAATGTTAAATTTGCATAGAATTTGTTCTCGACGTCTACGATGCCCGGCCCGCATCCTCGTCGTCGACTCGTTGGTGACGACGTCCTGCTTCAGAGGCGCCATGTCCGGGACTGGGCTCCACCGGGCTGGCACTGGGAGGTGCTACCTTTCAGGGCGCGCTGCTTCGTGAGGAACCGGGCTCCCGTCGTCGACCCGGAGCTTCGTTGGTGGCGTTCGTGTGGGCCACTTTCGGTGCGGAGGCAGCTGGCCCCGCCGGAGGTGGTACGTCGCCGTGTCAGGGAGGAGGACGAGCACGTCCATTGCTACATGGCTGCGTTGGACGTCAGGTTCTCCAATACCTGGCAGGTTCTTCAGTGATCTCACCTGAGCTATGATCCTGTGATGGTTCCTTCTCTTTGGGTGTCCACCGCCCGCGCCTCAGGAACCGCGAGTGAACTAGATTCTTCGATAATATTCGATCTGTATTAGCTAGTGATGTTATATATATGATAATATTCGAGATGTATTAGTGATAATACTCGAGATGTATTCGAGATTATATTCGAGACGATGTATTCGAGATTATATTCGATAATATTCGAGACGATGTATTCGAGATTATATTATTCGACAATATTCGAGACGATGTATTCGAGATTATATTCGATGATGCATATTATCTGGATTATTCAAGATGTATTAGTGATATTATTCGAGATGCATATTATCTACTACTCCCTCCATCCCAAAATAAGTGTCTCGGGCTTAATACAACTTTGTACTAAAGTTAGTATAAAGTTAAGACACTTATTTTGGGACGGAGGGAGTATGATTCAGTTTTTCCTTATTGGTTGCATTCTAATTTGAATACTAAATTGTTTTATCTTTATTCTGGATTAGTTAATATAAGCTATGGACAATACCGACAGAGACGGAGAAGAGACCCTGTTCGACATCATACGCTCCCCGAGCCCAGATGAGAATGAACCTCAAGATGACGGCTCGCAATATCTGAACAATTCCGGTGAGGGTATGATATTTGATGAAGACGAATGAATAGATGAAGGCCACAACAATGATGATGAAGGAAATGTTCTTCAAATAACAAAGACCGGCGAGGTATATTTATATAAGGCATCTGGTGATAATTACATGTATTAATTGATTTATATATATATATATATATATATATATATATATATATATATATATATATATATATATATATATATATATATATATAAAACGAATCGATCTTCCTTCTTTTAGCCCTCCGGATCGTGCAAATCTTCTACAAGCAGGGCAGTACGAGGCCCGGCCAAAAGGTTGCTGGCTGGCATAAAGTACAACATCGATGACATCAAACCAAATGGCGAACCGTTTGCTCCTAAGAAGAATGCGGACAAATTTACTCATCAATGCGGAGTTATTGTCAGGGACCAAATCTCGATCTCCGTTCAAGAATGGAATAAGCCAGCAAAGGGAGATCAAGGAGTTACTTTTGTCGACGGAAGAGCAAAAGATCTGCTTTGGGAATCGCTCATGTCACATTTCACCCTACCAGATCATTTGACAGATGCAGAACGGGAGAAAGTCAAGAAGAGTGCTCTTAAGAAGATGGCGATAGCATTCAACAACCACAAGAAAAAAATATGGCCCGGGTACGTCAAAGCAGGAAAGCAGACTCCAGAATTCAAGGGAACACTGGAGAAGGCAAGAGATCACTGGGACGGTTTCGTGCAGTTCAAGGAATCGGAAGCAGCTCAGGAATGGTCGAGAATAAACAAGATTAATGCTGCGAAAAATAAGTGGCACCATACTCTGGGGCCAGGTGGCTACGAGGTGGGCCGGCCTAAGTGGGATCTTGCTGAGTAAGAGATGATTGCTGCAGGGGTCTCTCCAGTTACATTGAGTTGGCCCGACAGGTGCAGGACTTGGTTTTATACGCATGGGGGGAAATTGGACCTAAAGACAGGACTGGTTATGGAGCGGGCAAGTCTTAAAGAAGCCTCTGATGCTTTACTTGTTGCAATAGAAGAGGCTCGAACGGGGGTGTTCAAGCCTGACAGAGAGAAAGACGAGCATACGCGCGCTGTTGGGGATATAACCCCGCGGTGTGACCCGCCCAACAAGGGTCAGGTTACATAGTTGGCGACTTATAACGAAGGGCCCAAGCAGGCCCAAAGAAGACAAGGCTTGTAGGCGGCGGTTCATGATCAGGCTTATCGACGGCCCAAGACCCGGAGGTGATTCAAGAACCCAAGGGTGTGAGCCGCCCGATAATGACTTGCTTGGTAAGGCAAGGAGATTTAGAAACCAAGCTGGTCACGTTATGTGATCCGGCTCGGACTCTTGTAAGCCGTCGGACCTCGACCTGTGTATATAAAGGCGAGACCCGGCAGCGGGTTAACTTAAGAAACAATTGATCGATAGGTAGGTCAAGCGTATTCGCTCCCTTGTAATCGAAGCTCAAGCAATACAACTAAAAGTAGGACGTAGGCTGTTACCTCGTTGTGAGGGGCCGAACCTGGGTAAATCCTTTGTGTCCTTTGTCCCGTTCAACCCCTTCGAGCTAACCTACGTTGCGATGGCTCCACACCTAAGTTCTTTCACTAGGGCATCTGCCGTGACAATTCCACGACAGTTGTCGCCCACCGTGGGGCCAGAGCACGATGGTTTTGTGTTCTTGAAGGGCAGCTTTCCAGGGATAGAAGGATACGCTGTCGGCCGGATGACTAAGAGTCGCCGCGGTAAGATCTACATCGACGACGCTGGCTGGGGTCCCGAGGCCGACTCAATCGAGTACGGATACCGGGTCCCCTTCGGTGGGATTCACGTCTTCATCGGCAAGATCGGCGAGTTGGAGCCTGAGCCGGACACCTGCACCAACATCATCGAGACGGCTCGGCGTGCATGACCCGCCAAAGTTCAACTCGGCCGGAAGCATGCCTTTGTTGGCTTTGTTCATGGGGTGGATCTCGAGGAAGGATCCGTGTCTGGTGGAGAGACGGCCATCTATTCGGGTGATGAGTCCTCAACTGGAGAGACCAAGTCAATCTATCAGCTTCAGGACGGCGGGCTTGGGGGCTATTCCGATGGTGACAGTATTCCGGAGCCCTATGAGCCGCCGAGCAGGGCTGCTATCTTTATGGCTGGCACACAACCAATGGTGAATTCCTCAACTACTGCGGCCATGACATCCGGCTCAACTGCCGCTGCGACAGCTGGGGTGAGCGGCTCTGCGTGGCCTCTGGCTCAAGCTTTGTCTGAGCTCTTGGATGCATTGGCGACTCTGTTAGTTGCAGAGGTAACTCCGGTGAATCAAGTGCAGCACAATGCAGAGGTTGCAAAGCTGCGGGACGAGGTGGCCAAGGCCCGAGAGGATCTTGATGCGGAGAACGCTAGGATGGCGACAGAGCGGGCTGCATTGGAGGCCGAGTCACAGCGAATAAGGGCAGTCTTTTTGTCTGAATTTTGACCAGAATGCGTCTAATGCCGTTCTCCGAAGGAGGCATCAGAGCTGTTTGCCTTCACAGTTTGAGGGGCGGAATCTGTTTAACACGCCTGGGGCTGGAACAAGCAACCCGCCCGGCGTAACCCGGGCTACTGAGGTGCCAGGAGACGGGGCGGCGGCTCAACGTCGAGTGCCAGACCCACCCCGTAGGGATCACACCCCTCCTCAGCGAGTCCCAACACCCTCAGGCCATTATTCTAACCCGATGGACAATATGATAGCAGCGGCCACACGGCTGGCGGCTATCCCGATCGATGGCGAGTCTCCAACTGCAATAGAAACCCGGAACGCTATGGAGCTCCTCCAAACGGCTGTGGCACAGCAGGCAGCTTATTCGTACAGTCGCGAGCATGCTCACTCAACCCCCCGACCAAGCCGAAGCTATAGCCGACGGATTGAGTCATCGGCGGTTTCCAGCAGCGAGTAATGTCGTAACCCGCCTCATAATGATGACCCGCCACGCGGGCTCAACCTGCCCCGAGTCGACCATATGCCGGACAATACTCAGGCCCTCGTAGATCAGGCTAGAGCCCGCCGTGAAGCGGATTTGGCGGCTCAGCTGGGGGCTAATCAGCAGTTTCCAGTAACCCCTTCGGCATCCATGGGAGTGGGGACGATTTCCAGATCAGTTGGTGTGCCGTGCCTAGTGTCGGCTCTACGCAACGAGCGTCTGCCTAAGGACTTTAAAGGCCCTCGCAAGGTGCCTAATTACATAGCTGATCTTCCACCAGAGGCTTGGGTTGAGAGCTATGAGCTGGCTATGGAGATGTTGGATGTTAATGATGCTGTATGTGCCATGTATTTCACCATGATGTTAGATGGACCAGCACGAACCTGGTTGAAAGGGCTGCCTGCCAATTCCATCGGTTCATGGGCCGAGTTAAAGGCATGCTTCATTCAGAATTTCAAAGGAACATGTAAGCAGCCTCTGTCCATCATTGATTTGGACAACTGCGTGCAACGAGAGGATGAGTCGGCCCACCATTGGGTTCGCCGGGTCTCAGCTATTATCCACTCATCGGATAGCATCGCGGCCGGTTCTGCTGTTCTGATTTTGGAGAAAAATTGTCATTTCACGCCTCTCAAACAGAAGCTAGGGCAGCTTAAGCGTCACTGCAATGACATTGGAGAGCTCATGGTGGCTCTCAGCAAATATGCTGACTCAGACAACACCAAGGACCCAGGATCTGATGAAGAGAAGTCTAACAAGGGAAAGAAGAATGGCAATAGTAAGGGTCAACAGCAAAACATGACAGGTCATGGCCAGGGCAATGGTGGCAAGCGCAAGCAAACCGACGGTGGGTCAGATTTCATGGCTAACACCAATGATCAGCATAACAATCAGCGTCGTAAGGGTAAGCCACAGTTTGGAGGACCGAAATTTAACCTGGAGGCGATGTTGAACGAACCTTGCCCGAAACACAGTCTTCCCAATAAACCAGCGGCTCATTTGTGGAAGGATTGTTTCACCATGAAGGAATACAATAATTCCGATATTTGTCAGAATCATGATAGTAATAATGGCCCGCATGGCGGGTCAGGATCCGGCTCACACGGGCCCTGCTTTGGGGGCGGTGGCTGAAATTCTGGATATCAAGGACAGGGCAATCAGGGCGGTTATAACCAACAGCCCAGTCAGGGTAACCAGCAACAGCAGTCAGGATATCAGAGTAACCCGAAGCAGCTTAGCGGCGGCCAGTATCATGTTTTCACCACAAGTCTTTGCAAGAGAGATCAGAAGGTACATAAGCGCGTGGTCAATTCAGTTGAGCCGGCGACACCTCAATACCTGCGCTGGTCAGAGCAGCCTATCACATGGAGTAGGGAAGATCACCCGCCCCGGGTGGATAATCCGGGTCAGCTAGCATTGGTGGTAGCCCCTCAGGTTGGGGGTTACAAATTCACTAAAGTCCTCATGGATGGTGGAAGCAGCATCAATATCCTTTATTATGATACCTTTCGCCGAATCGATCTGACCGATAAAAATCTTAAGCCGTCCTCTACGGTCTTTCACGGTGTGGTACCTGGTAAGTAGGCATATCCAGTTGGTAAGATTGCCTTAGAAGTGGCTTTTGGCGATGACTATGATTACAGGACAGAGACATTGTGGTTTGAGGTGGTTAAAATCAAGAGCCCTTATCACGCTCTGTTTGGTCGGCCGGCTTATGCCAAATTTATGGCACGGCCGTGTTATGTGTATCTCTAGCTTAAGATGCCTGGACGTAAGGGTACCATTACAGTCCATGGTAATAGAAAAATTGCTTTGGAATGTGAAGAAGGTGATGCTACCTATGCTGAGTCGGCTTGTGCCATGGTGGAGCTTAAGTTTTATAAAGATAATGTTGACCCGGCTGATATCACCCCTTTGAAGAAGCCAACTACTGAGCAAGATCCTTTGTTGAAGTTTAAATCGGCTGATGATACTAAACAAGTTGATTTTGTCCCTGGCGACTCATCTCAGCAATTTACGATCAGTGCCAACATGGATCCGAAATAGGAAAGCGCGCTCATTGAGTTCATCCGTGAGAATCGGGACATCTTTGCATGGAAGCCTTCAGACATGCCAGGTGTACCGAGAGAACTCGCTGAGCACACTCTCAATATTGATCCTAAGTTTAAGCTGGTGAAGCAGTTCCTTCGCCATTTTAATGAAGAACGACGTAAGGCCATTGGAGAAGAGGTGGCCTGGCTCTTGGCGGCCGGGTTCATCGTTGAAGTTTTTCACTCTGAGTGGTTGGCTAACCCGGTGCTGGTACTTAAGAAAAATGGCACTTGGCGTATGTGTGTGGATTATAAAGACCTCAACAAAGCTTGTCCAGCTGATCCTTTTGCCCTTCCCCGTATTGATCAGATCATCGATGCCACGGCGGGTTGTGAGCGTTTGAGCTTCCTGCATGCTTATTCTGGTTACCATCAGATTAAGATGGCAGTTAAAGACCAAGAGAAGACATATTTTATCACACCTTTTGGGGCTTTCTGCTATGTGTCTATGCCTTTTGCGCTCAAGAGTGCGCAATCTTGTCCAGAACTGTTTTCATAACCAGATTGGACGTAATGTTCACGCCTATGTGGATGATATCATGGTCAAGTCCAGGAAGAAACAGACCCTGTTGGATGATTTGAAAGAGACCTTTGATAATCTCCGGGTCTATAAGATGATGCTTAACCCGGCCAAGTGTGTTTTTGGTGTGCCTGCAGGCAATCTCTTGGGTTTTCTGTTCTTAGAGAGAGGTATCGAAGCTAACCCGGAGAAGATCAAGGCTATCACCTCATTGGCTAAGCCGGCGTGTGTCAATGACGTCCAACGCTTGGCGGGTCGTATTGCAGCTTTAAGCCAGTTCATAAGCCGCCTGGGAGAGAAGGCAATTCCTTTATATCAGATGATGAAGAAAACAAACCATTTTGTTTGGAGTGACGCGGCTAATGAGGCATTTGAGGCGCTCAAAAAGCAGCTGGCTGAGCCGCCCGTCCTTGCAGCTCCCATTGAGAAAGAACCCTTGCTTTTATACGTGGCGGCTAATAGCAGAGCCGTTAGTGTGGCAATTGTATTGGAACGTAAGGTGGCAGGAAAGGAGTACCCAGTCCAGAGGTCGGCTTATTATGTCAGTGAGGTGTTAATTGAGTCTAAACAGTGATACCCACATTGGTAGAAACTGGTATATGGGGTGTTCATGGCCAGTCGTAAACTAAAACACTATTTTCTTGGCCATCCTATTACAGTGGTCAGTTCTGCCCCTTTGGGGGATATCATCCAGAACCGAGAAGCTACAGGCCGAGTGGCTAAATGGGCCATTGAGCTTGGTCCCCATGGTTTGAGGTATGTACCAAGGACAGCTATCAAATCACAGGCTCTTGTGGATTTCATCAATGAATGGACAGAATTACAGACGCCTGAGGAGAAGCCTGATAACACATATTGGACTATTCACTTTGATGGGTCCAGGCAATTGGAAGGCTCGGGGGCTGGAGTTATTTTGACTTCCCCACGAGGTGACAAATTTTGCTATGTTTTAAGGTTGATGTTTCCTTGTACAAATAACGCAGCTGAATATGAGGCTCTGCTTCATGGCCTGCGAATGGGCAAAGAGATGAATTTAAGCCGGGTCAGGTGCTTTGGTGACTCAGATTTGGTGGCTCAGCAAGTTTCAGGCACTTGGGATTCAAAAGACCCGCTAATGGCGGCTTATCGCTGAGCGGTTGACAATATTGCTGGTCACTTCAAAGGGTATCAGGTGGAGCATCTTGATCGAAGGAAGAATGAGGCAGCTGATGCTTTGAGCCGGCTTGGGTCTCAACGTAAGCCGGTACCCCCCAATGTATTTCTTGACGTATTGCATAATCCTTCAGTCAGGCTGCCATCAGAAGAGGATCTTGCTATTCCTGGCCCGGAGGCACAATTGGTGGCGGCTCTCCATGCTATTCCTGATTGGACAGTTCCTTATTTGGCTTATATGACCCGGGGCGAGTTACCTGAGGATGAAACTTCGGCCAGACAGATAACCCGGCTATCTAAATCCATGACTATTGTCAATGGCGAGTTGCACCGATGCAGTGTCACGGGCGTGTTCCAGCATTGTGTTTCTCCTGAAGAGGGCCGCGAGATCTTAAGAGAAATCCATGAAGGTGATTGTGGTCATCACGCCAGCTCTAAATCTCTCGTGGCTAAAGCTTTTCGTCATGGATTTTATTGGTTGACGGCTCATGCTGATGCAGAGGATCTTGTCAGTAAGTGTGATGGCTGTCAGAAGTTTTCTCGACGGGCTCATGTGCCAGCTCAAGAATTGAGGATGATTTCAATTACTTGGCCGTTTGCAGTCTGGGGGCTTGATATGGTTGGACCGTTCAAGAGGTCTAAGGATAAGAAAACCCACCTTTTGGTGGCGGTTGACAAATTTACCAAATGGTAAGTGTGATGCGGCAACGACAGTTAAGTTCATTAAAAAAAGTGATCTTCCGTTTTGGTTACCCTCATAGTATCATCACTGATAATGGCTCGAATCTGTCTAAAGGTGCTATGAGAGAGTGTTGTCAATAGGAGCATATTCGTCTTGATGTTTCATCTGTGGCTCATCCACAGTCTAATGGTCAAGCTGAGAGGGCCAATCAAGAAATCTTGAGAGGTATCAAGCCCCGGCTTATGGTTCCTTTGCAGCGAACGCCGGGTTGTTGGGTTGAAGAGTTACCTTCAGTACTTCGGAGCATCAATACCACTCCCAACAGGTCAACAGGCTATACGCCTTTCTTCATGGTCTATGGGGCAGAGGCGGTTCTTCCAAGCGATATCCATCATGACTCACCTCGTGTGGCGGCTTATGTTGAAACTTCTAATGAGATAGCATGTCAAGATGCACTTGATGTGTTGGATGAGGAGCGTGACCTTGCGGCGGCTCGTTCGGCAATATATCAGCAAGACCTGCGTCGCTATCATAGCTGCAGAGTCAAGACCCGGACATTTCAAGAAGGTGACTTGGTGCTCTGGCTCATCCAAGATCAAACAGACATGCACAAGTTATCCCCGCCTTGGGAAGGACCTTTTGTGGTCAGCAAGAACCTGAACAATGGGTCATACTACCTCATTGATATACAAGAGCACAAGGACTCACGCCAGTCGGAGAAGGGGACCCGTCGGCCTTGGAATATTGCTCATCTTCGGCCTTATTACGTCATTGTACATACTCTTAACAATGTATATATTATGATCAATATAATAAAGCCAGCATACCTGATAATTTAGGGCCTCTGTCGTTTCATTTCTAAGCATCTGAGTCTTTATTATTTGTGAAAGTGCGTTATATCGACTAGAGGGGGGGTGAATAGGCGATTTTTACAAATTCGTCACTGAGGAATTTCAAGGTGAGGAAATTCCTAAGCGACGAACTACTTAGCAGCGGAATGAGTACTCAGATGCAAGCATAACAGAGCAGTAGCACAGTCATCATGATGAAATGAAAACAAGCACAGAGTACGAGTAGCGTAAACACAGGATAAGCAGGCTGAAGACAAACTGACTAAAGAAATTGAACTGAGGAAATTGAGAAAGTCTTCAGACAAAGTCTTCAAACAGTAATGATCAAATACATAGCAAGTATGCGAGGAAATGAAAGGGTTGAGGAAATAGAACCAGTAGCTCGGTGAAGACACTGATTTGGTAGACCAGTTCCAACTGCTGTGACAGTTGTACGTCTGGTTGGAGCGGCTAGGTATTTAAACCTGAGGACACACAGTCCCGGACACCCAGTCCTGAACACACAGTCCAGGACACCTAGTCCTCACCGTATTCTCCTTGAGCTAAGGTCACACAGACCTCGCCCAACCACTCGTGGTAAGTCTTCAGGTGACTTCCAAACCTTCACATACTCGGTCACTCGGCAATCCACAATTTCCTCTTGGATGCTCTAGACCATGAGGCCTAACCGTCTGGAGGATGCACAGTCCTCAAAGGTAACAAGCGTCGGTTCCACACAGGAACAATCTCTTCAGTGATGCTCAATCAGTTTGGGTTTGTAGGTGTTTGGGTTTTTGGGTTTTTCCTCACTTGATGATTTTCGCTCAAAGTCCTCGGAGGATGGGATGCTCTAAATGACAAGTGTCAATCTATCTCTCCGAGCAGCCAACCAGCTAGTGGTTGAAGGGGGCGGCTATTTATAGCCTAGGGAGCAGCCCGACATGATAAGACATAAATGCCCTTCAATGATATGACCGTTAGGTGGGTAGATATTTTGGGACAGCTGGCACGTAGCACAGCAACGGTCGGAAATTTGAGTATCAAATTCCTCAGGGCTATCATAATCCTCACTTGTAGGTAATCCGCATTGGCGAATTTCTAACTCCTCAGTCAGAACAAATTCCTCAGAGAACAGAAGAACTTCGTCTCTGTCACTGAAGAACTTGACTAAACTGTATGAGATTTCCAATGGCTTCACTCGAAAGGATTGGGTAGGTGTAGGATTTTGAGTTGAGCATCACTTGGAAATTTTTCCTTAGTTTTACCTCGACCCCCTTTAACAGTACGGTGTTTCCAATGACTCAAGAAGAAGAAAATGAAACTACGAAAACAAAAGTCTTCACGCTTCATAGTCCTCGCATGAATATCAAGTCTTCAGGGTCACACCAATTTCTTCACTTTCAAAGTCTTCAAGAAAACCAAAGTCTTCAGTTGAAGACATTCATTTTTAGGGGTCGACATTCATCGTAAATAACAAACTCCTCATAGACTTATAGACCTGTGTACACCTCACAAAAAACATTAGAAACCATTAAACTATTAAGTATTCAATACACCAAAATCACTAAGGGGCACTAGATGCACTTACAATCTCCCCCTTTTTGGTGATTGATGACAATATAGGTTAAGTTTTCAACGGGGATAAACATATGAAGTGTAAATACTAATATTGAGGAATTTGATTGCAAGATATAGAGGAACTCCCCCTGAAGATGTGCATATTTGAAGAATTTGCTTTGAAATAGCAAATGCACATTGTTGAGTAATATCATGGAGATCTCCTCCTATATCTTGAAATTCATACACGCATTTATCATATGATATGAAGAATTTGAAATGCATGATGAAATATGGTGTCTGACGGAATTCAGCATGCGTGCATTAAGGTACTTGAGGAAATAAGCATGCAGAAAGCAGTTCAAAAGTATCAGACCACCATAGGACTTAAGTTTACAACTCATCAGAGCAAACACCTCAGAAGAGCAAGAGTTGAAACTTAACAGAGATATAGCCCATATATAAGACCCGCTTGAAGACTAAACTCAAATTTCTCCCCCTTTGTCATCGAATGACCAAAAGGGACGAAAAATGAGGACTAACGCCCCTGAAGAATATCATCATGATGTCGATGGAGGAGCGCCAGCATTGTTGGGGTCGTCTGTTGAGGTAGGGCCTGCCGCAGTGTCGTTCAAGTCTTCAGCTTCATCCGTCTCGCGCGATGACGAATATGAACTGGCAACAAGCTGAGGAACTTTGACTTTCTTGAATTTCTTCGAAGGTGGCTGGGACCAGTCAAAGTCCTGTTGGAAGCCCATCTCCTTGAGTTCTTCAGCACTATGAAGATTAGACAGAATCGCCCAAGTGCGGTCAAAGACTTCATGCAAGTAGTAGTGATTCTTCTTCACAGTATTTTGAGTGACTGTCATGTTCTAAAGAATTGCACCAAACTGACGCTTGAGCCACTTGTGATTTCGATCAACTTTCTGATGAAGACTAAGGAGAAGTTCACGATCAGTCATCACACGCGGAGCTGTGGCTTGAGGATGATGTTCTGAAGCTTTGGCGGCAGAATCTTGAGTTGCAGAGTCATCATTGGTGGAATAGGAAGTAGCTTTGCGAAACTGTCCATCCAATGGACGAGTACCTTCATCAATAACAGCAGCCTTGCCCTTCTCGTCAGCTGAGGAAATAGTCCGTTTGAGGACTTCAATAGGGGGCAAATAGCTGAGATGATTTTGAAAGTCAGCCTTATAATGAATTGAAGACCTTGATCTGATGAATCTCATGATCCAGGGAGCATAAGGCTTCAACTCAAAAGGCGACAGAGCAGCATTGGCCAAAGTCCTCATGAAGAAATCATGGTAGTTGATAGGAATACCGTGAATGATATTGAACAGCAGATTCTTCATAATGCCAACAACTTCTTCATCATCAGAGTTGTGGCCTTTGATTGGACTGAGGGTTTTGGTCAATATGCGATAGACTGTCCTTGGCACATAGAGCAATTCCTTGACGAGGAATTTGGTCCTTGGAGCTTGGCCTGGCTTCAAAGGCTTCATCAGCACTTGCATCAGATGATCAGACAGTTCAGGTTCAACATAGAGAAGCCTAGCACCTTCAGTGGGAGGACTGACTGGGACGGCATGAAGCAATTCAGAGGCCGGTGCTTTGAAATGAGTATTATCGGTCATCCAGTCCAATACCCATGAATTGACATCATCAACATTTCCAGTGATGTGCAGCGTGGCGAAGAATTGAAGAATGAGTTCTTCATTCCAATCGCAGATGTCGGTGCAGAAATTGAGTAACCCAGCGTCATGAAGAACACTGAGGACTGGGGTGAAGCAGGGTAGCGATTCCATATCTACATGAGGAATTTGGTCATGTTCAAAGATCTTATCCTTATCAACCAACAATGAGGAGTAGAAGTTCATCTGGCTTGCAGTCCAGAAACGCTTGCGACGAAGACGAGCAGAGTCATAGGGATTGTAGTCAGTGAAGAATATGTGCTCGTTGAAGAAATCCTCAGCATTAAACTTCTGCTTCTTGGAGTGAGGGTTCTGTGGCTTGGGCTGAAGATTTATAGTTGAAGTCTTCACAGCCTCTTGAGGTATAGCCACTGGAGCCACTGGCTGAGGAATTTCAGCAGCAGCCTTGGCCTTCATTTCTTCAGACATATGTACATCAGCGCTAGTGGCTGGAACTTCTTCAGGTATAGAGTGAAGTGAAGCTTGACGTTCATCAGAGCCCGTATGAATTTCTTCAGTTTGCACAGGAGACTGAGGAACATGATGTAGAGGGGTTGTCAGAGGTGAATTGGGGTGATGACTTTCCCAAAAGTCATCATTCAGAATAGGTGTTGTAGACCCAATATCCACATCCTCATCTTCTTCAGTCCCTTCGACGCCTTCCTCTTCAGCTGTGAACTGAGGCATGGGTGATGATACCAGTGGGGTTGAAGAGAAAGTATCCACTTCAATTTCTTCATCCATCTGCTCTGTCGAAGCAGCAGAAGGATCTTCTTCATCAGATTTACTTGGAATTTCATATTCCTCACCAAAGGGAATGATCTCCTTTGATGGCATGCTTGATATTGGAATAGCATCAATTGGGTTTTCAGATGAACTCGTCAAAGTCTTCAATTTCTTGGGAGCTGAAGACTCTGAAGATGCAGATGCTTTCCTTTTCTTCATAGCTGCTCGCTCCGCAGCCTTGGTTTTCTTCGCTTCTGATGCAGAAGGAAGGTTGATGCTTGTCATCGGTGCAGGAGGAGCAGAGGAAATTGGTTGAATTTCTTCAGGCACAACAGATGCAGTTGCCCTGGCTTGTTCAGATTCCTCAGGCACAGTAGCAGATGCTTCAACTGGCCTGGATTGCTCTTCAGGCGCAATATTGGAGGTTGCCCTGGCATTTTCTTCAGAGACTGGAATTTCTTCATCAGCTCTGGCGCTTTCATTTTCTTCAGCAGACTGAACAGATGTTCCAGTCTGAGGAAATTTGGGTTGCGATGAAGCTGCAACACTTGGAGTAAATCCTTTTGCCATTCTGACGAATCTGACTTTGGCACCTAGCCAATCTGCATGGAATGCATGAAATTCATCACTGAGTGCTTTGATCTCAGCCTACATAGACACAAGTTCTTCAGGAGACATTTTCACAACATTATTCTTCAGAAAACGCTCCTTCTTGTACTGAGCCTTCTTCACCTGCCTGGCCTTTCCAAATTTCCATTTTTCTTCATTTATGAAGGCCGTCAACATGTGACTTTGACCAGGAGTGAGGTTTAATTCAGGCAAAGGTGTGTTAGGGTTCTTGTGCCATAGATCAATAAAATCAAGGATCTTCCTTGGATCCAGCATGAGGGGCACAGCACTGCCTTTGGCTCTAGCGGCCCTTTGTTGTCGATCTCTGATGAGCTCAGCTAATTCTTCATCATCAGCTTCGTCTTCGCTTGACGGAACCTGAAAGGCGACTTGCTTCTTGTGAGGACTTGGCCTTGTGCCTCGTCCAGCAGTGGCCTTTTTCTTCAGCAAGGTCGGAGTTGTTGAAGACTGAGGTGGAGCTGAAGAACTTGCAGAGACTCCTGAAGCAATTGAGATTCCAGTAGTCCTTTGGCATGTGGCAAGATGCACAGGTGCTGAGGACTTTGCAGGAGCAGCTGAGGATTTTGCAACCGAGGGAGTTGGAGCTGCTTTTGAGGAATTTGCTTGAGGAACAGGCCGTGAGGGCATTGCAGCTGAGGAACTTGTCTTAACAGCTGATTTCTTCAGCATAGCCTTCTTAGGCTTGATAGCAGAGGCCTCAGCGGCGGCGGCAACAGAATCTTCATGGAATTTCTTTACTGCCTCTTTAGCCACTTTGGCCAGCTTGGCTTGACGCTTAGCCCACTCCTGAGGAAATTCCTCACCTCTTCTGATGCTAGTGGGATCAGCTTCTTGGCCAGGAGCCAATGGAGGTCTTGGACATGGAGGGTTAACAGCAAATTTCTTCATGTACTTGGGAGTGACATAGCGATATTCCCTCCATTCTCTTGCCCATCTCCTCTCAATCTTCTGAATGCGCACTTTGCGCTGATTTTTGTTCTCCTTGCCATGAGTTGCTTCATCAGGAGTACAATATTCATCATAGATGTCATCAGGGATCTCAAAAGCAGTATTTGTTTCTGGCCTCTTTCCTCCCTTCTGAGGTCTTTTACCATCAGCCATTTTCTTCACTTGAGGGTTTTGAACAATCGAATTTTCTGATGAGGTGTGCAATTTTTCTTCAAGGAACGCTGCAAATGAGTTAAGTTGATGAGAACCTAGAGATTCAGCAGCGGACAGGTGTACCTGTGAACAGAATATAGGTGCGAAGAGTTTTGGAGAGGTCATATGCGTTCTCAGAAGATTTTCAAAAGTATCAAGTTTGAGGAAGATGACCAGGGGTGTCTTGAGGAATTTCACTAAGCATTTTGACTTAGGTTCCAGAGTTGTGTAGATTGAAAATCCACACAATTGAGGAATCTTGAAGAAAAACGTTGCTTAGAGAAACTGATCAAGGACAGAAGCAAGTTGGTGTTTAAGAACATGAAAGTTGAAGAATAAACACCTTTTGAAGATTTTATGGAAATCATCAGAATCAACAAGGGCAGTAAAAATAAATTTTATTTACCCTTGACGAAGAACACGACGAACTGAGAGTGGCAGTGGAGATGTTCGTCCGTTCAGATCTTCCACGCCCTAACTTGTCGATGGAAAACAGCTACGGCGGCGGCGAAGTGAGGATTTCCGCGGCCGACGTGAGTACGACGGCGACGAGGTCGAGGCAGTGAAGCTCTTCCTCACCGGCGACGATGGAGTGTAGCGGCGGCGCTAGGTCCGAGAGCTCGAGCGAGGGAGTAAGATCGAGCGGGGTAAATGAGCTCTGAGGAGGGTGAGGGGTATTTATAGCAGAGGTGAAAAACCGCTCGTCCGAAGAAAATGGACAAACGTGCCCCTGACCCTTCTCATCCTAGCGACATGTGTCACCCACGAACTGTGAAGTGGAGATCATGTTAGATCGTGGGTGAATAGATAAATCTTATCGAGGGATAAGGAACGGTTTGAACGGCAAAAGCCAAAAATTCAGATAAGAATATTTTAATGTTTCGTTCGCAAATTCTTCAGCTGTCAAGGACACAGTGAAGACTTTGAACAGGTTTCAAATAGAACGCACATGAAGAATTTGTGAACGGACTGGATTGAGTTTAGAATAGAGGGGGAACGGGTCTGATCACATTCACTTAGAAGAAACACAACTTGAAGAATTAGCAATAAGTGAATGCTGTAGAGGACAGAAAACTCAAATATTTATATATATATATATATATAGTCAATGAAGAACATAGACGGAAAGAGTGAAGATTTTGCAAAGTTGAATAATTTGAAAATTTGAAGAATTTGCACAATGATGAAAAACACAAATTTTGAAGATTTTCAACTTTTTGTGGTGGCGTGACCCACCGTGTAAGAATGATGATTTCAGACACCGCGTACAATTGTCGTAGGGCTCTGAGAATCAAATTCTTCATTAATTTCTTCACACTTAGAGGGTTAGTCTTCATTGATTGAAGAAAAACGTTTCTTCGTGTGTTGCACATCTAAGTCATCAATTTGCATAAGTGTTAGGATGTGTGTCCTTTTCAAAGGACATTCGAAGATTCTAAGATATTTAGCTCACACCGCAACTTGCTAAATCTCTTCTCATCCAAGGGCTTTGTGAAGATATCCGCTAGCTGTTCTTTGGACTTCACGGGATCAATAGAGATGTCACCCTTCAACACATGATCTCGAAGAAAATGATGACGAATCTCGATGTGCTTTGTCTTCGAGTGCTGAACTGGGTTATGAGCAATTTTGATGGCACTCTCGTTGTCGCAGTAGAGTGGCACATTCTTCACATTGATGCCGTAGTCCTTGAGGGTTTGCTTCATCCATAGTAATTGAGCACAGCAAGAACCAGCAGCAATATACTCAGCTTCAGCAGTAGAGAGTGATACGCAGTTCTGCTTCTTCAAGGACCAACATACTAAGGATCGTCCGAGGAAATGGCATGTGCCTGAAGTTGACTTGCGGTCCACACGATCACCGGCATAGTCAGAGTCAGAATATCCAATGAGATCAAAAACCGAGCCCTTGGGATACCATAATCCAAGTGTTGGAGTGTGAGCTAGATATCGAAGAATATGTTTCACAACCTTATGGTGTGATTCCTTCGGTGTAGCTTGAAAACGGGCACACATGCAAACACTAAGCATAATATCCGGCCTAGATGCACATAGGTACAATAAAGAACCAATCATGGAGCGGTATACCTTTTGATCGAAGTCTATTCCATTTTCATCAGTGCATAGATGGCCATTTGTGGGCATAGGGATTTTGACGCCTCTGCATTCTTGCATACCGAATTTTCTCAGAACGTCCTTGAGGTATTTCTCTTGAGAAATGAAAATGCCATTATGTTGTTGACGAATTTGAAGACCTAAGAAGAATTTCAATTCTCCCATCATGGACATTTGATATTCCTCACTCATCATGTAAGCAAATTCGTCACTGTAATGTTGGTTAGTACAGCCAAAGATAATATCATCAACATATATTTGGCACACAAATAATTCATCATCATAGGTTTTGGTGAAAAGAGTTGGGTCGAGTGAACCGGGTTTGAAGCCTTTCTTCATGAGGAATTTTTTCAGAGTATCATACCACGCCCGAGGGGCCTGCTTGAGGCCCTAGAGGGCCTTATTGAGTCTGAAGACTTTGTCAGGATGTTTAGGATCTTCAAAACCTGGGGGTTGAGCAACATATACTTCTTCCTCAAGCTTACCATTGAGGAATGCACTTTTCACATCCATTTGATATAAGATGATATTATGATGGTTAGCATAAGCAAGCAATATGCGAATAGCCTCAAGTCTAGCAACAGGTGCAAAAGTCTCATCGAAATCAATTCCTTCAACCTGTGTGTAGCCTTGAGCTACAAGACGAGCCTTGTTCCTCACCACTAGGCCATTTTCATCTTGCTTGTTGCGGTAGATCCATTTGGTACCGATGATATTTTGCTTGCATGGGTCCGGTCGCTTGACAAGCTCCCACACATTGTTCAGCTTGAATTGATGTAATTCCTCTTGCATTGCTTGAATCCATTCAGGCTCCAGAAATGCCTCATCAACTTTGGTGGGCTCTGTGATAGAGACGAAAGCAAAATGCCCACAAAAGTTAGATAAATGTGAAGCTTTTGAGCGAGTCAGAGGACCTGGTGTGTTGATGTCGTTGATGATTCTCTCAATCTGTACTTCATTTGCAACGCGGGGATGAGCAGGTTGACGACTTTGATTTGGCTCAGCATTTTCTTCAGAGCCATTTTCTTCAGATGCGCCAGCATGCTGTTCTTCATGTTCTGGAATGATTTCTTCAGCAGATTCTTCAGTAGGAATGACATCCTCAGTAGCTTTGAACTTGATGGTTTCCTCAGGCGTCTTTTCATCTAGCACAGGAGGTAGGTGCTCTCTTTGCGAGCTGTTAGTTTCATCGAACCGCACATCTATAGTTTCAACAACCTTGTTGTGATAGGCATTGAAGACCCTGTAGGTGTGCGAGTCCTTTCCGTAACCAAGCATAAAACCTTCATGTGCTTTCGGTGCAAATTTAGAATTGTGATGTGGATCTCTAATCCAGCATTTAGCACCGAGGACTTTGAAATAACTCACATTGGGTTTCTTGTCAGTGAGGAGTTCATATGAGGTCTTCTTGAAGAATTTGTGAAGATATACCCTGTTGATGATGTGGCATCCAGTATCAATTGCCTCAGGCCAGAAGTGATGAGGTGTCTTGTATTCATCAAGCATGGTGCGAGCCATCTCAACAAGAGTCATGTTCTTGCGCTCCACAACGCCATTCTGCTGAGGAGTGTATGGGGCAGATAGCTCATGAGTAATACCAAGTTCATCGAGATAGTCATCAAGACCAGTATTCTTGAACTCAGTCCCATTGTCACTACGTATATGCTTGATCTTCACGCCGAAATTCGTCGAAGCCCTTGAGGAAAATCGTCTGAAGACTTCCTGCACTTCAGTTTTGTAAGTAATGACATGCACCCATGTGTAACAAGAATAGTCATCAACAATGACAAAGCCATATAGAGATGCTGCATTTGTTAGTGTGGCATAATGAGTAGGGCCAAAGAGATCCATATGAAGCAATTCAAAAGGACGAGAAGTAGTCATGATAGTCTTCGAGGGGTGCTTGGCTCTGGTCATCTTTCCAGCCTCACAAGCCCCACAAAGATGATCTTTGAGGAATTTGACACCCTCAATGCCAATGACGTGCTTTTTCTTCACGAGCGTGTGTAAGTTCCTCATGCCAGCATGACCCAGTCGTCGATGCCATAGCCAGCCTTCTGAAGCTTTAGCAAGTAGACAAGTGGCAGGCTGTGGTCCTGCAGAGAAATCAACAATATACAAGTCTCCTCTCCTAAAGCCTTCGAAGACTTTGGAATTGTCAGATTCCATGAGCACTAAGCAACGATATTTGCCAAAGACAACAACCATATCAAGATCACAAAGCATTGAGACAGACATGAGGTTGAATCCGAGGGACTCGACAAGCATGACTTTATCCATGTGTCGATCCTTTGAGATTGCAACCCTACCTAGACCCAATACCTTGCTTTTGCCTTTGTCAGTGTAGGTGATATGCTTCAAGTGTGATGGAGATAAAGGAGTGTTCATCAGTAAGCTCTTGTCACCGGTCATGTGATTTGTACGTCCACTATCGAGGACCGACTCAGTAGCTTTGGGTAAATCATCCTGCAGATGAATTAGTGCATCTTACAAACTCATATACTTCAGAGTGAAGAATATGACATCAAATTCATCAGACATATTTCATCAATTAAAGCAACATATGTATATATAGCAATGTGAGGACGTGAGAAATGAATAAATCATTTCTTCATGATTAGCTTGCGTCCTTTCAAGCATTTCAGGTCTCCAGCAAATTCTTCTGATGATTTAGTTCGTCTGGAGACCTGACCCTGCATAAGAGATTAGTTCCTTTTCTTCACCACCCACATCTGGAGGGGTGGCAAAGAGTTCATCATTCTGCGAGCTCCATAAGAGAAAGGTGGCATAGACGCCAGACCACTTCGTTTCACATAAGAGGGGTTAGGGTAAGCATATGAATAAGCAGAGAAATTCTTCGAGGACTTATGAACATAATGATTTGAAGAATAATGCATATATTCATAGCCCTTAGGCTTTCCCTGCGAAACAGAAGTGTTAGCACGATGATGTTCATGTGAGGACTTTGATCCATGTGAGTAATTTGATCCATATGAAGACTTTGGTTCATATGAAGAATTTGATCTGGGGTTCTTATTCTTCACAGGTGGTGTCATGAGGACATTCACCTGAAGACTTTCAAGGCACTTTTTGGGAACCCAGATTTTCTTCATAGGGGGACCATTCCTGCAGTTAGATCCAACATATCTAGCAAATACCTCACCATTCTGATTTTTGAACAGTTTATAGTTGGAGTCAAGTGACTCATCAGATGAATATGAGGATTCACAAGTAAAGCCAGATAAAGTGGATGGATCTATGGGAGGTCCCTTCGCAGCAACCCATGAGGTTTTGGGATACTGCTCCGGTTTCCAGTAGGTTCCATCAGCATTGAGTTTCCTCTCAAAGGCAATACCCTCTTTCCTAGGGTTCCTGTTCAAGATCTGCTTTTTGAGCACATCACAAAGAGTCTGATGCCCTTTGAGGCTTTTGTACATGCCTGTCACATACAATTCCTTCAACCCTGCATTTTTGTCAGTGATACTAGTGGTATCCTCAGATGAGGAATTTGTGACCACAGAGATAGTTGAAGAGTTTGCAGCAATAGAAGCATTTGAACATTCAGGTGAAGAATTAGCAGTTTCACGTTCAATGCATTTCAAGCATGGTGGAATAAATTCTTCCTGAGCGGAACTGATCTGTTGAGCAAGCAAGTAATCATTTTCCTTCTGAAGATCTTCATGACTCACCCTTAGCTTCTCAAGATCTTGCTTTCTTTGAAGAAATTCATAAGAAAGCTTCTCATGATCGGCTAGGAGAGTGTCATGACGACCTTGAAGGTTGTCAAACTTAGACTGTAGTTGCTGAATATTATCAGTCAGTGTTTGAGTTCGATCCATTTCCTCACCTAACAGATCATCGCTTTTGTCTAGCATATTTTGAACCTTTTCCAAAGCCTTTTGTTGTTTAACAGAAATATTAGCAAGTTTGGAATAGCTGGGTTTGAGGTTATCATCAGATTCATCCTCACTTGACTCAGAGGAGGGATATTTGAATACCTTGGCACCTTTTGCCATGAAGCAGTAGGTGGGAGCATAGTCATCGTTGCCGTTATCAGCAGTGTTGGGGAAGCCATTTTCCTCAGTGTTGAAGATGGACTTGCTAACGTAAGCAGTAGCGAGGGCTAGGCTCGCCACACCAGAGTCTGACTCCTCAGATGCCTCCTCTTCCTCATGTTCCTCAGATTCAGCTTCAGAGTCCATTTCCTTGCCAATGAATGCCCGAGCTTTCTTGGAGCTGCTCTTCTTGTGAGATGAAGACTTTGAAGATCTTGACGATGAGGACTTTGAAGATTTCTTCTTCTTCTTAGAGTCATCTGAACTATCATCCTTGTATTTCTTCTTCTTTGATTCCTTCTCCCACTGAGGACAATCAGTAATGTAGTGACCAGGTTTCTTGCATTTATGGCAAGTTCTCTTCTTGTAATCACGGGATGAGGAATCTGATTTCATGTCATCACCTCTTGAGGATTTTCCAAATCGGCCATGTCTAGAGAACTTCTGGAATTTCCTCACGAGCATTGCTAGCTCCTGACTCAGTTCTTCAGGATCACCAAGGCTGCTACCAGAATCTTCATCTTCAGATTCAAAGACTGCCTTGGCTTTCAGTGCACGAGATCTACCATAGCTAGGTCCGTAGAGATCTCTCTTCTCAGCTAGTTGGAATTCATGAGTATTTAGCCTCTCGAGGATATCAGCAGGATCAAGTGACTTGTAGTCTCCACGTTCTTGAATCATCAGTGCCAGTGTATCGAATGAAGAATCGAGTGACCTCAGCAATTTCTTCACCACCTCATGGTCGGTGATGTCAGTGGCACCCAGTGCTTGAAGCTCGTTTGAAATGTCAGTGAGGCGATCAAAGGTTTGCTGAACATTTTCGTTGTCGAGTCTTTTGAAGCGGTTGAAGAGATTGCGAAGAATGTCAACTCGAGAGTCACGTTGAGTTGAGACTCCTTCGTTGACCTTGGACAGCCTATCCCAGATAAGCTTAGCTGTCTCCAAAGCACTCACTCTGCCATACTGCCCTTTGCTCAGATGGCCACATATGATATTCTTCGCTTGAGAGTCGAGTTGCTTGAATCTCTTCACATCAGTAGCGTTTACGGAAGGAGTGACAGAGGGAACACCCTTTTCCACAACATACCAGAGATCGTTGTCAATTGCCTCAAGATGCATGCGCATCTTGTTCTTCCAGTAGGGGTAGTCCGTCCCATCGAAGGTAGGACACCCAGCTGAGACCTTGATCATGCCTGCAGTCGACATAACTAAAACTCCAGGTGGTTAAACCAAAATCACACAGAACAAGGGAGTACCTTGCTCTGGTACCAATTGAAAGTGCGTTATATCGACTAGAGGGGGGTGAATAGGCGATTTTTACAAATTCATCACTGAGGAATTTCAAGGTGAGGAAATTCCTAAGCGACGAACTACTTAGCAGCGGAATGAGTACTCAGATGCAAGCATAACAGAGCAGTAGCACAGTCATCATGATGAAATGAAAACAAGCACAGAGTACGAGTAGCATAAACACAGGATAAGCAGGCTGAAGACAAACTGACTGAAGAAATTGAACTGAGGAAATTGAGAAAGTCTTCAGACAAAGTCTTCAAACAGTAATGATCAAATACATAGCAAGTATGCGAGGAAATGAAAGGGTTGAGGAAATAGAACCAGTAGCTCGGTGAAGACACTGATTTGGTAGACCAGTTCCAACTGCTGTGACAGTTGTACGTCTGGTTGGAGCGGCTAGGTATTTAAACCTGAGGACACACTGTCCCGGACACCCAGTCCTGAACACACAGTCCAGGACACCTAGTCCTCACCGTATTCTCCTTGAGCTAAGGTCACACAGACCTCGCCCAACCACTCGTGGTAAGTCTTCAGGTGACTTCCAAACCTTCACATACTCGGTCACTCGGCAATCCACAATTTCCTCTTGGATGCTCTAGACCATGACGCCTAACCGTCTGGAGGATGCACAGTCCTCAAAGGTAACAAGCGTCGGTTCCACACAGGAACAATCTCTTCAGTGATGCTCAATCACTTTGGGTTTGTAGGTGTTTGGGTTTTTGGGTTTTTCCTCACTTGATGATTTTCGCTCAAAGTCCTCGGAGGATGGGATGCTCTAAATGACAAGTGTCAATCTATCTCTCCGAGCAGCCAACCAGCTAGTGGTTGAAGGGGGCGGCTATTTATAGCCTAGGGAGCAGCCCGACATGATAAGACATAAATGCCCTTCAATGATATGACCGTTAGGTGGGTAGATATTTTGGGACAGTTGGCACGTAGCACAGCAACGGTCGGAAATTTGAGTATCAAATTCCTCAGGGCTATCATAATCCTCACTTGTAGGCAATCCGCACTGGCGAATTTCTAACTCCTCAGTTAGAACAAATTCCTCAGAGAACAGAAGAACTTCGTCTCTGTCACTGAAGAACTTGACTAAACTGTATGAGATTTCCAATGGCTTCACTCGAAAGGATTGGGTAGGTGTAGGATTTTGAGTTGAGCATCACTTGGAAATTTTTCCTTAGTTTTACCTCGACCCCCTTTAACAGTACGGTGTTTCCAATGACTCAAGAAGAAGAAAATGAAACTACGAAAACAAAAGTCTTCACGCTTCATAGTCCTCGCATGAATATCAAGTCTTCAGGGTCACACCAATTTCTTCACTTTCAAAGTCTTCAAGAAAACCAAAGTCTTTAGTTGAAGACATTCATTTTTAGGGGTCGACATTCATCGTAAATAACAAACTCCTCATAGACTTATAGACCTGTGTACACTCACAAACACATTAGACCCTTAACCTATAAGTCTTCAATACACCAAAATCACTAAGGGGCACTAGATGCACTTAAAATTTGTTCATAAGGTTACTTGGGGGCTTCCAACCCACCGGGTTTAGCTTTCATACCCTCTTGACCAGGCGTGGACGCCGAATCCCGAGTTATCCTGCCTGTTTGCATGATGCCACTCCACCAGGTAATCCTGAGTGACCCGCCGTACTCTTAATAGTCAATCTTTTTCAAGACCCTGAACTCGTTAAGGTTAAAATGGCGGTTCTTGTCACGTGAGGGCCGGCTTACAGTGAGCGAGGATTAACTCTAAGGCTGTGCGGCCTAAGAAAGCACATGGCTTTGCTAGCCAGTCTGGCCGTGCTTTGGTGAGCCGGCCAGATCATTTTAAGGCTGTGCGGCCTATGAAAGCACATGTAATTTTTTTTAATCTTTCTTCTGAATATTTTGGGATTTGTGTCCCCTAAAGATTTTTTCTGCTAAAATGCGTTTTTTAACAATTCGGGCCATGAAGCCCTAATGATATGACTCATATTTGAGTATTTTTGGGTTTGGTAACCCGCCCTGGCTAGGGACTGTAAGTCGCTAGCAGGCCTTATTGAGGCCAGGTGCTTGCAAATATTTGGGTTGTCACCCTTAATACATATGGCAATATGAACAGACAGTCTTAGTCCAGTTTACAGGTATGTTTTCCTGGTTATATGATTAGGTGAGGTTTGGTAAACCCGCCCTGGCTCTTTATGATTAACTAGCCAGTATATTGTGGCCTGCATAACCATAATTTTAGTCTTTGTTCTATTTACATAAGACTCTATGATATTTGGGTGGTTACCCGCCCTGGCTTTTGACACTGAGTCGCCAGGGTATATGTTATTTACGCTTTGTGCAGGACATGCAAAATTTTCAATGGAAATATACATACCAGCATGACTTACATAAGCAAATATATCAGGCGGTTCAAAAGTAAGGATCCACATGCACAAAGGCAGGATATGGCGAATCATTGTCTTAAAACTAGCCTATTACAAGGCTAACATGAGCCCACAAGTTTGGAGCAAAACGTTATCTGAAAAAGCATCATATTTTTGCTTGACAGTCGCCGGGCTTATTACTGATTTCCCTCATGGCGGGTTGATGACTCTGGATCATCTCGCGCCGGTTCTTCTTCTTCTTCCTCGATCATCTGAAGATCAGCTGAGGTCCAGTCGATGCCGGTTAAAGCTTCAAAAGTGGCTTCATCATTGAGTATAACAGAATGATCAACATCAGAAGCGAAGATATGCTTACGCCGAGGAGGGATAAGGTTGACGGCACCATGAGCAGGCGGCTTAATCCTCTGGTGGTCCTCATCATAAGCCGGAGTATAATGATCTAGATTTAGATCTTCAATCAGTTTGCAAGCAACAGGTCGCATCTCTTTGACGCATTTGTTGAAATCTTGCTCTGTGAAAGCAGACCTGTCATCCTTGAACTCTGGGCAACCGGTTGCTATCTCCTCCGGTTCAAGTTCGTTTGCCCATGATCTTGGCTCGCCCTAGAGCACAAATGGCTCCGGCTCGGGCGACTGACAGTTTATATTCCGTGACTTGAGCCGGTGTTGTTGAAAGTTGCTCCAGCACGGTCTTGATCTGCTTTGGTGGTCTTCTTCCACCTGCCAGGGCCACCAGGCTTCATAAAGTTCCAGTGTATAGCTGCTCAGTCAGAGAATACACTGACTTGAGTTTCGTCAACATATGTTCGCCAAGACTAGCACTCCTGGACCCTGTTCATCAGTCGTTGGACAGTTAAACAATGGACAATAAGAGTGGAAAGGCAGCTTACAATATTGTTCAGGCAAGATGTTCAAGTGTATGAATCTTACCAAAGATGGTGGCTGTCATCTGGATGATATGTCTTTTTAAGCCGGCAATTTCTTCTGCAACCGGCTTAAGTTGTGATTCTGCATCTTCGGTGCGCTTAATTAAGCTCGCCTTTTCAGTATCAAAGGCGGCTCTTTCTATTGCGAATTTGGCCTTGAGCTGTTCATTCTCTTTCATGGCAAATTGGAATTTCAACTCAGCTTTCGCAGTCTCCATTTCTTGATGCTTGATCCTTTTTGACAGCTCGCCCAGTTTCGTTTCACTCAAAGTTAAAGCTTCCTGAGGAAAGATGGACAATAAGTAAGATCACTATTATGAATTTTTCTACACATACTACAAGTCCCAAGCACATTGCAAGCAATATTCTTGGCACTTGGGGGCTAATGTAGGTCGTTTTGTTCAAGACCCGGCTCAACTTTTCAGTTTAAGCCGGCCCTTGGGGGCTACAATGTGTGATTTTCTCTACAACACCAATTACAAGTCCCGGCTCAACTTGGCAGTTTAAGCCGGCCCTTGAGGGCTACGCGTTTGGATTTTCTTTGATCATCATAAGTCCCGGCTTAACCTTTTCAATTTAAGCTGGCCCTTGGGGGCTACGTATTTGGATTTACTTTGATCATCATAAGTCCCGGCTTAACTTTTCAATTTAAACCGGCCCTCGGGGGTTACACATTTTGATCTTCAAGGTTGAACTAACCTGGGAATGATATAGTATGAGGATTCTTTTTCAGTCTACAGCATAGTCCATTCTTTTCTATCCTCTAGACTTGGCGGCTAAGATGAATACGTATGGAAAGGGCAGTAATGTACCTCATAGCGTTCCTTCATAAGGTTTACTAAGCCGGCCTCCATATCACGGCTAGTATGAAGGCGGCTTAAGTAGCCCGCGTGGATGTCGCTGGCGCTGAAAGTAGCATAGCCCTCTAGATCCAGGCTTAGTTTGCCCTTATTGGTGGGTGAAGGCTCTTCCTTGGCGTTGTGTTTGGCTAAAACAGTGGGATTCCCTGGCTCTGTGTAGCCTGTGCCAGTGATAATGACATCGTCAATAGCCTTATCAGAAGGAACCTCTTTATTAAGGTTGGCAGGGTTCGGCGGTTTAGGTCTCGGCCGGTCATGACTGCTGACTGGCTGAGCTTCAGTATGAGCCGGTTCCAGAACTATAACATCCACTTGCAGTGGTGGATTGAGGGAAACATCGTCAGGGTCTTGGGTTGTGACATCTGGGATCTCTGACATTTGCTTTTCTGGCTCAACAGTTTGGGGATTCTTTGAAGAGCTGCCCACTTTCTGTTTTTTTGCCGGCTTTGGCCACACCTCTGCAATACAAATATAAGAGTACGAGGGTATCTTCATAGCATATTGATCAGCAAAGGAAACAAGTGCAACTACTCACCCAGGGGCGACTCTGAAGACAGGCATTTGAGTCCCTGTAGATCGCCAGATGATGAATGAGTTGTTCCCTGATAATTTGAATCGGAAGAGTTAAGTGGTTCACGAATGAGACCCGCCTTTGGAAAGGAGAAAGAAGGGTTGTGAGGTACCTCATTCCGGCATTTTTGAGGTGCAGGTGTGTTAGGTAAACCGGTGGCAAGGTCACCGCCACTGCTGCTCCTGGTTGTACGCTTCGCCTCATGCTGCTGTTTCTTCAAAATAAAGTCGGGATCCAAGTAAGCTAAAGGGTGAGAAAATCTTACTTTTTGGGTCACTTATCGAATTTTCTGTCTTGGCAAGGGCTTTGAGTCGGAGGAAATTATAGTTACCTCTGCGGCGTCTGCATGGCTCGTCTCCGCATCATCCTAATAGGAGTCAGCGTCAATAACTTGCATAAAAAGGAAGCCAAGAGAGTCAAGTTCTACCTCCGACTCGTGGTCAAGAGCAAACAAGTCTTCGACGTCCTGTTTCTTTCCTTTGGGTTTCCTTGGAGCCTTGGACTTTGCTCTGGTCTTTTTGGTCGGCTTATCCTGTAGTTTCTTGGCCCAGAACAGAGAATCGGCCTGAAAGCACAAATGACAATGAGAAGATAGGTGGTTTATGAGAAGGTAATAAATGGATTAAAGGGACTTAAGTTACTTACGTTGGGAGCGGGATTGAGAGCACAGAAGGGGTTCAGCCCCGTTTTGCTGCAGTCTTCAAAGGTCTCCCCAAGCAAAGTCTTGGTCATTTCATTAATTTGCTAATCCTCAAGACGTGTTTGATTGTACCACTGCGGATCTTTCACATCACATGTGTATTGGCACATTAAGCCGGAATGGCGGCTCAGAGGCAAAATTCTCCAGGCGACCCAGCATCGGACCAAGTCAACACCAGTTAAGCCATTGGCTAATAAAGCTCTTATTTTTGGAAAGGTAGCTGAATACTTGGTTCGTTCTGTGGCAGAGATCCAGTCGGGGAGTGGATGTCTAGGGCTGAGCCGGCAGGTGCGGAAACCCGGCAGAGGGTTTTCAGCTGTTGGAGAGGTGTCTTGGAAATAGAACCAAGTCTGATTCCAGTCCTTGGGATGACTGGGTAGAGCAGCTGCAGGAAATACGACGTCCCTCCGCCTCTGGATTGAAATCCCACTGAGTTCAAGGCTAGGCCCATCTGTCATCTCGGTCTGGCGGTTCAAGTAATAAAATTCTCTGAATAGATCAACACTGGGCTCCTCTTGAAGATAGACCTCACAGAACACTTGGAAATTGCATATGTTTGACACAGAGTTGGGGCCGATGTCTTGGGGGTGTAGTTGGTAGAAATTCAGAACATCTCGAAAGAATTTGGACCCAGGTTGTGAGAACCCACGAAGAAGATGATCTGTAAAGACTATGACCTTGCCTTCCCTAGGTTGAGGCAGAACTTCAGCTCCTGGGACTCGCCAGTGGATGACGTCCTTTGCTGGTAAAATGCCCATCTCAACATACTCATTGAGAGATTGTTCGGTGACATTGGAAGCGACCCAGTCGCAAGAAGTGGTGGACTTAGTCATTTTTTGGTGGCGAATGCCTGAGAATAAAGGTTTGGCGGGTTAATATTATGATAGTTAAGCTGCCCGGTGATGAACAAAAGTAAACTGCCCAAAGAAGCCAGTTATGCATTGGCGGGTTACAAATCCTAGTTATAAGGGATAACCATTCTGACAAACTATGGTAGAGGTTATAGTTGAATGGATAAGCCGGAAAGATGCTGGCGGTTCACCAATTCATGGTTGAAATCAGATAAGTACTGACAGAGAGCAAGTTGTTACTATAAGCCGCCTGAATAAGGAACGGCGGGTCAACTGTCTATTAATGGTTTATGCAGCACAAGAGTATGTCAAGCCTTCTGTTATGTTGAAATTTTGTTAAGTGTAGAGCCAACAGATTTCACCGTTTGAAGCTACATTTACGGATCTACAGCAGTTCAGAAAATGGGAATAATTGTTAAACCTAAAATACGGCCATGGAAGAACACGCGAGTTAAGATTGGATCTTGGATAGAGGGGATGCATCTACGATTGGAAGGAGATGTTAAAAACTACTATCGCACAACTTCAGTACCGTTTTCGGATTGAACTGAGTGCTCGTGGGAGAAACTAGGACGAACTTGGATGAACACCGACGAACTAGGGGATCTTAATGTGGTTAGAAAGTAAAGAAAGAGGAGAACCTGTTGATGCTGATGATCGACAGAGGGGCGCCGCGATTTCTGGTTACGTTCAGGTTGATGTGGCGGCTTGGTTCGGAGTTGTTGGCGAAGGTCGACGGCGGCGGCGGAGCTCGAGCAGCAGCGGTCGGCACAAGGAAGACGAGGAAGAAAGAGGGATGGGGGGAAAAGTGAAAAAGGACCCCCCCTGTGCCTATTTATAAGGGAAAAGGTGAACAGTAAAATGGCAGGTGCGGGAATCAAGGAGGCATAATCATTATCTTAACAGCAGAGGCGCCTCGATTCTCGGAATGGTTGATTAATGCAAAGATCCGTTATGATGTTAAGGGTTTTTTTACTGAGATTAATAATATGACGTCACCTTTCGTCATGGCAGGTCAAGAAGGTTTGACAGGTTAAATATAAAAAGATTCAAAGGATTCGCCAACGGAAGGATGAAGATTGGCATGAACAGGTTCAAATCAATCTGGGGCCTAATGTTGGGGATATAACCCCGCGGTGTGACCTGCCCAGCAAGGGCCGGGTTACATAGTTGGCGACTTATAACGAAGGGCCCAAGCAGGCCCAAAGAAGACAAGGCTTGTAGGCGGCGGTTCATGATCAGGCTTATCGACGGCTCAAGACCCGGAGGTGATTCAAGAACCCAAGGGTGTGAGCCGCCCGATAATGACTTGCTTGGTAAGGCAAGGAGATTTAGAAACCGAGCTGGTCACGTTATGTGATCCGGCTCGGACTCTTGTAAGCCGCCGGACCTCGACCTGTGTATATAAAGGCGAGACCCGGCGGCGGGTTAACTTAAGAAACAATTGATCGATAGCTAGGTCAAGCGTATTCGCTCCCTTGTAATCGAAGCTCAAGCAATACAACTAAAAGCAGGACGTAGGCTGTTACCTCGTTGTGAGGGGCCGAACCTGGGTAAATCCTTTGTGTCCTTTGTCCCGTTCAACCCCTTCGAGCTAACCTATGTTGCGATGGCTCCACACCTAAGTCCTTTCACTAGGGCATCTGCCGTGACAATTCCACGACACGCGCCCTGAAGAATCCTGAACACCCGGGAAGAACACGAGGCAAAGGCGTTGTTCCGTGGTTTGAGGGGTTTGTGGATTGGAACGACACTTACAGAAGCAGAGCGAGAAAGAGGCAGCAGGAGGAGGAGAAGAGGAAGCTGGAGGAGGAGCAGAGGAAGCAGGAAGCAGACCGCCTTCAACTGGTAGAATCAAAGCACGCGGAATTGGAACGCGCTTTCTTGCGGCAGCAGGAGCAGATCGACTCACTTAGCCAGGAAAGGGCGTGTCAGCAGCGGCAGCAGCAAGCAGATCCAGCATTGGATAGCACCGTCCCATCTATGCCGAAAAGCAGCATGGGTTCCACCCCGACCGATGATGCACTGCTGGATAGATACCCTGTGGATGATATCAGAGCTTCGACAACTTGTGAGGTACACATGAAAGTGAAGAACATTTCCATGAAGGTGACGGACGGCTATGCTTTAGATAATCCCCCTAAAGCAACCTTCCATTGCAATCCGATTCCAGCTGGCTATGCTCGTGTTGGGGTTGATGAAGTTATGTCAGGATATTACGAGCTAGAGCTTGACATTCCTTGAGGTGACGAGGAGCGCACACTGGGAGAGGCCATACATCGTATCATTCTATAGAGAAATGATTGCATCGTCTTTCCAAAGCCATCGACTCCTGCTCCAACAAGTCTACCGCGTCAGTCGACTCCTGCTCCTCCAAGTCCGCCACCGCGTCAGCCGATTCCTCCTCCAAGTCCGGCATCGCGTCAGCCGTCTCCGCCACCGCGTCAGCCGACTCCTCCTCCAAGTTCGGCACCACGTCAGCCGACTCCCCCCTCCAAGTTCGGCACCGCGTCAGCCGTCTCCGCCGCCTCAGTAACAGCGGAAGAGAGGCGCTGCAGCTACGGCGGCTAGCGGTACAACAGGCAAGAAATTCAAAGCTGGTCCAAGCCTCAGGGCTCCTCCAAAGTTGCCTTACAAGTTGACTGAGGAGGAAAACAACGTCGTAGTGGATGCCGAAGTTCAGGCCCATTTTGCACCGAAACCGGCCCCGCCGCCAAAGGAGAAAATACCAGAGCAAGTCATACAGCACTTTATTGATAATGCTCAACCGGCTGTGAAGAGAAGGGACTCAGACTATGAGCGCTCTATTAAGAAGTTATATCGTGCACAAAAAAAGAAGGAGTCGAGCTCGAGCTCGAGCCAAGCAGGTAAAAAATGCGGGAAAACTGTTCCCCAGCTGCGAGAACAGGCAGTGCAATCTACCCCCCCCCCCCCCCCCCCCCCCCCCCCGCTCATTGTACAACAACGAGAATGTACAGATTGCATGAGTGGTACCTGAGAGAATTAAAGACTTCGCGAGAGTCCCTCATGGTGAAAGTCAAGGCAGAGCATTACTTCTATGAAAAAGATTTGTGGGTTGAGTTTGATGAAATGTTTCAGTTATTCAATCAAGGCGCACTCGACAAATCTCTCGTCAGTTGCTATTGTCTGTAAGTGATTTCTTTCTGTAATTTAAGTCTCTAACTAGTTGTGCTCGTTCATTACCTGTAATTATCCTCACTATATTCTTTTCTATGGTATTATGCAGAATGAAGATTTATGAAATGAAAAGAGAAGGACGCTACGGCATTGGGTTCATTGACCCAAATACCGTTAATTAAGGAACATGGTCACGTCACCAAAAAGACACAGAGAAAAGCTTGCTACAATTTTTGAAGCGACTAAATACCCAACCCGAAATACTACTTCCTTACAACTTCGGGTGAGTGTTATTGTCTTGTACTACAAATTTTGCTTTGCTTACTGGATGTTAATAAGTATAGTTGATGAGTTATACACATGCCCGCTTAATTATACAAACGTGTGCGCATGCAGTTTTCACTGGATCCTACTAATCATTGAAGTTGACGAGGGAAAAGTTCACGTACTGGACTCACTATTTAAAGAACCTAAAGAATTCTCAAACGTGAAGGAGATGCTCAGCAGGTAATTTCAATCATTATCTCACAATGTCAACCTCTTTAGTTCATTTCCTGATATCAACTAATTAATAACTCCTTTATTCATTTTCTTTGCCGGGCAGGGTTTGGCAAAGGTTCATCAAAGAGGTTACCGGCCCATGGAAACAAGAGCTGACATGGGTGCGACCCAGGGCACGTAATTAAGTAGTACTAGCTACGTTCGCACATCTCTTTAATTCTAGTTTCAATACCATTATTATGCTTGATTAATTATTTTCTGATTGAATTATATTCTTGTAAAGTGCATAAGGCAGGCGCCGGGGAATAATTTATGTGCATACTACGTTTGCGAGAACATTCGCTTTATGATAGAAATGAGCAAAAGTGGAAGAAATCTTTGGGTACGTAAACACAATTGACAATTCTTTTTATCATGATCTAATATATATACACACAACTAATATATTCATATTGATCTTCTTTTTTAATAAAGATGCAAGAGATGCGGGATAAGCTCCTACCAGAGGACCGCATATGAGCATTTCAAGAGGAGATTGCGGGATTTTTGCTTGACCAGGTCATAGATTTCAAAGGAGAATACCATTAGCACCTGTAATGCCTGCATGTAATGGTCTGCAAATTGTAGGAGAAATTGTATGTACCAAATTGTGTGTATATATATATATATATATGTGTGTGTGTATGCATGGTCGTACGAGAAATTCTATATATGATTGGTCATACGAAAAATTCTATTATATATGACGTACGTGTACAGTATGTAGTATAGCAGTGGCATACTTGACGACTGCAGTAGCGTAAAATATGTTTGAAATGAAAAACAATTAAATGAAAAACATAAAATGAAAAGGAAAAATAAACAATAATTCATAAATCCTAAAACCCCTAAACCTCTAGTCCCGGTTGGTGTCACCAATCGGGACTAAAGGTCCCCCAGCCCCCGGCGCGGGCTCGTGCCACGTGGTGGGCCTTTGGTCCCGGGCCGTGACGAACCGGGACTAGAGGGGGGGGGGGGAGGGGGCTTTAGTCCCCACCCTTTAGTGCCGGTTGGTGAACCGGGACTAAAGGCCCTTACGAACCGGGACTAAAAGCTGAGCTGCACTAATGACACTACGCTAGATTACTGCTGCTGGTGGGGTTTTTTTTTTTTTTGGAGCGATTTTTTTTTTTGAGCGAATGCTCTATTGCTCGGTGAGGCCGTGATTTGCTTGGTTGGGGCCTGGGCTGGTGTGGGATGCGATGCGTGTAAATTTTGTGATGGGCCAGTTAAGGAAATGAGTGAAGAATAATATAACTGGCCTAGTTGTGGGCGTTGGGCCTAGATAGTTTGGTTACACGTTGAAAAGAATAATATATTTAGGCCTCCTTTGATATAAAGAAATTCTATAGGATTTTGGAGGATTGAAATCCTTTGGAATTTTTCCTACATTTGTCCTTTGATTGATAGGATTGAATCCCATAGGAATTTTTTCAATGGAATCTTTCGTACTACATTTCATAGGAAATCTAACATCCACTCCAACCTCTTTTTACAATCCTTTGCTTTTCCCGTGAAATCAAACACTCCTTGCTAATCCTATAGGATTCAAGTGGGCATGACACTCCAATCCTATACTTTTTCTATTCCTGTATTTTCAAAATCCTGCGAATCAAAGATGCCCTTAATATGAAAAACTTTGCTTTATAGTATGTTTAGACTAAAAACAACAAAAAAAGTTAATAGAAAAACTACTCCAATCCGGAACAAAATAATACTATGTTACAAAATAAAATAATACATTCCACTTTTCACAAAAAATCATATATTCCAAAAAATGTTCGCCTAATGCTATAGCGTTCTTTATTTAAAAATCTTCCTAATTTTTAAATAACTTTTTAGTTTTTTTCAAAATTATCTCGGATTAAAAAATCCCTTAATTATTTAAATGTTTTATCTTTCAAATATATTTACGAAATATAAAACTATGAACTTAGAAAAGATCATTAACACTACAGAAAACCGTCAGTAGTTTTGATAGTGTGATAAACATGGCTGGAAGTCCCGGAAAGAATCAAACACGAAGCATTTACGCCTACTTGTGTGCGTTGGGCCTCGATAGTTTGATCACACGTTGAAAAATATATTATAGTTAATATAAAAACTTCAGAAATAAAATAATATGTTAGAAAATAAAACCATATATTCCAAAAAACCTTCTCCGAATTATAATGGTGTTCTTGTATTAAAAAATATACCTAATTTTTAAATAACTTTTTTGATTTTTCAAAATTATCTCAGATTAAAAGAGTCCCTGAATTGTCCAAATGTTTTAATTTTTCTTGGAAAATAAGAAATACAAAATCTATGAACTTAAAAAAGATCTTTAAGCTACATAAAATCGTCAGCAGTCTTGATAGGGTGGTTCGCGTGACTAGACGTACCAGAAAAAAATCAAACACGAAGCATTCACCCGCACACACAAGATCACGATAGGGATCGCACATGCAGCGTTACCCTATAAAGCTGATGGTGCAGCAAGCAACTAAAACGGCGCATAACCTCTACTGCGCACACTAGTGAGCAGGCCGGACTTATCCATTCCTGTAGATTTGCAATGGCCGATAGTGACTGAGGGGCGCGCTACGTACGGTTGAGATGAAATCAAGGATGCTCTTGCTCATGAGTGTAACATCTCTTTTTTTGTTCCCCAAGAATGATTATGTATAGTTATAGTACAGTTGTCAATTAATAAAGTAACAGAAAAAGTTGTTCATAAAAGGGGTGGTGGTGCTGTGCTGGTAACGGGGCCGGCCGGTTGAGATGAGGCCACAAATGAGGTGCACAAGAAGCACAAAAACACACACAAAATTCCTGGTAGATCAGTACACTCTAGGCAGCACTAGAGAGGCAAGTAGCGAGCATAGCAGAGCAAGCTTAAAAAGTTGAGACAATTCCTTATTTAACACCTCTAAATTTTATGCCCGTGAGTGTGCTGTTGCGTGCCTGTGTGTTGCGTGCGTCCGTGCTGCCGGGTGTGTGTGCTGTTGCATGTGACTGTGCTGCTGTGTGTGTGTGCGTGCGTGCGTGTGTATGTGTTGTTGCGTGTGTGGTACTGCCTCACACAGATGCTTCGTGTGTGTGCTACTGCCCTGCACACACAAATACCACGTGAGGGGCAAAATGGTCTTTTCAGGCGTTATTTAGGTTCAAAATGGACAGAAGTGTTATAAAAGGCATAAAATTTAGACTCGTTGTTAGATAAAGGAAACAAAATTTAAGATAATATTAAATAAGGAATTGTTTCTAAAAAGTTGGTCCGAGAGTGATGTGTAGGGAAGGAATATGATTGGTTGCAGTGTCGCGCTCGGGGAACGCTCTCGTGTCGCCGATTGAGCATGGTACCACTCACAGGACTCAATCACAGCCTCTCCTGAAAAGCTCCCTGCCTTTCCTCCTGTCCACAAGCCGCATGCTGCTGCTGCTGCTAGCTACAGCTAGATCACACACTCACACTCCTCTTCACAGCAGCCACTGCTGGTTGGCTTGCTGTGCCGCCTGTTGCTGTCCCTTCCCTATCCTCTACGTCGGTCACACTTACTGCCGCCGCTACGCTACGACGACGAGGCCAGGGAGGACGACGTACTTTGGCACTTATCAAGCTCCTAGTGGTTGACGACGACGACGACGAGAGAGCCACTTCACTTCATCAGTGTGTTTGTACAGTGGCACCAGTCATCGGTAACTCGCTATATATTCACCAGTGGCAGCTAAGCTCACTGGCGGCGCGCGTGTGGTCGTCTGCCGCCGGCCGTGTGCGTTTTGTGGCCACCAAATAGTGATGAGGAACACAATGCTTTGTGGATATTAGTCTGAGCTCATCTGGTCTTGCTGCCTGCGGCGTCGAGGTCTGGCTATAATATCTCAGTGGGCGTAGCTACGTGCGGATAACGCCGGGAAGGAAAGGAGGTCGTCGCAGCTAGCTAGGTCGGCAGTTGGGTCTGACACACTACGCTACATCTATAGATTACTACCACTGGTAGTAGTAGTAGCCAGTGCATGCCCTGACAACGGACGCCCTTTTGTTCACACAAAACCAACCGGAGCTGCACAATTCTTCAGATTATCTCCACTAATCGATGAAGAGGTTCAAATGACCTCATCAATTATTGAGTAGCTAGAACTAGTGGTGTGTACGTGTGGCACACTTGCAGTATGCACTTAGAGCATCTAAAGCTGCGAGGAGCAAATCTGACCCCTCAAACATCCATGGATGCACCTGGGCGCGTCCACGGACTGTGATAGGTCACCCCTCATATCCAAACCATATCCATGCAACTCATTTTCGAAAATAAATGTGAATACCTTTTCGAAAATAAATGCATGAACCTTTCTTTCATCTGTGTGAACAGTTTGCTTTGCAATATTTGAATGTTCATGTAAGTTTCAAAAGTTGTTTCGTACAATTCAAACATATATACATCACATTTAAAAAATGTTTAGTTGTTTCAAAAAATGTTCGTGACATTCCTAAAAACAATTATTAAATCTAAAAAATTGTTCCCATAATAAAAAAAATGCTTCATACCGTTTGAAAATGTTCGATTTGTATTAGAATTTTTTTTAAGATTTATTTGAAAAAATGAAGACATGAATTTAAAAAATATTCATCTTGTATCTGAAAAATGTTCCATGTGTATCAGGAAAATCTTACGTGTGTATAAGAAAAATGTACAACATTGATTGAAAAAGTAGACATTTATTTTAAAAAACAATAGATAAATAAAAAAGGAAAATAGATAAATAAAAAGGGAAAAACAGAAGAAATAACAAAACCGATAGAAAACACAAACAAAGAAACAAAAGGTTCTAGAACCGGTCCCGCCCAGTCCATAGAACGTCCCTAAAACCACTTTGATGGGATGGCCTGTTCAGCTTGTATGCATGGGCTTTTACTGTATTATTACCACGAGTTTTGGGGGGGCCGATCCTACTTTCTTCTTCTTCAAGACAGGAGGACCCTTGGCTCTTTAATGCCGTCGTTCCTTCTCTAACTTGCTCGGCTGGAATTATTGGACATTTGGACTAGTGATTCTTGTTTGCAAAAGCAACGCCGTGATGAAGGATGTTGCTGTGTTGGATGAATGGACATCCGTGATAACCCTCTTTAGATCAGCTCAGCATGTGGGATATCCATGATCCGCCAAATCCCAAGGGCGAGCTAAACATATATATCTGTCTGAAGCTGATGGCGCAACGAGGATCTAAAAACGGCACAATCCTGTGCTGCACTGCACACACTAGTAAGTAACCAGAGGTCGCCGGACTTATCCCTTCTCACTACCTTTCCAATTTGATTGTGCACATAGATGATACATGGATACAGGCGTCAGAATGGGCAGGGGAAAGGCGTCCATAAAAGGGGTGGTGGTGGTGCTTACGGGGCCGACCGGTATGAGATGAGACGAGGCCACAGGTGAAGTGAAGGGTTGGCCTTTTGAGTGCACAAGAAGCGCCCACACACATTCGCGAGCTAGGAGAGCAGCTGAAAAGGTTTCTCTCGCTGAGAGTGCAGTGCATGCAGGGTATATTGATTGGTTGCAGCGTCGCGCTCGGGGTCTCTCTCCCTCGCTCGCAGGACCTCTCCTGAAAAGCTCCCTACCTTTCCTCTGATCCACAAGCTGCATGCTGCTGCTTCCTGTTGCTGTCCCCAGCTTCCATGTCTTGTTCTACTTTACACTTGCTGCTGCTGCTGCTGCTGCTACAAGTAGGCCCACTACCGGACTAACCCCCTCCAGCCGTCGGCATAGGCCCTTTGCCGTCGGCCTAGGTATATGCCGACGGCAGCCGTCGGCATACACCCGTCGGCGTAGATAATGTCAGCGTACTTGTGTCAGACCGTCGGCATAGATATGCCGTCGGCATAGGGGGCTATGCCGACGGCCTCCGTACGGCCGTCGGCATAGTTTGACCGTCGGCACATTTTTTAACGAGACGGCCGCAGGCGGCGCCGTCACTGCGCCAGCCCTATCACAGGGCGACACGTGGCACGGATAAGCCGACGGCCTGGCCGTCGGCGTAGGGGCCAGTCTAAGCCGATGGCCTGGCCGTCGGTTTATCCCTGCCACGTGTCACCCCCTCTTATGATCCTTTTTAAGTACGAAGTCAGCATCTGGCTTGAACCAAGATTTTCGACTGCCTGTGGGAGGCTGCATGTGTAGACGTGGTCTATCACAAATATTCTGTTGATCGACTCTAGCGTTAACATTATCCTTTGTCTTCTCAGGAATGTTGAGGATCGTGTGAAAAAGGGCCTCTGCGACATTCTTTTCGGTGTGCATCACGTCGATGTTGTATGGAAGTTTGAGGTCCTTGAAATAGGGAAGCTGCGTGAAGGGGGTAATGTGAGTCCAGTTGTGCGTCTAACCATATCCTTCAAAACTTTTTGCTTTCCCTTTGCCTTTTCCTTTGCCCTCGCCCTCGCCCTCGCCTTCGCCTTCGGCTGTGGCTTTGGCTTTGGCTTTGGCTTTGCCTTTCCCTTCGTCGGGAGGCTTAAGAGCTTTCAGCTGAGCAAGCACATCCGCACCAGAAAATATTGGAATCTCGTTTACTTCATGGACGACTAGGTCTTTTGTGAAGTTCTTCTTTGTCTTCCCTATCAGGATGGTTTGGAGGGAGGAACTGTCGATGCAGGTCAAAGGCAACATACATGCCACCCTTCTTCAGCCAAATGAAACGCAAGGCCTGCATGCACACTGGTCAAGGCATCTTCCCACTTGTACACCATCCGCCGAATAGGGCATAGCCGGGAAAGTTATGCATGCAATACTGTAGCCAAACTTTCATCAAGAAATTTTTCTGCAGATGCCGGTCATATGTCAACCTCGGGAAGTACCAAGAATGGTGCAAATCATCCACCAACGGCTGCATAAACACACTCAAATTCTTCCCCGGATATTCAGGCCCCGGAATTATAAGCGACAGGAACATGGTCTTGCGTTGCATTATGGCGCCGGGAGGGAGATTGAGCGGAATAACAAACACGGGCCAGCAGCTGTATGGATTAGACGACAGACCATATGGATTGAACCCATCACCTGATATAGCAATTCTGACATTCCCAGCCTCGACTGCTTCCTCAGGGTATTCTATATCGAATGACTTCCATGCTTCACCTTCTGATGGATGTACAATTTTATTTGGATTGTACCTTTTCCCTTCCTTGTGCCACTTCATCATTTTGGCAGACTCCTCGGTGATGAAAAGGCGCTGCAGTCCTTCTATGAAATGAAGATACCGAAGAACCTTCACAGGGATTTTTAGCTGCTTCTTCTGACCCTGCTCATCGACCACCTCAATATACTGAGAGGAATCGCACTTCCTACAGTAGTTGTCATTCGCATACTCATGCCTAAACAAAAGGTAATTCTTTGGACAAACATGTATTTTCTCATAATCCATGGAGAGCGCCTTCATGATTTTCTTCGTAGCGTACATGGTTTTCGGCAGTTCATGGCCCTCAGGGAGGCTGTTAGCCCATACTCCCAGAAATGCTTCGAAGCAACCTCGGCTACAGCCGTACTCGGCCTTGACTGCCATCAGTTGCGAGATGGCATCCAGCACAGAGAGCTTGGAACCCTCATAAAGAGGTTTCTTTGACGAGGCCAAGATATCCAGGAAGGCCTTTGCGGTTTCCTCCGGCTCCTCCGGTTCATTCGCTGAATGTGACAGAGGTGTCGGCTGTGCAGCAAAGACATCATCTAGCATGTCTCTAACCCCATCGTCCTCATAACCAGCGACGCGTTGTCGTATCACCTCCTCTCTACCACGGTCCCGCTGTGCAAAGTTTATCGGCATATTAAAGTTTGGCATAAATCCATGCGTGCGAAGGTGCTTAGTCATCTCACTCTTATCTCTGCGCATACGTCTCTTACATTTGGCACAGGGGCATTCTGGCACCATCCTCATTGGACTACGGAATATCTCTTTCAAAAACACATCAGTTTTCTCGACCCACTCTGCTGTTACTTGATTCCGACGGAAAAACCCACTATACATCCACAGATTATCTGCCATCTCTGCTTTATTGGAAGCCACACAACAAAATTAAGGATTCATTTAAATTACTCACATCAATGTTTTATTTTTTATAGGGTTGACGAGAAACGACATTTAATCAACCTACATCTCTAATAGGTAAAGATGGGTCCTAATCCCACCCGAGAATGTGTAGATTGAGTACGCTGTCCATGCTCTACCCCATTCCGAGACAAAATTTCGGCAGCACCTCCCCGTTGTTCTCCAAATACACGTCTCGGCAAAATGCCAGGAGAATGTGCATCCGGAGAACAACGGGGAGGCGCCGCTGAAATCCTATCTCGGAACGGGGTAGAGCATGGACAACGTACCCAATCTACACATCCTCGGGCTGTCCGTGGAAAACGCTGGACAATCCGAAAGAGCTGCGGTGATAAATATGCAATTGAATGCATATTTATCAATGCAACCCTTTCGGACAGGAGACGCCTAGGTTACGCGACTTGATGTGAAAATGAAATCTAGTGACATGGAAAAAAAGCGGACGAGGTCATGGAATTGTTGCTCACCCTCCGATGTAGAGGATGTAGTCGATCAAAGGAGGGACGATCGTGGACCAACACCTCCAACGTCGACGATCACTCCACGAAGATGGAACACCACAAATCCTGTTAATTCCACCGAGTGAAAAAAAATTAGGTCATCACCACACATTAAGCATTGACACTACATTATGAACCAACATAAAACAACATCTCAAATTGCAAAAAAAGCTTCATTTAGTGTCTTATGATGCAACATGACCTAACACTAAACATGACAAATAACGTGTCTTATGAAACAACATGACCTAACACTAACTTGACCAAACACAAAACTTACAAATATTCATCAATCCATCCATCTAACACAATTTCATCCATGCATCTAACAAATTCATTAATCCATCCATCTATCACAAATATTCATCAATCCATCTAACAACATTCATCAATCCATCTAACAACATTCATCAATCCATCCATCTACAAATATTCATCAATCCATCTAACAAAAATCATCTATTCATCCATGCACATAACAAACATGAACATAATGCAAAAAAATGAAAAGAAAAGGCTCACCTTTGGAGCTGGTGCAGCGGGCGAGCAGGGAGGCCGGGGGCAGGGCTGGTGAACAGTCGAAGGGGGCGGGGCCGCCGCTGCAGGGCGTCGGCGGAGGGAGGCTCCGAGCCCCGGCTGGCAAGGCGAGGGCTGAGGCCCGAGCAGGAGAGGAAGGGCGCGGAATCGGGGCGGCGTGGACTCACAGGCCGGTGAGAGGTGGCAGGCCGGACGAGGAGGGGCGGAGAGGGTCGCGGCGGCGGCGCGGGTCGGGGTGGCGAGGCTGTGGCGGCGCGGCGCGAGGAAGGGGCGGAGAGGGTCGCGACGGCAGCGCGGGTCGGGGTGGCGAGGCTGTGGAGGCGGCGGCGCGAGGAAGGGGCGGAGAGGGTCGCGGCGGCGGCGCGGGTCAGGGTGGAGCGGGTCACGGCGGCGGCGCGGGTCAGGGTGGAGCGGCGGCGCGGCGGGGCGGGGTCAGGGTCGGGCGTCGATGGGGAATGGGTGGAGGGGGTTGCCCGCGGATGGATAAGGGGAGATATGTCGACGGCTTAGCTGTCGGCATAGGTGCCGATGCCACGTGGCGGCCTATGCCGACGACAAAGCCGTAGGCTTATCTATTGTCCAATTTTTTTGTTCAACCGCTTCTTTAATTTTTTTTAAAAACTTCTACCTTATTTTAAAACACCCACTGTCCTTCCTACCCTCTAAAGGCTACCTACGCGGCGGTTTCACCCCTCCAAGTGTCGGAGACATCGCCGTCCGTGAGGGGGGCCACACCCCGGAGCATGTACACCGTAGAATGTTTACTACCGTGTCATCGCCGTCCGTGAGGGAGGGCACACCCCGGAGCCGCGTGCCGCCTCTTCAGACATGCCACCACACCATACGGCATGTATGAGGGCCCGGTGCGATGCCCCGGTGGCATTGCTACCCCCCCAGGGCCCCCGTCCCGCCTAAGCCTGGAGCGGTTGACCACGAGATCTAGCCCTTTGACTTTCGCCGGACGGGCTTTGACCAGTGGACCTCTTCACCCGGTTGTGTTAGGTCAGCCCATAGGAACACTTGGGAGCAATATCCGGGCCAAACCCACAGCAAGATCCCCTCCGTGTAGACCCGACGCGGCCATTTCCCCCCTCCAGGTGCCGGCGGCGGCGCCGTCCGTTAGGGGGGCCACACCCCGGAGACGCGTGCCGCCTCTTCAGACATGCCACCACACCACCCGATTGTGGTAGGTCAGCCCATAGAAACACTTGGGAGCAACGTCCCCTCCGTATAGACCCGATGTGGCTGTTTCCCCCCTCCAGGTGCCGGCGGTGGCGCCGTCCGTGTGAGCGGGGCACATCCCGGACATGAGGGGGGTCACACTCTGGAGACGCGTGCCGGGCGTTTGCAACAGCCACAACACTTCTGTCGGCATAGCTGTTTTTTATTTTAATAAATTATAAGGACCTATATTCAAAAAAACATGACGGCATATTATTAACGTACTCGAAAAAATATATAAACTACATATATATTCATAATTTATGAAAAAAAATTCACCAAATCGATAAATAATGTATGTATGTTTATATTTACACATGCTACATGTAAGTTAACCAAATAATAATACATAAAAAAAATTAAAATTATATATGACCCCCTGGCCGCAGCTATGCCGACGGCCCATGTATGCCGACGGCAGCTGTAGACGTACGCTTAGCTAGGCCGACGGTGTTTCTGTGCCGACGGGGGCCGTCGGCATAGAGCAGGATAGCCCGACGGCCTAGGTACGCCGACGGCCTGGACCTGGCTGTTGGCATATCCCGGAGTAGGCCGACGGGGGCCGTCGGCATATCTTCGGCCGTCGGGGTAGTGCCCTGTTCCGGTAGTGGCCGGAGAGTGCGAGCCACTTCAGCTCACTGTTGCCTGCATAGTGACACTAGTTACTGGCTACTCAGGCAGTGGGCAGTGGCTTACTGCTTTGCGCCGGTGAGCATGCGGTCGTCTGGCGCCGGCCGTGTGCAATTTCTGGCCACCAAATAGTGATGAGGAACACAAAGCTTTGTGGATATTAATTTGAGCTCTATCTATCTGGTTCTGCCTGCGACGTCGAGGTCTTGGCTATAATTTCAGCATACCTAGCTACTAGGAGCGGATAACGCCGGCAGCAGTTGCGTCTGGCACACTATGCTAAACTACTGCTACTAGTGGTGCACAATTCTGTCAGGTTCAGCTCTGCTATTCTGTCAGGTTTAGCACACTATGCTAAATTAACTTCAAATGACCTCATCAACTATCAAATACTAGTGGTGTGTACGTGTAGTCGGAGCTGAAAGCCTCCCATGAGGTGTATCTGCGTGAAGGTTTTGGATTTCGGATGCAAAACAATCTAGTCTAGTGGTAACAAGAGAATACCGGGCAGTTACCAGGCGATTTTTTTAATGATTTTGAATCCGGACAAATTTCATTCTATATTCAGTCAAAATTCATCTAGACTAGAAAAATTCAGATTTTTATTTGCTGAATAAGGTGATTTCTTGTGGGGTACCGAGATTCATGGTTACCGTCCAGAACCGGTCCATAGATCATCCCTTAAACCACTTTGATGGGCTGGCCTGCATTCGGCGTCCTGGAATCCAGCTTGCATGCATGGGCTTTTACTTTACTGCCACATTTACAGTGTTGTGTCCATCCTACTTTCTTCTTCCTCAAGAGAGGACCCCTGGCTCTTAATGCCGCCGTTCCTTTTCTAACGTGCACGGCTAGAAAGATTTGGACATTTGGACTAGTGATTCTTATTTGCAAAAATACGCCGTGACGAAAGAAGGATGGTGTTGTGTTGGATGAATGGACATCCGTGATAACCCTCTTCTTTCATTGAAAGCACCCGCACCCTCGACGTTATCTCCAATATCACACAAGAGTGTCATATATATCAGATATGTCGCAGAGCAGAGAGAAGAGATACACCCGTAAATTTACATCACACAGGAGTATTTATATCAGATATGTTCAATCCAAGGGCTGAACATATGTCTATCTATCTGAAGCTGATGGCGCAGCGAGCAACTGAAAACAGCACAATAATCCTGTGCTGCACTGCACACACTAGTAAGTAACCAGAGGCCGCCGACTTGTCCCTTCTCTTCTCACTCCCTATCCAAATTGACTGTGCACATAGATAGATGATAGATAGATACCAGCGTCGAATGGGCAGGGGAAAGGCGTCCATAAAAGGGGTGGTGGTGGTGCTCAAGGGGCCGGCCGGTATGAGATGAGACGAGGCCACAGGTGAAGTGAAGGGTTGGCCTTTTGAGTGCTCAAGAAGCGCGCACACACATTCGCGAGCTAGGAGAGCAGCTGAAAAGGTTTCTCTGGCTGAGAGTGAAGTGGAGGGTATATTGATTGGTTGCAGCGTCGTGCCAGGGGTTTCCCTCCCTCGCTCGCAGGACCTCTCCTAAAAATTTGAGCTCCCTACCTTTCCTCCGACCCACAAGCTGCATGCTGCTGCTGCCTGTTGCTGTCCCTAGCTTCCCTGTCTTGTTCTACTTTACACTTGCTGTTGCTGCTGCTACGAGTAGGAGAATGAGAGCCACTTCAGCTCACTCTTGTCTGCATAGTGACACTAGTCACGGACATGGAGTATTTGATCCCGAGCTCATATGCTCCCACATGAACAGTAAAATCAAAAAAATGGTAAAAAATTCAAAAAAATGATGAACATTGACAAATTTTCTAGCTGCGTGCAAAATTTCAGGTTGAAATGACATTCGTGAAGGTCTGGGCGAAAAAAATTAAATCGATGGTCCAAAAAGACTATTGTTGGAAGCATTTTGGAGCATCGATTTTGTTATTTTTGCCCAGACTTCCACGAATGTCATTTCAATCTGAAATTTTGCAAGTACTTAGAACATTCATCAATGTTCATCAGAAAAAAAATTCAGATTTTTTTGAATTTTTTACTATTTTTTTATGTTACTGTTCATGCGGGAACATATGAGTTCGGGATAAAAAAGAGGACTTTCGCACTATTACTGGCTACTCACGCAGTGGGCAGTGGCTTACTGCTGCTGCGCCGGTGAGCACGCATGCGGTCGTCTGGCGCCGGCCGTGTGCAATTTCTGGCCACCAAATAGTGATGAGGAACACAAAGCTTTGTGGATATTAAATTGAGCTCTATCTATCTGGTCCTGCCTGCGACGTCGAGGTCTTGGCTATAATTTCAGTATGTAGGTAGTACGAGTGGATAACGCCGGCAACAGTTAAGTCTGGAACACTACGCTAAATTACCGCTACTAGTGGTGCACAACTCTGTCAGGTTCAGTCAGCTTTGCTACTCGATCTACTAATCGTTGGAGAGCTGTTAGAAGCTAACGAAACTTTTTTTTTTTTTGCGAAAAAGAAGCTAACGAAGCTGCTAATCTCGATCAGAAGCATCGTTCAGGTCGGATGCAAAAAAATCTCATGGGGCACCGAGTTTTCCGGTTGGTAATCGGAAAATACCGGGCGGTTACCAGGCATTTTTTGTAGAATGAATTTTGAATCTAGACAAATTTCATTCTATTTTCAGTCAAAATTCATTCGGACAAAAAATTCAGTGATTTTTTTTTGCTGGATAAGGTGATTTCTTGTGGGGTATCGAGATTCGTGTTTTGCTGGATAAGGATAACCAAAACTTTGTTCTGCGTGCTCTGTTGATCGGTAGGACGGTGACTTTTTTTTTTGAACACAGTACAGACGCAAGCGGCGATTATATACACGCGCGTACACTCACCGCTATGAACGCACACGCACACCCTACCCCTATGAGCACCTCCGAAAGATTGAGTTGGCATATCATCTTGAATTTACGAAGTCACCGTAGGCACCTCCTCATCGACGGGAATGTCTCCTCACTGGGACGGTGACTTGTTTGGTTGGGGACTGTGCTGGTAACGGGATGCGCGAGCCTAGACCTTTTTTTTAAGATGCGAGCTTGGAACTTGGGGCCAAGCAATATGCAGATGTGTCTGTAATGGCCCCATGTGAGGGACGAGTGCAGAAATGGGCTAATCTAGTTCTGGCGTTGGGCCCTAATAGTTTGATCACAGGCTGCAGATTTGCAACTCCACATGTGAAGCACGAAGGAAGAGAAAGTAACATTGATGCTCATAATTTAGCTAAAGCTAGTCTGTCTCTAGAATTGGGGCGCCATGTGTGGCTGCTAAACCCCCCAGAATTTACATGTATCCAGACCTTTATTTCAGTTTGATTTAATCTAGTCACACCCCTCAAAAAAAATGTACAGAGCAGTTTATATTCTAAAAAAAGGGTAAAGCTATCTGGTGAATGTTCGCCAGGGACCAAATCCTGTCAAACGCCCTTAGAACCGTTAGATTTCAAAAATTAGTATATTTAATATAAAACTATTTTCAAATTTTTTAAATAATTCTTTATATTTAAAATAAGGTGCATAAATTAAAAATAATATTAATTTGTTAAAATTCATAAATTTAAAATATATTCTTGAACTTTAAAATGTTCGTGAATTAAAAAAATAAATGAATAGGAACTAGAAATAGAATTGAAATATAAACCAACCTAAAAAACAAAGAAAATGGCACAAAGCATGGAAAAACAAAATAAAATGAAAACAAAAATCAGATAACTCGAAGGTACATGGAAATAGATGGAAGAAATCGAATTGCATCCAAAAAGGGACTGCCCGTTAACAAAATTGCGTACAAAATCGGTTTCTCTCATCCTATAAATACCCCAAGGGCCTTAGGAAGATGGAGGTGAGCCGACGGACGCACCGTCCTGGCAGGTACACAAGAGCAACAGCCTGCAACGGGTGCCTCAGATTCATAGACAGCCAAGTCATTGCACATTCATGTAACTTCTGGATCTCAATTCTTTGGCCTTCTCTATTTATTTTTGTTCTGATGTTTGTACTGCTTGATTCGTCTCTTTTTGTATGAAAATTGCAGTCAGGCAAATTCTGCTGATTGTAGCATTGATCGAAAATGACTTTGCCAAATAGATTCATGTTAGCAGATGAGATTTTTGATTTTGTTAGAGCTGTAGGTGTCTAGTGCTTATGAAATTCTCTTATTGTTCATGCGGCTGTAGCATCTGCGGAAAGAAGTTATTCAAAATTATAATTACTAGTGAGAAGGATATGTGGGATAACATTGATCTTGACACTATAATTAGCGATTTTGCATGAAAAAATGTTCGAAAGTGTTGTTTCTCTTGACTATGCCATTCACTTGTTCTCTGTGTATTTTAAAGCAAACAACGACTCCTCTGACTTTTGCTGATGCACTTTTGTGGTTGGACCTCTAGAGCTGGAGCTGTAACTTCTATCAAATTGGATCAAGAATTAAGAAGAGTTAAGACAAGACTTCTTGGTTGCTGGAGCTTGTATCCTAATCCTATAATCATATGTGATATATCCATGGTGTTTAAGACCATATTTGCTAATAAAATTTACACTTGTTTTTTTATACTTTTTGTGGTACACATAGGTGGAAATGTTTTTTTTTGTCTATTACACTAGTAGAAAAAGGCCCATTTGTCCCGGTTCGGGAACCGGGACTAAAGGGTCGGGACTAAAGCCCAACACCTTTAGTCCCGGTTCTTATACGAACCGGGACAGATGGGGCTCCACGTGGCCGCTGCGGCGAGCCCAGGCAGGAGGGCCTTTAGTCCCGGTTGCTAACACCAACCGGGACCAAAGATCATCCACGTGTCAGCAGCTCAGGAGCTGGGGTTTTTGTTTTTTTTTTGAAAGGGGGGCAGGGGGTTTGTAGGGTTAATTTAGGGGTTTCATATATTGTGTTAGCTAGCTAATAGCTAGAGAGAAGTGTCCTCTCTTATCTCCGTGCTTGGTCGACGCTACGTACTATACGTATAGAGAGGACTCGACACGCTAGTTAGTAAGCAAATGAAGGAAACCATTAAGTACACAAGATCGTCATGAACATATACAGAGAGAAGTGATCGACCTCCTCCTTCTCTGAGAGATTGGTCGAACAACAAGTTTTCGTATATCTATCCGACGCTACTAGCTACATATATACAATATAAGATCTCTTACAATCCCTAACATTTGATGTCAAGTTCCACATGATATTCTCCGGCTGGATTGATGACGTGGTCAAGAAAGAATCCCGTCAATTCCTCTTGAATTGCTTTTATGCGATCTTGTGGTAGGAGTTCATCCCGCATCTGCCAAATCTAATTTGAAGAAGGGGGTCAATACATATATATGAATGAAACTCAACACAAATGATGGTAATAAAATAAAATTGTGAATATTATTGCTTACGCACTTCATATTGTTTTTCAGAGTAGCCCCGCTTAGAGGTCGTCGCGTTGTAGATGTACTCGCAAACGTAGTATCCACAAAAATTATTCCCGCCTTCCTGCCACAACCACTTTACGAGAAATAAAGGTCAATCAAACTGATAATCAAGCATTATAAATGGTATTGATGAAACTAGCTAGAATCAATGGGAGATGCGCGGAACTAGCTAGTAGTACTTACTTTCGGGTGTGTAAATCGCAGCTCCCCCGGCAGTCCCGGAGCTTCTGTGGTGAACACTTTCCAAACCCTGCGAGACAAAGAAAATAATTACTTGATATCAGGAAATGACTAAAGTTGCCGATATGGTGCGATAATGATCGATTGAACTTACTTCTGGAGCATTTCAGTCATGGCCGCATACTCCTTGGGATCTTTTCGTCTTGAGTCTAAGACGGTTACTAGTCCCTGCTCAAGCTTAATCTCTAGGAGAATAAAGTGGAAGCTGCGCACGCATGCATAACTCATCAATTACATTACTATAACCTCAAGTAATAAGGGAAACCGAATATGCAGAAGACAGTAACACTCACTTGAAGTTGTAAGGAAAGAGTATTTTATCTTTGTTTTGATTTTTAAGCAACGATTGTAGCAAGTTGGCCTCGGTTTCTTTCGCATTATATGTAACCGTCCATTCATCTATGAGATTTGTGTTAATGAACCCAATATCATAGATTTGTGTATTTCTGCATTCGACGATCTTCAATCTGCATAATATAGTGAGGATAATTATATATACATGCAATGAAAGAGCTGAACTATATATAGAGATTTAATTATAGAAGTATAGTACTTACAGACAGTAGCAAGTGATGATTATTTTATCGAGGTCCTTTTGATTGAAAAACTGGAAGAACTCCTCAAATGGAACAGACAACATATCAATTACAACGAGGTCGTGCTCCTCTTTAACTCTCAGCGTCAAAATATCCTTCCCAGACTTGCAGGTGTCCATGTACCACTTATGGAATCTTCGCATCATCGTTGTTAGAGGAGGATCACCAGGTCTGACGAGAGGCTTCCCGTACTGGTATTTGTGTTCGTCCACCTTCATTGTATCAAAATATGCATCGTCGGGCAGGTAATCACCAGGATTGGTACCGGGCACCATCCCCGGCAGATTTGCGACGATATCGCTAGACACCTTGAGCGGGGGCCACGATTGGTTTGCCTGTTCGCCGAGCTGGGGAATTTTGTTCCCTCTTCTTCGTTCTCGTAACCTTTTGTCACTTGAAGTAGTTCCCGACCGGTGCGCTCCTTCCACTGCCTTTTTAAGAGGGCGGAGATGGTTGTCATCCGGCGGAGGTGGTGGTGGTCGCTTCAGGTTCTTCAAAGTGCGCTTCAATTTCATCGGATCTATCTTCTCCTCCGGAGGTGGATTTTTCTTTGCAAAAAAGTCCTTCACTTGGGCTTGACAGATCTCCTCGTTTTCCTCCTCGGTCATCTCGTATGGTAACTTCTCTTGAGGCTTGAGAGATGGACCGAATATGTATTGCCTCCCGCCTCTGGCTGTACTGCTAGACGCCGGAGCAGCCGGAGCGGCTGCGGCTGTCTTCCTTTGTTGCTTACGAGGCGGAGAAGGAGGCGGAGTGCTACGACGCGCCGGAGCAGCCAGAGTGGCGGCGGCTGTCTTCCGCTGTTGCTGATGAGGCGGAGAAGGAGGCGGGCTGCTCAGACGCACCGGCGCAAGCGGAGAAGGAGGCGGAGTGCCGCCACGCGCCGGAGCAGCCGGAGAAGGAGGCAGACTGCCCTGATCACTAGCCGGAGGAGGAGGAGGCGGAGTGCCCTGACTCGCCGGACGAGGAGGAGGAGGCGTCCAGTTCGGAAGGTTGATGAGCTCCTTCCGCCATAGACATGGAGTCTTCAGAGCAAGACCCAGCCGAGTCTCCCCTTCACCGGTAGGGTGGTCAAGCTCGAGCTCCTCAAATCCCTTCGTTATTTCATCGACCATCACAACAGCATAGCCTTCTGGAATCGAAAGGCAGTGAAAAGTTGCGCCGGGTTGAGAAGGTGCAACAGAGCCGACAACCGCCTTGACTTTGAGGTGCTGCCATTGCGTCATAAGGTGGCAATCTTGAGCCTCCGTGATAGCATCCACGGGGTAGCTGGGAGCCGTGAAGTCAGGCTGCTGAAGGAGCTCGGTGGAAGCCACGCTGCTTCTCCGCTGAGATGGTGGGGTAGCTTCTGGGGTAGCTCCGGCAGGTCGCCGGCTCTGAACTAGTAGTGCTTGTCCCTCTAGCGCTCGTACCCTTGCATTCAGCTTCTGCAGTTCGGTCTGCTCCACTTTCCTCCTCCTCTCCCGGGTTTTGTAACCGCCTGCGCTGGGAAACCCAACCTTCCACGCAACGGAGCCTGCCGTGCCTCGTGTTCGTCCTCGGTGCTCAGGATTCCCGAGGGCCTGTGTGAGCTCGTCGTTCTCTCTGTCGGGAACGAACGTCCCTTCCTGCGCTGCGGCGATATACTTCTAAAGCTTCTTGACGGGTATTTTAAGTTGCTCCTTCGTCCAACGGCACTTCCTTGTTTCAGGGTCCAAGGTTCCCCCAACCCCGAAGAACCAAGTCCTTGAACGGTCTGGCCAGTTCAATGTCTCTGGTTCGACCCCTTTATCAAGCAGGTCCTTCTCAGCCTTGTCCCACAACGGCCGGGCTTTGAGGTAGCCACCTGACCCCGTGCGATGGTGATGCTCCTTCTTTGCAGCATTTAACTTGTTTGTCGCTGACATCTTCTTACTCTTCTCCGATGTCTTGTGGGCCACAAATACGGGCCAGTGATCTCTTATCTTCTCAAATCGGCCGGTGAATTCTGGAGTCTTCCCTTTGTCGACAAACGTTGATTTCAACTCATTCTTCCACCTCCTGAATAGATCTGCCATCTTCTTAAGAGCATGAGCCTTGACCAATGGCTCTATAACTGGCTTAACCGGATCCTCCTCTGGCGGTAGGGTGAAATTTGCCTTCAGCGCGGTCCAAAGATCATCTTTCTGTCTATCGTTGACAAAAGACACTTGAGGGTCTTCGCTCTTAGGCTTATTCCATTGGTGGATGCTGATCGGGATCATGTCCCTAACAAGAACCCCGCACTGAGCAGAAAATGCTTCCTTGGTCCGGCTGGGTTCAATCGGTTGGCCATCGCCCTTGATTGCTGTGATCGTGAACCTTTCATCCTGGCGCAACCTTTTCTTCGGGCCTCATCTCGTTACCGAAGTTTGGCTCGATCCGGAGGGCTAGAAAAGAAGAAAGAAGAGAGTTAATATGTGTACATACCAAAACAATTAATGCATGAATTAGCTAGTCAGCACAGGCTTAATTAATATATATACCTCGCCGAACTTTGCAACATCTCCTTCCTCTGTTCGCTCACCGGAGCAGTCATCACGGTCTCCTTCTTCCACAGGCATTCCATCACCGGAGCCATCATAATCATGTCCTTCCACCTCCATTGTTCGATCACCGGAGCCTGTTTCACCCTCTCCTTCCAGACCATCGGTGTCGTAGAGAAACGACAAGACATCACCTCCGCCGAGGATTATGTCCCCCAACAACTGTTCTGCTTCGATGTCTCGGTGCTCCATAGTTTCTGCAAATATTACAACATGGCAATTAATATACAAACATGACAGATGGATATATTAGTGCAAACGTAGACCTAGCTAGCTCGACGCTTCTACGATTTGGGGTGGCCTCGACAACGCTTCTAGGGTTTGGGGTGGCCTAGGCAACGCTTCTAGAGTTTGGGGTGGCCTCAACAACGCTTCTAGGGTTTGGGTCGGACCGCCTCTCTCATGAATGTCCGACGTCCGGACCGACAAGGGATTTAACAAAATGACGCCATTCTGGATGTGCAAAAAATGGTCCATATTTTTCCTGATCTCATCTACCCTTCTATATGTCACGTTGTCTAGTGTCAAAGAATTCAAGAAAACCATGACTTCATCATTAGCCGGAAATGACAGGCGTATAATGGTACGAAGCTCTTCAAAGTTGTTTTGGAACGGAGTTCCCGATAGAATAATTCGCTTTTTGGTACAAAGTTCAGCAAGAGCCTTTCAAATATCGCTATTTGGAAGGCCTTTGCTGAAATTCATACCAAAAAGCGAATTATTCTATCCGGAACTCCGTTCCAAAACTACTTTGAAGAGCTTCGTAGCATCATACGCCTGTTACTTCCGGCTAATGATGAAGCCATGGATTTCTTCAATACTTTGACACACAACGTGACATACAGAAGAATATATATATAGATGAGATCAGAAAAAAATTGGATCAACTAGTGCACATCCATAATGGGGGTATTCTTGATAAATCTGGACCCTCGACCCCTGGACGACCCTCGACCCCTCGGCGACCCTCGACCCTCTACCCTAGTTCACGACCCTCGACTGCTCGGCGATCCACGACCCTCTACCCTAGTTCCCGACCCTCGACCCCTCGGCGTTCCTCGACCCTCGACCCCTCGGCGTTCCTCGACCCTCTACCCTAGTTCCCGACCCTCGACCCCTCGGCGTTCCTCGACCCTCGACCCCTCGGCTTTCCTCGACCCTCTACCCTAGTTCCCGACCCTCGACCTCAGTGATCCTCGACACCCTCGTTCCCGATAAAAATTAAAAGAAATGAAGAAAAAGAAACACAAAAGAAAAAAGAAGAAAAAAAAGGAAAGAAGAATTAATCTATTTTTTCTTCTTCCTCTATTCCTTTCTCTCCTCTTTTTTTTTTCTTCTTCTTCTCTCTTTATTTTTTTCTCCTTCTTTTCTTCTTCTTCTTTCTCTTCTTCCTCTTTTCTTCTTTTTCCTTATTTTCCTTCTTCCTCGACGACCCTAACCCTAAACAGTACAACTAACGACAACGACTTCGCTTGCATACATATGAACAATATGATCGATCATCTATGAACAATAAAAACATCATATGATATATGAACAAAAAAAATCACATGATCTATGAACAAAAAAATTCATATGGTCAGATATATATGCAGAAAAAAACATCATATATGACGCTGAACAAAAAATTATCATATATGCATACATATATATCCATACATCAACATTACATCAACATACATTAACATATATGCAAAAAAAAACATCATATATATATATGCAGAAAAAAACCATATATGTGGGGGCCACGGCGGCCACGTCCACGGCGGTGGCGGCGGCGGCGGGGGGGGGGGGGGGGGGGGGGGGGGGGGGGGGTGGGGGTGGCGCAGGCATGGGCAGCGGGGCTACTGGGGGCGCGTCGGCGACGGCGAGGTCGGGGCCGGGCTAAGGCAGAGGCGGCGCGGGGACGCGACGGCGAGGTCGGGGAGGCTGTCGGCGACGGCGAGGTCGCGGAGGGGAGTTGGCGACGGCGACGGCGACGACGACGAGGTGTGGGCGGCAGACGACGTCGGCGTGGGCTCGGGGGCGGGGCACGGGCACGGGCGACGGCGACGGCGTCGGGCAGCCTGGCGGCGTCGAGGAGGTCGGGGCCGTCGGAGGGGAACTGCGATGAAACTGAAAATTTTCACAAGTCTTACTTATATACACGAAGCATTGATCCCGGTTCGTGGCACCAACCGGGACTAAAGGGGGCATTGGTACCGGTTGGTGCCACGAACCGGGACCAATGCCCACCTTTAGTCCCGGTTTGGTGGCACCAACCGGGACCAAAGGCCTTGTGCTGTCCGCGGCCAAAAATTTAGTCCCACCTCGCTAGTTGAGAGGGGCGCGGAGTGGTTTATAGACCCCACTGCCGCTGCCCTCTCGAGCTCCTCTCAAATGCAGGCTTACGGGCCTAACCTAACTCTCCTCTTCCTGTGGGCCTACTGGGCCTTCTGCGGGCCTGAATCCTGGCCCGTGGTTGGGTTTCTAGTCGTACTCAGGCCGTGGTGGCGCAGTAGGTGGCTTTTTTTTTCTTTTTTTTTCTTCTGTTTTTCTGTTTTGTTTTTTGCTTTATTTATTTTCTTTTATTTTTTAATTCTTTTTGCTTTTAGGTAATAAATATTATAAACTTTCTGTTAGTGCCATTAGTTTTCCAATTCGAATAGTTCAAATTTGAATTCTTTGAAATATGTGTGAATCACTAGTTTGTGATTAACTTTACTATAAAAATAGATTTTTGAGTGATTCTTTTTACTGCTATTTAATATTACTGTGTTTTATCATTATATTCAAAAACAGTTTTTGTTATTTTAGTTTCTAACAAAAAAAATATTTTTGCTTTTTGTTATTTTTGAGTGATTCACACACAAAAAATTCTATTTTTTTCCAGTTTTTCTGTTTGTTTTTTGCTTTATTTATTTTCTTTGTTTTTTGCTTTATTTTTTAATTCTTTTTTGCTTTTAGGTAATAAATATTATAAACTTTCTGTTAGTGCCATTAGTTTTCCAATTGAATAGTTTAAATTTGAATTCTTTGAAATTTGTGTGAATCACTAGTTTGTGATTAACGTTACTATAAAATAGATTTTTGAGTGATTCTTTTAACTGCTATTTAATTTTCTGTGTTTATCATTATATTCAAAAACAGTTTTTGTTATTTTTTTTCTAACAACAAAAAAACTTTTGATAATTCTTTTTGCTATTAAAGTTTCTAACAAAAAAAGTTCTTTTGCCTTTAATGTTTTGAACAGAAAATACTTTGCTAATTTTAGTTGCATAAATTTTAGTTTATTCCTTTTGCTATTAGAGTTTCATTAAAGTTTTCTAGTTCATTCTTTTTTCTATTAGAGTTTCATTAAAGTTTTCTAATACATTCTTTTAGTTTATTATTTTTGCTATTAGAGTTTCATAAAAGTTGAGAGGGTTACGGCAAAAACTGGATGCACTTCGTGTACAAAATGGACAATCTCTTTTGAAGTATCAGGGTTTCGGACGAAAACTCATCTGTTACAAAGGGATTTCATTTTTTTGAACTTATTTGAACTCCACACTTTTTCTGTGCTCAAAATGAACAATTCAAAGCAACATCATCAATTTTCAACCCTTTCTGAGTTCATCTGTTATTTTTCATGCATTTATTGATTTTTTTTGAGCTAAATGACCCTGAAATTGAAAAGCACTTCAAATGAACTCTGAAGAGGTTGAAAATTGGCATGATATCATCATTTCACCCTCATAGCATGTGCTAAAAAGTTGAGAGGGTTACGGCAAAAACTGGATGCACTTCGTGTACAAAATGGACAATCTCTTTCGAAGTATCAGGGTTTCGGACAAAAACTCATCTATTACAAAGGGATTTCATTTTTTTGAACTTATTTGAACTCCAGACTTTTTGTGTGCTCAAAATGAATCATTCAAAGCCACATCATCAATTTTCAACCATTTCTGACTTCATCTGTCTTCACTTTTTCTTCGCTTGTGTCCTTTGCTTATTGCGCCGTAACCATGGATATTCTTCATCGCTTAACAGGGTGCTTGGGTCAGCCTTGACTTTGAAGGGAGGAATTTCATGAAACTTTTCATAATCTTCAGACATGTCTGTCTTGCCCTCCAATCCCACGATGTCTCTTTTTCCTGAAAGAACTATGTGGCGCTTTGGCTCATCGTATGATGTATTCGCTTCCTTATCTTTTCTTTTTCTCGGTTTGGTAGGCATGTCCTTCACATAGAAAACCTGCGCCACATCATTGGCTAGGACGAATGGTTCGTCTGTGTACCCAAGATTGTTCAGATCCACTGTTGTCATTCCATAATGTGGGTCTACCTGTACCCCGCCTCCTGACAGATTGACCCATTTGCACTTAAACAAAGGGACCTTAAAATCATGTCCGTAGTCAAGTTCCCATATGTCCACTATGTAACCATAATATGTGTCCTTTCCCCTCTTGGTTGCTGCATCAAAGCGGACACCGCTGTTTTGGTTGGTACTCTTTTAATCTTGGGCGATCGTGTAAAATGTATTCCCATTTATCTCGTATCCTTTGTAAGTCAATACAGTCGAAGATGGTCCCCTGGACAACGAGTACAGCTCATCAGAAACAGTGTTGTCACCTCTGAGACGTGCTTCCAACCAACTGCCGAAAGTCCTGATGTGTTCACATGTAATCCAGTCATCACACTGCTCCGGGTGCTTGGAGCGCAGAATGTTCTTGTGTTCATCGACATACGGGGTCACCAAGGTAGAGTTCTGTAGAACTGTGTAGTGTGCTTGAGACCAAGAATGCCCGTCCCTGCATATTATTGAGTCCCCTCCTAGCGTGCCTTTTCCAGTCAGTCTCCCCTCATACCGCGATTGAGGGAGACCAATCTTCTTAAGGTCAGGAATGAAGTCAACACAAAACCCAATGACATCCTCTGTTTGATGGCCCATGGAGATGCTTCCTTCTGGCCTAGCGCGGTTACGGACATATTTCTTTAGGACTCCCATGAACCTCTCAAAGGGGAACATATTATGTAGAAATACGGGGCCCAGAACAACAATCTCGTCGACTAGATGAACTAGGACGTGCGTCATGATATTGAAGAAGGATGGTGGGAACACCAGCTCGAAACTGACAAGACATTGCGCCACATCACTCCTTAGCCTTAGTATGATTTCTGGATCGATCACCTTCTGAGAGATTGCATTGAGGAATGCACATAGCTTCACAATGGCTATCGAACGTTTTCCGGTAGAAGCCCCCTCAATGCAACCGGAAGCAGTTGCGTCATAATCACGTGGCAGTCATGAGACTTTAGGTTCTGGAACTTTTTCTCTGCCATATTTATTATTCCCTTTATATTCGACGAGAAGCCAGACGGAACCTTCATACTGAGCAGGCATTCAAAGAAGATTTCCTTCTCTTCTTTGGTAAGAGTGTAGCTGGCAGGACCTTCATACTGCTTTGGAGGCATGCCGTCTTTTTCGTGCCAACGTTGCAGGTCCTCCCGTGCCTCCGGTGTATCTTTTGTCTTTCCATACACGCCCAAGAAGCCTAGCAGGTTCACGCAAAGGTTCTTTGTCACGTGCATCACATCGATTGAAGAGCGGACCTCTAGGTCTTTCCAGTAGGGTAGGTCCCAAAATATAGATTTCTTCTTCCACATGGGAGCGCGTCCCTCAGCGTCATTCGGAACAGATAGTCCGCTGGGACCCTTTCCAAAGATTACGTGTAAATCATTGACCATAGCAAGTACGTGATCACCGGTACGCATGGCGGGCTTCTTCCGGTGATCTGCCTCGCCTTTGAAATGCTTGCCTTTCTTTCGACATTGATGGTTGGTCGGAAGAAATCGACGATGCCCCAGGTACACATTCTTCCTGCATTTGTCCAGGTATATACTTTCGGTGTCAGCTAAACAGTGCGTGCATGCGTGGTATCCCTTGTTTGTCTGTCCTGAAAGGTTACTGAGAGCGGGCCAATCATTGATGGTTACAAACAGCAACGCATGCAGGTCAAATTCCTCCTATCTGTGCTCATCCCACACACGTACACCATTTCCATTCCACAGCTGTAAAAATTCTTCAACTAATGGCCTTAGGTACACATCAATGTTGTTGCCGGGTTGCTTAGGGCCTTGGATGAGTACTGGCATCATAATGAACTTCCGCTTCATGCACAGCCAAGGAGGAAGGTTATAGATACATAGAGTCACGGGCCAGTGCTGTGATTGCTGCTCTGCTCCCCGAAAGGATTAATGCCATCCGCGCTTAAACCAAACCATACGTTCCTTGGGTCACCTGCAAACTCAGCCCGGTACTTTCTCTCGATTTTTCTCCACTGCGACCCGTCAGCGGGTGCTCTCAACTTCTCGTCTTTCTTACGGTCCTCTCTGTGCCATCGCATCAACTTGGCATGCTCTTTGTTTCTGAACAGACGTTTCAACCGTGGTATTATAGGAGCATACCACATCACCTTGGCAGGAACCCTCTTCCTGGGGGGCTCACCGTCAACATCACCAGGGTCATCTCGTCTGATCTTATACCGCAATGCACCGCATACCGGGCATGCGTTCAAATCCTCGTACGCACCGCGGTACAGGATGCAGTCATTAGGGCATGCATGTATCTTCTGCACCTCCAATCCTAGAGGGCATACGACCTTCTTTGCTGCGTACGTATTGTCGGGCAATTCGTTATCCTTTGGAAACTTCTTCTTCAATATTTTCAGTAGCTTCTCAAATCCTTTGTCAGGCACAGCATTCTCTGCCTTCCACTGCAGCAATTCCAGTACGGTACCGAGCTTTGTGTTGCCATCTTCGCAATTGGGGTACAACCCTTTTTGGTGATCCTCTAACATGCGATCGAATTTCGGCTTCTCCTTTTCACTTTCGCACTGTCTCTTTGCATCAACAATGACCCGGCGGAGATCATCATCGGGCACATCGTCTGGTTCCTCTTGATCTTCAGCTTCCCTCATTGCAGCATCACCGTATTCAGGGGGCACATAGTTGTCATCGTCCTCTTCTTCTTCGCTGTCTTCCATCATAACCCCTATTTCTCCGTGCCTGGTCCAAACATTATAGTGTGGCATGAAACCCTTCTCAAGCAGGTGGGTGTGAAGGATTTTTCGGTCAGAGTAAGACTTCGTATTCCCATATATAGGGCATGGACAACACATAAAACCATTCTGCTTGTTTGCCTCAGCCACTTCGAGAAAATTATGCACGCCCTTAATGTACTCGGAGGTGCGTCTGTCACCGTACATCCATTGCCGGTTCATCTGCGTGCAATATATATAATTAAGTGTGTAAAAAACCATTACAAAACATCATGAATAGATAAGTGACCAAATTAATAGAAGTTCATCATCACATTAAAACCAAAGTACATACATAGTTCTCATTGAAAAACATATAGCTCTCCAGAGCATCTAATTAAACCATACATTTAAACCATGTAAAACATTTCAATGCAACAACAAATGAGATCATAATCGCAACCAAGGTAACAATTGATCCAACGGCATAATGATACCAAGCCTCGGTATGAATGACATATTTTCTATACTTTCTAATCTTGAAGCGCATTGCATCCATCTTGATCTTGTGATCATCGACGACATCCGCAACATGCAACTCCAATATCATCTTCTCCTCCTCAATTTTTTTTAATTTTTCCTTCAAGTAATTGTTTTCTTCTTCAACTAAATTTAACCTCTCGACAATAGGGTCGGTTGAAATTTCCGGTTCACATACCTCCTAGATAAAAATATCTATGTCACGTTGGTCGGCATAATTGTCATAAACAATAAATGAACCAAATAGTTATAAAATATAATATATACCAAATCCGAATCATAGATAGGACGAGGGCCGACGGGGGCGGATACCAAAACCATCGCACTATATAATAACAAACAATAATAAAAGTAAGAAAATTAGACAAGTATCTATCTAAATCATATAAGTAAGAATTTTTTTTTTAGAAAGAAGATAAGAACAAGAGGCTCACCACGGTTATGCCGGCGACGAGATCGGCGCGGGCGATCGACGGCGGTGAAGACGGGGACGGGACGTGACGGACCGCTAAATCTAGACAAATCTTGAGGAAAATGGAGCTTGAAGGTCGAGTTTGGAGAGGAGAAAGCTTAAGTAGTGTTGCTCGGGCATTTCATCGAACACCTCATGTGCATAGGAGGTGAGCTAGAGCACCACAAACCCCTCCCCTCGCCGGCCAGAAAAAAACAGAGCAGTGGAGTGCTCTGCTCGCGGGCGAGGGGTATATATAGGCACAACATTGGTCCCGGTTCGTGGTTGGAACCGGGACTAAAGACCACCCTTTGGTCCCGGTTTCAGCCATGAACCGGGACCAATGGATGTGGGTCAGGAGCGAGGCCCATTGGTCCCGATTCGTGTCTGGAACCGGGACCAAAGGGTCCAGACGAACCGGGACCAATGCCCCACGAGCCCCGGCCGGCCCCTTGGGCGCACGAACCGGGACATATGCCCCCATGTGTCCCGATTCCTGACTGAACCGGGACTAATGGGCTGGGCTGGCCTGGAACAAAGCCCTGTTTTCTGTTAATGTTATAGTGTATGGGCCCATTATATGGAGTTCGCACAAGGCCCCTCAAATGCCAGGGCCGGCCCTGGATCGACCAATCGCAACGTGTGATCGGTCGCCTCCCCAGCTGCACGTTGCACCATGCGTAGGCTGTCGGATCTTCATTGTCCTTCACTCGCACATCTCACAGACAAGGGGGAAGTCCCTCTCGCATTTCGCTCACGCAACACACTGGCCCGCGTCTCGCCGCGTCGCCGCCCCCAACACTCGCATTAGCGTGGCCCCGCAGTCGTTGCCATAGTCATCGAGCTCCATGCAAGGCTAGTTTTTTTCCCTTACTTTATTTTCTCCAAAGACGATTATGTATCATTATTATGGCACAGGCGCCAATTATAAGTAGGAAAAGGTTGTTCATAAAAGGGGTGGTGGTGCTTCTCACGGGGCCGGTGTGAGACGAGGCCACAAGCGAGGCGAAGGGGTGGCCTTTTGCCCTTTTGGGTGCACAAGAAGCGCACATACGTACACAGAAATCATGTGTACACTCTACCAGCGCAGCGCGGGGCCAAACAGCGAGCGGAGCAGCTCAAAAGTTGCTCTGAGACTTAGAGTGAAGTTCAGGGGAGGGGAGGGAATTGATTGGCTGCAGCGTCGCGCTCGGGCAACGCGCGCTCTCGTGTCACTCACTCACTCACTCACACCTGTAGCTTTTTTTTTTTTTTTTGAGAAAAACTCACACCTGTAGCTAGCACGGCACCACTCACTCACACTCTCACAGGACCCAATCCCAGCCTTTCCTGAAAAGAAAGTCTCCATGCCTTTGCTCCGACCCACAAGCCGCATGCTGCTGCTAGCTAGTACTAGCTAGATCACACACTCGTACTCCTCCGCCTGTTGCTGTCTCTTCCCTATCCTCTACTTCACACTTACTGCTGCCGCTACTAGGACTAGGAGTGCCGCTTAGAGCTTGGTAGTCAACTATAGCCAAGCTTATAGCCGGCAAGTACAATAGCTGAATATAAATATGTACTGCTTTGTTGATACATGATTCACCTCACTCTCATAAAGTATATAGGCGCACGTCCTGCAGCCGGCTGTTAACTAGTAGTCTGTTTCTTTTCTCTCTCCTCTTCTCTCTCTTCCAACTAAGTAAAAACATAATATTTAAAGTCTTACGGCCCGCCTACATCATCTTATTGTACTTGTTCTTACTACTACCGCTGCTATTACTACAACGACGACGGACGACAACGGCGTACTTTGGCACCGGTGGTGGCAGGGAGAGTGAGAGAGCCACTTCAGTTCACTGTTGCCTGTTGCCTGTACAGCGACACCAGTCACCGGTAACTAGCTAAGCTACTCGCTGGTGGCAGCTGACCGCGTGTGGTCGCCTGGCGCCGGCCGTGTGCGTTTCGTGGCCACCAAATAGTGATGAGGAGGAGGAACACAATGCTTTCTGGATATTTATCTGAGCTCATCTGGTCCTGCGACGTCGAGGTCTGGCTATAATTTTTCAGTGTGTAGCTACTACGAGCGGATAACGCCGGGAAGGAAAGGAGGTCGTCGCTGCTAGCTAGGTCAGCTAGCAAGTGGCAGTAGTAGCCAGTGCGTACCTTGACAACGAACGCCCTCCCTTTTCTTCAGACAACACCAACCAGAGGTGCACAATTCTTCAGATTTAGCTCTACTAATCGATGAAGAGGTCGATCTGTGAGCTGTTAATTAAGCTCAGATGACCTCATCGACTACCAAGAACTAGTGGTGTGTACGTGTGGTACACTTACTCACAGTGGCAGACTCGTAGGTACGAGACGGATCTGCATATGATAGGCGTGCGGTAAAGACGACTGACATTTTTTTTTAAAAGGAGGTCATCCCCCGGCCTCTGCATCGGATAGATGCATGCGGCCACTTTATTAGAGCAAGTTCAACAAAACAAATAGTCTGGTCTGCAAAGTACAACTCACAAAAGGAGCAAAATAAAAAATAAGCAACTCAAAGCCACAACCAGCTGGACGAAAGGACATTAAAGACCTATCATATTATGCGACCGCCATCCAAACGGGTTGAAGATAGCCCGTGCAACCATCTCCCACCGGTTGCACCCAGTAGCCAAATGCTCCCTGAAAACCGTAGGAGTGAGTAGCAACCACGTACGGATCCATGCCGTAGCCCTGAAGATAACCTGCAAGAAGTTAATCATATAAAGTCTGTTAAAAATCATATCGTTCCTGCAGTTCCATATAGCCCAAAGAAGTGCGCATATTCCAATCCGAATACTTGACGCAATATCAGGATTCACTCCATTTAGCCACGTCCCAAACAACGCGTCAATGCTAACTGAAGGAATAATATTAAAAGCTATATGAACGGACCGCCAAAGTAACTTCGCGAGAGGGCAATCAAGAAATAAGTGTTGGATTGTTTCATCGTGAACACAAAAGCAACATCGTGAACTGCCTACCCATCGTCGTTTTAGTAAGTTATCTTTGGAAAGGATCACTTGTTTGTGTACAAACCACATAAAAAATTTAATTCGCAAGGGAACCTTAACTTTCCAAATATGTATCGATCTTGGGATCGGGTCAGAATTATTGAGGTCTAAGTACATCGATTTGACCGTAAACACTCCATTACCCGTTAGCTTCCAGTTCAAGGTGTCTCCCTGATCTGAGAGTTGAACGTCCATCAACCTCCTCACTAAGTGTAACCAGGAATTCCATCGTTTCCCTACTAGAGACCTCCTGAACTGGATATTCAAAGGTACCGTATGCAAAACCGTTGCTACGTAATCCTCCTTACGTTGAGCAATATGATACAGGGAAGGATACTGGAGAGCTAGCGGTGTGTCACCTAACCATGTATCCTCCCAAAACCTTGTTGTTGTTCCATCCCCAACAATGAATTTCACCCTATGGAAGAAGGTTTCTTTCACTCTCATGAGTCCCTTCCAAAATGGTGAATCATTAGGTCTTACGGTAACCTGAGCGAGAGTTTTAGAGTGCAAGTATTTATTTCTCAAGATTTGTGCCCACATACCCTCCGATTCCTGTGATAGCCTATATAGCCATTTGCTCAACAGGCATTTATTTTAATCTCGAGGTTCTCGATCCCAAGACCCCCTGGTCTTTTGGTCGACAAATAATATCCCATCTTGCCAGGCGATACTTTGTCTTAACCTTGTCTGACTGCCAGAAAAAACGAGATCGATAGAAGTCTAGTCTCCTTCGTACCCCTTTAGGCACCTCAAAGAAAGATAGAAGGAACATTGGCATACTCGTGAGTACCAAATTTATCAATACTAGCCGTCCTCCATATGACATAAGCTTACCCTTCCAGCAGCTTAGTTTCTTCTCGAATCGATCATCGGTACGTTTCCACTCCTTAGTTAATTTCCTATGATGGATTGGAATGCCTAGATAGCTGAACGGTAATGATCCCAGTTCACAACCGAACAATTGCCTATAGCTATCTTGGTCATCTTTGGCCCTACCAAAGCAGAACACTTCACTCTTGTGGAAGTTGATCTTTAGACCAGACAGTTGTTCAAACAGGCACAACACTAGTTTCATATTCCTCGCCTTTGCAAGGTCATGCTCCATGAAGATAATAGTGTCATCCGCATATTGTAGGATAGAGACGCCCCCATCCACCAAATGGGGAACAAGACCACCTACCAAGCCTTTCTCCTTGGCCCGACCTATGAGAACTATCAACATGTCTGCCACAATGTTGAACAGAATCGGAGACATCGGGTCTCCTTGTCTCAGGCCTTTATGCGTTTGAAAATAATGACCAATGTCATCATTCACCTTTATCCCAACACTACCTTTCTGGACAAAAGAATCCACTTGATTCTTCCATGCCCCATTAAATCCCTTCATGCGCATGGCTTGCTGTAAAAATGGCCATTTAACCTTGTCATATGCCTTCTCAAAATCTACTTTGAAGATCACCCCATCGAGTTTCTTCGAATGGATTTCATGTAAAGTTTCGTGTAAGACAACAACCCCTTCTAGGATGTGTCTTCCAGGCATAAAGGCAGTCTGACTTGGTTGCACTACCGAATGGGCAATCCGTGTCAATCTATTGGTGGCCACTTTCGTAAAGATCTTGAAACTCACATTCAAGAGACAGATGGGCCTGAATTGCTCAATGCGAATTGCTTCCTCTTTCTTTGGCAGCAGCGTTATCGTGCCAAAATTTAGATGGAAGAGTTGCAGATGCCCATTAAAGAAATCATGAAACATAGACATAAGATCATCTTTCACAATATGCCAACATTTCTTATAGAATTCTGCCGGAAACCCATCTGGTCCAGGAGCTTTATTCGGTTTCATTTGAGCGATCGCCTCAAAAACCTCCTTCTCAGTAAAAGGTGCAGATAAAATCTCATTTTCATCTGACCTCAACTGAGGTACATCCTCAACTACATGCTCATCTAGGGCCACCGCGTTGTCCACCGGAGGCCCAAAAAGTTGCTTGTAATAGTTGGATATATATAACTTGAGATTCTCGTGACCCACAACTGTTCCCTCATCTTGCTCCAGCTGGATAATTTTCTTTCTCGTATGTTTGCCATTTGCAATCATATGAAAAAAATGAGTATTGTCATCCCCTTGGACGACCTTAAGAACCTTAGCGCGTAAGGCCCATTTCATTTCCTCTTCTCTAAGCAAAGCACGCAGTTTCAACTCGGCCTCGGACTTAACGGCTTGTTCTGTCTCATCCAGCAGATTCGTTTCCGCTCTCAAATCTAGCGCCTGAATCAACTGGATAAGCCGTTCTTTCTCTTGTTTATAAATCCCACTCTCATTTCTGGCCCAACCCCTCAAGAATTGTCTCCGGTGTCGAATCTTATTCTGCCAGCGCTCCATACTGGATCTACCCGCAACAGGCCTAGCCCATTCTCTCGCCACCATCTCTAAAAAATCTTCTTTTTCGAACCAACTTAGTTCGAATGAAAAAATATTTTTATTGCCAATATGTGTTGCTTCTCCCGAGTCAACTAACAAGGGCGTGTGGTCGGAAATTGCCCTCTGCATCGCGTGCACCGATACCAGTGGGTATTTATGTTCCCATTCCACACTTGCAAGCACCCTGTCTAGCTTCTCGTATGTAGGAATAGGAAGAGTGTTTTCCCAAGTAAACTGTCTACCCGTGAGTTCTATCTCTGTGAGATTAAGACTTTCAATGATCATATTGAACATAAAGGACCACCGCCCGTCAAAATGATCATTATTGTTTTCTTCTTTCCTCCTAATGATGTTAAAATCACCTCCCACTAAGATTGGCAACCTCTCATCCCCACAAATCCTAACCAGATCAGCCAGGAAATCAGGTTTAAATTCGGGTTGGGCTGCGCCATACACCGCCACTAAGGCCCATCGGAATCCATCCAATTTAGACCTTACCTAGAACTTAACAGCATAATCTCCTCTTACTACGTTTAGTACCTCAAGTGTTTCGCACTTCACCCCCAAAAGAATCCCACCGGATCGTCCTCTAGGCGGTAGGCAGTGCCAGTCGAAATCAATTCCACCAGTGAGAGAACCGAGGAATTGTGAAGTGAAGTTATCTCTACCAGTTTCAAGAAGTGCGATGAAATCTAGTTTATCTTCTATGGCTGTTTCAGCCAGGAACCTTTTCTTAGCCAAGTCTGCTAGACCTCTGCTATTCCAAAAGATCCCTTTCATACTTCATCATGGAATTTTTCTTGAGTTTCACTCTCGCACTTCTACGGACCGCCGATGTTGGATAAATCTTCCTCTTCCAGGAACGTTCAGCTTTATCCAGTACCGACTCCTCGTCTACGCGATTTATGGTCTGTTGTACCTCCGCCACCAGAGACGGGGGGTCACCTGGTCCCTCAGACTCCACATCTCCTGCCTCTCCTTCGGCATCCGAAGTAGGTAACAATCCGTCACAAAATTTCTCTAGCATAGAAACGCCCAAGTTATTAATATCAGCATCCGACATAGGTTTAACAGCCGCTAACGCGCGGATCAACTCGGAAGCTCTCTCAGCCTCTAAGCCTAAAATATCATTAATCGATTTAGCAATTTCTTTCCCATTAGACCCAAGTGAGACTCCTATATCATGAGCCTTACTAATGATCTCATGCTCAGAAAAGTGCATAATAGAACATTGCTTATTAACTGACATACCTGTCTGTGTCTCGACGTCCCTAAGCTTGGCGGCCCTCATAGCACGCCCAAGCTGAAAGTCGTCGGCGTCTGGCTGGTCCTGGACCCGGTTGCTGACATGCCTGCCAGTCGACACCGGGTCCTGATGCCCACCGAACACGATCACCTCCTCTGTAGTCCAGACCCGCGGTGACTGGACCGTCTCCACGGGGATGTCCGGCCTGGCAAGTATAGGTGAAGGAGAGGAGGAAGGTCTGGCGCCTCCAGAGCCTCCTCCCAAAGCCCCCACCGCCGGCAGACTCGCTCCTGCGAACGTCGGTGTCGGTGAAGAAGGTGCCGGTCTAGTTACCGGGCTGCGCGCGGGTGAATCGGGGGCCTCCTGCTCATAACTCACCCTCGCCGGGGAACCCTCCAGACGCCTCGCCGGGGTCTGAAGCGCGTGCACCGGTGGCGGCAGCTGCTACCGAAATTGCTAATTTTGGAAGCATGGTTCAGGTCGAAGCTGAAAGTAGGCCATGAAGACCATGCCCCCAGTTCACTACCTGTTTCCAATCATACAAGCAAGAGGATGATCTGTTGAGTGAGCTCTAGCAAAAGGAGTTGGTGAATGGCGAGCGAGGAGGCCGTAGCGGCCATGGACGCGGCGAACCCCAACTTCGTTACGAAGCAGCGTGACATCTACGATGCCATCCGCACTCAAGCGGCCGCCGCGAGGCGCAGCGGCAGGCGATTGCGGAGGAGAACAACGTCAGCTACGCCGTCGAAGAACCATCAGGCGGCCAGATGGGACGACGACAGCGCTGGCGTCACCATTTTCATCGTGGACCTCACACTAGTGCAGAACCGGGCTTTAGCACCGGTTCATTAGGCCCTTTAGTGCCGGTTCTGTAACCGGCACTAAAGGGTGGAGACTAAAGCCCCCCCCCCTTTAGTACCGGTTCAACACAAACCGCCACTAAAGGGCCACCACGTGGCACGAGCCAGCGCCGTGGGCTGGGAGACCTTTAGTACCGGTTGGTAACACCAACTGGTACTAAAAGGTTTGGGGGGTTTTGGGTTTATGATTTATTTTTCCTTTAATTTTGTGTTTTCCATTTAATTCTTTTTCATTTGCTGCTATTTTACGATACTACATATTATACACGTTATGCATATATATAAATAGAATTTCTCGTAGAACCGATCATATATATATATATATATATATATATATATATATATATATATATATATATATCATCGAATGTCTCGCACGACCATTCACACATACACATGTATATATGCAATTTGGTATATACAATTTCTCCTACATGGAGGCATTACTGCGGTAGCTGGTAATGGAATTCTCCTTTGGGATCTATGACCTGGTCGAGCAAAAATCCCGCTATTTCCTCTTGAATTGCTCGTACGCGATCCGTTTGTAGGACATTATCCCGCATCTCGTTGAACTTTAAAGAAGGAGATCAAATATGCATGTATTAGTTGTGTGTATATATATTAGATATCGATAATGATGTAAAAATTGTGAATAGTGTTCTGGCAAACGTACCCATATCTGTCTATCAGATATGCTCCTTTCGGACGCCATCATGCGAATGTTCTCGCAAATGTAGTATGCACATAAATCAGTCCCCCGCGCCTGCTTCATGGCCTTTACGAGAATAGAATTCAATCAGATAATAATTAATCAAGCATGATAATTAATGGTATTGAAACTAGAATTAAAGAGATGGTAGCTAGCTAGTACTACTTAATTAATTACCTTGGGTCGATATCATTTCAGCTATCTTTCCAAGTGCCTGGAACCTGTTTGATGAACTTTTCCCAAGCCCTGCCCGCCGGCAAAGAAAATGAATAAATGAGCTATTAATTAGTTGATATCAGGAAATGACGAACTAAAGAGGCCGACTTATATAGTTCGATAATGATTGAAATTACCTGTTGACTATCCCCTTCATGATTTCGTACTCAGTAACTGGTTTAAGTAGTGAGTCCAGTAGTTTAACTTTTCCATCTTCAACTTGAATGATTAACAAGATCCAGTGGAAACTGCATGCTCACACGTTTGCATGTATAAATTAAGCGGGCATGTGACTAACACTCATCAACTACCCTAAACCCTATACAATTATTAACATCTAGCTAGTAAGCAAAAACAGAATTTGTAGTACAAGACAGTGTGAGACTCACCCAAAGTTGTAAGGAAGTAGTATATCTCGATTGATATTTAGGAGCTTCAAGAACTCTAGCAAGCTTTCCTCTGTGTCTTTTCGTTCCCATGGACGCGTCCATGTCTCTTGATTAATGGTATTTGGGTCAATGAACCCAATGCCATAGCGTCCAGCTATTTTCATTTCATAGATCTTCATCCTGCATAATACCACAGAAAAGAATATAGTGAGGATAATTACAGGTAATGATCAACGAGCACTACAGCTAGCAGCTTGAGACTTAAATTACAGAAATAAATCACTTACAAACAATAGCAACTGACGATAGATTTGTCGAGTGCGTCTTGATTGAATAACTGAAACAGTTCTGTAAACTCAACATACAGATCATTCCCATGATAGTAATACTCTGGCTTGACTTTCACCATGAGGGACTCTCGATTGGTAGTCTTGGCAATTTTCATGTACCATTCATGCAATTCATACATTCTCGTTGAGAGCTTCTTGACCTCCTCAGGCTTGACCATAGGTTCGCCGCGGGCATATTTCCGTTTTATGTCCTCCTCTCTAATCATATCCATGGGCTCGATCTCTAGGAGTTGATAAACAGTTATACCGGCCTCTTCAGCCATCCTTCTATGAGCGTCGGTTATTACCAGCTGATCGGCGCCGGTACTCGCATGTGTTGGTACAATGAGCGGGGGGGGGGTCGATTGCACCGCCTGTTCTCCCAGCTGGGGAACAGTTTTCCCGCTTTTTTTGGTAGCTACTTGGCTAGAGCTCGAGCTCGAGCTCGACTCCTTCTTTTTTGTGCTTGATATGCCTTCCTGATTTGGCGCTCATAGTCTAAGTCAATAGGCTTGGGAGCTGGTGGTTCAGCCATACGAATAAAGTGGTCAATGACATGCTCAGGTACTGTCCCCTTTGGCGGCGGTGGCGGTTTCGGTCCAAAATGGGCCCTCAATTGGGCTTGCACTTCGGCTTCGTTTTCCTCCTCAGTCAGGTCGTAAGGCCTCTTCGAAAGAGGCGTGAGGCTTGGACCAAAATGGAATCTCTTGCCTCCTGTACCTGTACTTGTACCGCTATCCACCATAGCTGCGGCGGCTCTCTTCCGCTGTTGCTTAGGCGGCGTAGCCCGCTGAGGCGGCGGAGACAGCTGACGCGGTGCCTGACTTGGAGGAGGAGTGGGCTGACGCGTTGCCGGACTTGGAGGAGGAGGAGTGGGCTGACGCGGTGCCGGACTTGGAGGAGGAGGATTGGGCTGACGCGGTGCCGGACTTGGAGGAGGAGGAGTGGCCTGACGCGTTGGCGGACTTGAAGGAGCAGGACTCTGCTGAGGCGGTGGCTGATGACTTGGAGGAGCGGGAGTCTGCTGACGCGGTGGCGGACTTGGAGGAGGAGTCGACTGACGCGGTGTCGGTGACCTTGGAAAGATGATGCAATCCTTTCTCCATAGAATGATACGATGTATGGCCTGTCCCAGTGTGTGCTCGTCGTCACCTCCAGGAATGTCAAGCTCTAGCCCCGAATATTGTGCCACCACTTCATCAACCATGACACGAGCATAGCCAGCTGGAATCGGGTTGCAATGGAAGGTTGCTTCAGGGGGATTTGTATAAGCAACGGCGTCCGCCACCTTCATGGATATGTTCTTCATTTTGAAGTGTAGCTCACAATTAGTGTTTTCCCTGATGTCATCCACAGGGTATCTATCCAGCAGTGCCTCGCCCGGGGCGGAACACACGCTGCTTCTCGGCATGGATGGGACGGTGCTATCCAATGCTGGATCCGCTAGCTGCTGCCGCTGGTGAGACCCCCTTTCCTGGCTAAGTGAGTCGATCTGCTGCTGCTGCCGCTGGAATTGGAGTGCCAACTCTGCGTGCGCTGATTCTAGGCCTTGAAGGCGTTCTGCTTCCTGCTTCCTCTGCTCCTCCTCCAGCTTCCTCTTCTTCTCCTCCTCCATCTTCTTTCTCGCACGGCTTCTGTAGTCGGCGTTCCAGTCCTCAAACCCCTCATACCACGGAACAACGCCTTTGCCTCGTGTTCTTCCCGGGTGTTCAGGATTTCCCAGGGCGCGCATAAGCTCGTCGTTCTTTCTGTTGGGCGTAAACACCCCCGTTCGAGCCTCTTCTATTGCAACAAGTAGTTTTAGGTCCGCTCCTTTAAGACTTGCCTTCTCCAAAACCTTGCCTGTCTTTGGGTCCAACGTCCCCCCATGCGCATAGAACCAAGTCCTGCACCTGGGGGGCCAGCTCAATGTAACTGGAATGACCCCTGCATCCACCATCTGTTGCTCAGCCTTATCCCACTTAGGCCGGGCCACCTGGCCCCAGCCTATGGTAATGCTCCTTTTTCGTGGCATTGAGCTTATTTATTCTCGACCGTTCCTTAGCTAATTCCGATTCCTTGAATTTCATGAAAGCGGGCCAGTGATCTCTTTGCTTCTCCAGTGTTCCCGTGAATTCTGGAGTCTTCTTTCCTCCTTCGACGTACTTGGCCCATATACTTTTCTTGTGGTTGTTGAATGCAAGCGCCATCTTCCTAAGAGCAGCGTCCTTGACTTTCTGCACATCTGCATCTGTGAAATGATCTGGTAGGGAGAAATGTGACATAAGAGATTCTCAAAGCAGAACTTTTGCTCTTTGGTCAACAAAAGAAAGATCTGGACGTTCCTTTGCTGGCTTTTTCCATTCTTGAATGGAGATCGTGATTTGGTCCTTCACAAGAACTCCGCACTGACGAACGAACTTGCCCGCATTCTTCTTAGGCTCGCTTGGTTCGCCATTAGGTTTGATGGCATCGATGTTGTACTTTACGCCATGCTTCAACTTTTTGGCCGGGCCTCGCACTGTCCTGCTGCCTGTAGAAGATTTGTTCGATCCGGAGGGCTGAAAGAAGAAAGATCGATTCGTTAATATATATACAAGTCATTTAAAACATGTGATGATCACCAGATGCCTGCTTATATAAATATACCTCGCCGGTCTTTGTTATTTCAAGATCAACATTTTCTTCGTCATCATAATCATAGTTCTGGACTTCATCTATTCGTTCGTCTTCATCAAATATCATACCCTCACCGGTAGGGTTTAGATATTGCGAGTCGTCATCTTCTTCAAGCTCATCTGGGCGCGAGCGTATGATGTTGAACATGGCCTCCTCTCCTTCTCTGCCGGTATTGTCCATAGCTTTTATTTAACTAATCCAGAAGAAATAGAAAACAATTTAGTATTCAAATTGCAATGCATGCATGCAATCAATAAGGAAAAACTGAATCATAGTACATAATATGCATCATCGAATATAATCTCGAATACATCGTCTCGAATATTATCGAATAATATATATAATCTCGAATACATCGTCTCGAATATTATCGAATAATATATATAATCTCGAATACATTGTCTCGAATATTATCGAATAATATATATAATCTCGAATACATCGTCTCGAATATTATCGAATACATCACTAGCTAGCTAATACATATCGAATACTATCGAATAATCTAGTTCACTCGCGGTTCCTGAGGCGCGGGCGGTGGACACCCAAAGAGAAGGAACCATCACAGGATCATAGCTCGGGTGAGATCCCCAAAGAACCTGCCAGGTATTGGAGAACCTGACGTCCAACGCAGCCATGTAGCGACGGACGTGCTTGTCCTCCTCTCTGACACGGCGACGTACCACCTCCGGCGGGGCCGGCTCCTTCCGCACCGAAAGTGGCCCACGCGAACGCCACCAAAGGAGCTCCGGGTCGACGACGGGACCCGGGGCCGGGTTCCTCACCAAGCGGCGCGCCCCTGAAGGTAGCACCTCCCAGTGCCAGCCCGGCGGAGCCTAGTCCCGGACATGGCTCCTCTGAAGCAGGACGTCGTCGCGAACGGGTCGACGGCGAGGATGCGGGCCGGGCATCGTTGACGTCGATAACAAATTCTATATGCAATTAAATGTAACATTTTTTTAAATGATTGGATTGTGATTTCTTATATACGACGAAAACCTTTAGTCCCTGGCTATAGGAACAAGATTCAGAATCATAACGGATTCTCTAACCTTTAAGGGATTTAACAAAATGGCGCTATTCTATGATCAAACTTTGACATATGATCAAACTTTGACATATGATCAAATGTTGCATATGTCAAAATTCAAACTTTGACATATGATCAAACTTTGGCATATGATCAAATGTTGCATATGTCAAAATTCAAACTTTGACATATGATCAAACTTTGATATATGATCAAATGTTGCATATGTCAAAATTCAAACTTTGACATATGTCAAAATTCATCTAATTAACATTTATATATCTAAAATTCATCAAACATTCCTATAACTAAAAGGATAAAAAACTAAAAAAATATACATCTAAAAAACTCATCTAACATTTATATATATCTAAAAAATTCATCTAACACATTCATCTAAAAAATTCATCTAACATTCATCTAAAAAATAAAAAAACATTCATCTAAAAAACTCATCTAACATTTATATATATCTAAAAAATTCATCTAACATTTATATAAAACAGAAAATAACTTGTGTGTGTGCGCGCGCGCCCGCGTGTGTGTGCGTCCATGGCGCGGCAGGGGCTCACAGTGGCGAGGCGAGGTGAAGGGGGCGGCGACGGCGTCGATCGGGGCAGGCGGCGTCGATGGAGAGGAAGAAACAGAGGGAAACTGAAATTTTTTCAAGTGTTGTATATATAGGAGGGACCTTTAGTACCGGTTGGAGCCACCAACCGGTACTAAAGGTCTGTTTTGGCCAGGCTAAGCGGCGGGAAGCGCAGGACTTTAGTACCGGTTGGTGGACCCCCCCCTTTAGTACCGGTTGGAGCCACGACCCGGTACTAAAGGGTGTGCGCTGCCACTCGCGGTGCACAAAGTTTAGTCCCACCTCGCCGAGCGAAGGGCAGCCGCACTGGTTTATAAACCCAGCCGCGGCTGCTCATTCGAGCTCCTCTCCAAAGCAGGCTTCTGGGCCTAAACTGCTGCGCTGCCCTGTGGGCCTATTGGGCCTTGCGGGCCTGCATCCTGGCCCAACTACAGGTTGGGTTTCTAGTCGTATGCAGGCCGCTGTGGCCCAGTAGGCGATTTTTTTTTCTTTTCTGCTTTATTTATTTTCTTTTATTTGTTTGTGAGTTGTTTTTTGCTGTATTTAGAGTTTCTTTGTGAATATTTTTGCTTTAGGTACAAAAAATTACAAACTTTATGTTAGTGCCAATAGTTTTCAAATTTGAATAGTTTAAATTTGAATTATTTGAAATTTGTGTGAATCACTAGTTTGTAAATAACTTTACTTTAAAAATAGATTTTCCAGTGATTCTTTTTTCTTATGTTTAATATTAGTGTGTTTTATCATTATATTCAATTTGGTAATACTTAGGTTATTTAAAAAAATGAAATGCCTTTGTAACAGCTGAGTTTTCGTCCGAAACCCTGATACTTCGAAAGAGATTGTCCATTTTGTACACGAAATGCATCAAGTTTTTGCCGTAACCCTCTCTAATTTTTTGCACATGCTATGTGGGTGAAATGATGATACCATGCCAACTTTCAACCTTTTCAGAGTTTATTTGTAGTGCTTTTCAATTTCAGGGTCATTTAGCTCAAAAAAATCAGTAAATACATGAAAAATAGCAAATGATGTCAGAAAGGGTTCAAAGTTGATGACGTGGCTTTGAATGGTGCATACTGAACGCACAAAAAGTCTGGAGTTGTAATAAGTTTAAAAAAAATGAAATGCCTTTGTAACAGATGAGTTTTCGTCCGAAACCCTGATACTTCGAAAGAGATTGTCCATTTTGTACACGAAGTGCATCAAGTTTTTGCCGTAACCCACTCAACTCTTTTGCACATGCTATGTGGGTAAAATGATGATAACATACTGAAGGAAATATGCCCTAGAGGCAATAATAAAGTTATTATTTATTTCCTTATATCATGATAAATGTTTATTATTCATGCTAGAATTGTATTAACCGGAAACATGATACATGTGTGAATACATAGACAAACAGAGTGTCACTAGTAAGCCTCTACTAGACTAGCTCGTTAATCAAGGATGGTTATGTTTCCTAACCATAGACATGAGTTGTCATTTGATTAACAGGATCACATCATTAGGAGAATGATGTGATTGACTTGACCCATTCCGTTAGCTTAGCACTTGATCGTTTAGTATGTTGCTGTTGCTTCCATCATGACTTATACATGTTCCTATGACTATGAGATTATGCAACTCCCGTTTACCGGAGGAACACTTTGTGTGCTACCAAACGTCACAACGTAACTAGGTGATTATAAAGGTGCTCTACAGGTGTCTCCGAAGGTACTTGTTGAGTTGGCGTATTTCGAGATTAGGATTTGTCACTCCGATTGTCGGAGAGGTATCTCTGGGCCCACTCGGTAATGCACATCACTATAAGCCTTGCAAGCATTGTAACTAATGAGTTAGTTGTGGGATGATGTATTACAGAACGAGTAAAGAGACTTGCCGGTAACGAGATTGAACTAGGTATTGAGATACCGATGATCGAATCTCGGGCAAGTAACATATCGATGACAAAGGAAACAACGTATGTTGTTATGCGGTTTGACCGATAAAGATCTTCGTAGAATATGTAGGAGCCAATATGAGCATCCAGGTTCCGCTATTGGTTATTGACCGGAGATGTGTCTCGGTCATGTCTACATAGTTCTCGAACCCGTAGGGTCCGCACGCTTAACGTTCGATGACGATTTGTATTATGAGTTTATGTGATTTCATGACCGAAGTTTGTTCGGAGTCCCGGATGAGATCGGGGACATGACGAGGAGTCTCGAAATGGTCGAGAGGTAAAGATCGATATATTGGAAGGCTATATTCGGACATCGGAAAGGTTCTGAGTGATTCGGGTATTTTTCGGAGTACCGGAGAGTTACGGGAATTCGTATTGGGCCTTAATGGGCCATACGGGAAAGGAGAGAAAGGCCTCAAGGGTGGCTGCGCCCCTTCCCCATGGACTGGTCCGAATTGGACTAGGGAAAGGGGGCGCCCCCTTCCTTCCTTCTCCTTCTCCCTTCCCCTTTTCCTATTCCATGTGGGAGGTGGAATCCTACTAGGACTAGGGAGTCCTAGTAGGACTCCACACTTTGGGCGCACCCTATGAGGGCCGGCCTCCTCCTCCCTCCATCCTTTATATACGTGGCCAGGGGGCACCCCATAGAGACACAACAATTGATCATTGATCTCTTAGCCATGTGCGGTGCCCCCGTCCACCATAATCCACCTCGATCATATCGTAGCGGTGCTTAGGCGAAGCCCTGCGTCGATAGCATCATCATCACCGTCACCACGCCGTCGTGCTGACGAAACACTCCTGTGAAGCTTTGCTGGATCGGAGCTCACGGGACGTCATCGAGTTGAACGTGTGCTGAACTCGAAGGTGCCGTGCGTTCGGTACTTGGATCGGTCGGATCGTGAAGACGTACGACTACATCAACCGCGTTGTGCTAACGCTTCCGCTTTCGGTCTACGAGGGTACGTGGACACACTCTCCCCTCTCGTTGCTATGCATCACCATGATCCTGTGTGTGCGTAGGAAATTTTTGAAATTACTACGTTCCCCAACAGTGGCATCCGAGCCAGGTTTTATGCGTAGATGTTATATGCACGAGTAGAACACAAGTGAGTTGTGGGTGATACAAGTCATACTACTTACCAGCATGTCACACTTTGGTTCGGCGGTATTGTTGGATGAAGCGGCCCGGACCGACATTACGCGTACGCTTACGCGAGACTGGTTTTACCGCCGTGCTTTGCACACAGGTGACTAGCGGGTGTCAGTTTCTCCAACTTTAGTTGAACCGAGTGTGGCTACGCCCGGTCCTTGTGAAGGTTAAAACAGCACTAACTTGACGAACTATCGTTGTGGTTTTGATGCGTAGGTAAGAACGGTTCTTGCTCAGCCCATAGCAGCCACGTAAAACTTGCAACAACAAAGTAGAGGACGTCTAACTTGTTTTTGCAGGGCATATTGTGATGTGATATGGTCAAGACATGATGCTATATTTTATTGTATGAGATGATCATGTTTTGTAACTGAGTTATCGGCAACTGGCAGGAGCCATATGGTTGTCGCTTTATTGTATGCAATGCAATCGCCCTGTAATTGCTTTACTTTATCACTAAGCGGTAGCGATAGTCGTAGAAGCAATAGTTGGCGAGACGACAACGATGCTACGATGGAGATCAAGGTGTCGCGCCAGTGACGATGGTGATCATGACGGTGCTTCAGAGATGGAGATCACAAGCACAAGATGATGATGGCCATATCATATCACTTATATTGATTGCATGTGATGTTTATCCTTTATGCATCTTATTTTGCTTTGTTTGACGGTAGCATTAGAAGATGATCTCTCACTAAATTTCAAGGTAAAAGTGTTCTCCCTGAGTATGCACCGTTGCCAAAGTTCGTCGTGCCGAGACACCACGTGATGATCGGGTGTGATAAGCTCAACGTTCATCTACAACGGGTGCAAGCCAGTTTTGCACACGCAGAATACTCGGGTTAAATTTGACGAGCCTAGCATATGCAGATATGGCCTCGGAACACTGAGACTGAAAGGTCGAGCGTGAATCATATAGTAGATATGATCAACATAGTGATGTTCACCATTGAAAACTACTCCATTTCACGTGATGATCGGTTATGGTTTAGTTGATTTGGATCACGTGATCACTTAGATGATTAGAGAGATGTCTATCTAAGTGGGAGTTCTTGAGTAATATGATTAATTGAACTTTAATTTATCATGAACTTAGTCCTAGTAGTATTTGCAAATTATGTTGTAGATCAATAGCTCGCGTATAGCTCCCCTGTTTTATTTTGATATGTTCCTGGAGAAAACTAAGTTGAAAGATGATAGTAGCAATGATGCGGACTGGTTCCGTGATCTGAGGATTATCCTCATTGCTGCACAGAAGAATTATGTCCTTGATGCACCGCTAGGTGACAGAACTATTGCAGGAGCAGATACAGACGTTATGAACGTTTAACAAGCTCGGTATGATGACTACTTGATAGTTTAGTGCACCATGCTTTATGGCTTAGAACCGGGACTTCAAAAATGTTTTGAACGACATGGAGCATATGAGATGTTCCAAGAGCTGAAATCGGTATTTCAGACTCATGCCCGTGTCGAGAGGTATGAGACCTCTGACAAGTACTTCACCTACAAGATGGAGGAGAATAGCTCAACCAGTGAGCATGTGCTCAGAATGTCTGAGTACTACAGTTGCTTGAATCAAGTGGGAGTTAATCTTCCGGATAAGATAGTAATTGACAGAATTCTCTAGTCACTATCACCAAGTTACTGGAACTTCGTGATGAACTATAATATGCAAGGGATGACAAAAACGGTTCCCGAGCTCTTCGTGATGCTGAAATCAACGAAGGTAGAAATCAAGAAAGAGCATCAAGTGTTGACGGTTAACAAGACCACTAGTTTCAAGAAAAAGGGCAAAGGGAAGAAGGGGAACTTCAAGAAGAATAGCAAGCAAGTTGCTACTCCCGGGAAGAAGCCCAAGTCTGGACCTAAGCCTGAAACTGAGTGCTTCTACTGCAAAGGGACTGCTCACTGGAAGCGGAACTGCCCCAAGTATTTGGCGGATAAGAAGGATGGCAAAGTGAACAAAGGTATATTTGATATACATGTAATTGATGTGTATTTTACTAGTGTTCATAGTAGCCCCTGGGTATTTGATACCGGTTCAATTGCTATGATTAGTAACTCGAAACAGGTGTTTCAAAATGAACAGAGACTAGTTGAGGACGAGGTGACGATGTGTGTTGGAAGAGATTCCAAGGTTGATAAGATCACCATCGCACACTCCCTCTATTTTCGGGATTAGTGTTGAACCTAAATAAATGTTATTTGGTGTTTGCATTGAGCATGAATATGATTGGATCATGTTTATTGCAAAATAAATGTTATTTGGTGTTTGCATTGAGCATGAATATGATTGGATCATGTTTATTACAAAATAAATGTTATTTGGTGTTTGCGTTGAGCATGAATATGATTGGATCATGTTTATTGCAATACGGTTATTCATTTAAGTCAGAGAATAATTGTTGTTCTGTTTACATGAATAAAAACCTTCTATGGTCATACACCCAATGTAAATGGTTTATTGAATCTCGATCGTAGTGATACACATATTCATAATATTGATGCCAAAAGATGCAAAGTTGATAATGATAATGCAACATATTTTGTGGCACTGCCGTTTAGGTCATATTGGTGTAAAGCGCATGAAGAAACTCCATTCGGATGGAATTTTGGAATCACTTGATTATGAATCATTTGATGCTTGCGAACCATGCCTCATGGACAAGATGACTAAGACTCCGTTCTCCGGAACAATGGAGCGAGCTAAATGACTTATTGGAAATAATACATATCGATGTATGCGGTCCGATGAGTGTTGAGGCTCACGGCGGGTATCGTTATTTTCTGACCTTCACAGATGATTTGAGCAGATATGGGTATATCTACTTGATGAAACGTAAGTCTGAAACATTTGAAAAGTTCAAAGAATTTCAGAGTGAAGTTGAAAATCATCATAACAAGAAAATAAAGTTTCTGCGATCTGATCGTGGAGGTGAATATTTGAGTTATGAGTTTGGTCTTCATTTGAAACAATGTGGAATAGTTTCGCAACTCACGCCACCTGGAACACCACAGCGTAATGGTGTGTCTAAACGTCGTAACCGTACTTTATTAGATATGGTGCGATCTATGATATCTCTTACCGATTTACCAGTATCGTTTTGGGGTTATGCATTAGAGACAGCTGCATTCACGTTTAATAGGGCACCATCTAAATCGGTTGAGACGACACCGTATGAACTGTGGTTTGGCAAGAAACCTAAGCTGTCGTTTCTTAAAGTTTGGGTTTGCGATGCTTATGTGAAAAAGCTTCAGCCTGATAAGCTCGAACCCAAATCGGAGAAGTGTGTATTCATAGGTTACCCAAAAGAAACTGTTGGGTACACCTTCTATCACAGATCCGAAGGCAAGATATTTGTTGCTAAGAATGGATCCTTTCTAGAGAAGGAGTTTTCTCTCGAAAGAAGTGAGTGGGAGGAAAGTAGAACTTGATGAGGTAGTGGTACCTTCTCTTGAATTGGAAAGTAGTTCATCACAGAAAACAGTTCCAGTGATGCCTACACCAATTAGTGAGGAAGCTAATGATGATGATCATGAAACTTCAGATCAAGTTACTACAGAACCTCGTTGGTCAACCAGAGTAAGATCCGCACCCGAGTGGTACGGTAATCCTATTCTGGAGGTCATGTTACTTGACCATGACGAACCTACGAACTATGAGGAAGCGATGATGTGCCCAGATTCCGCGAAATGGCTTGAGGCCATGAAATCTTAGATAGGATCCATGTATGAGAACAAAGTATGGACTTTGACTGACTTGCCCGATGGTCGGCGAGCCATTGAGAATAAATGGATCTTCAAGAGGAAGATAGACGCTGATAGTAGTGTTACTATCTACAAAGCTCGAATTGTCGCAAAAGTTTTTCGACAAGTTCAAGGTGTTGACTACGATGAGATTTTCTCACTCGTATCGATGCTTAAGTCTGTCCGAATCATGTTAGCAATTGCCACATTTTATGAAATCTGGCAAATGGATGTCAAAAACTACATTCCTTAATGGAATTTTTAAAGAAGAAGTTGTATATGATGCAACCAGAAGGTTTTGTCAATCCTAAAGGTGCTGACAAAATGTGCAAAGCTCCAGCGATCCATCTATGGACTGGTGCAAGCATCTCGGAGTTGGAATATACACTTTGATGAAGTGATCAAAGCATATGGTTTTATACAGACTTATGGTGAAGCCTGTATTTACAAGAAAGTGAGTGGGAGCTCTGTAGCATTTCTGATATTATATGTGGATGACATATTGTTGATTGGAAATGATATAGAATTTCTGGATAGCATAAAAGGATACTTGAATAAGAATTTTTCAATAAAAGGCCTCGATGAAGCTGCTTAAGTATTGAGCATCAAGATCTATAGGGATAGATCGAGATGCTTAATAGGACTTTCACAAAGCACATACCTTGACAAGATTTTGAAGGAGTTCAAAATGGATCAGTAAAAGAAGGAGTTCTTGCGTGTGTTACAAGGTGTAAAATTGAGTAAGACTCAAAACCCGACCACGGCAGAAGATAGAAAGAGAATGAAAGTCATTCCCTATGCCTCAATCATAGGTTCTATAAAGTATGCCATGCTATGTACCAGACCAGTTGTGTGCCTTGCTATGAGTTTAGCAAGGAGGTACGATAGTGATCCAGGGATAGATCACCGGATAGCGGTCAAAGTTATCCTTAGTTACCTAAGAGGACTAAGGAAATATTTCTCGGTTATGGAGGTGATAAAAGAGTTCGTCGTAAAAGGTTATGTCGATGCAAGCTTTTACACCGATCCAGATGACTCAAAGTCTCAATCTCGATACATATTGAAAGTGGGAGCAATTAGCTAGAGTAGCTCCGTGCAGAGCATTGTAAACATAGAAATTTGCAAAATACATATGGATCTGAATGTGGCAGACCCGTTGACTAAACTTCTCTCACAAGCAAAACTTGATCACACCTTAGTACTCTTTGGGTGTTAATCACATGGCGATGTGAACTAGATTATTGACTCTAGTAAACCCTTTGAGTGTTGGTCACATAGCGATGTGAACTATGGGTGTTAATCACATAAAGATATGAACTATTGGTGTTAAATCACATGGCGATGTGAACTAGATTATTGACTCTAGTGCAAGTGGGAGACTGAAGGAAATATGCCCTAGAGGCAATAATAAAGTTATTATTTATTTCCTTATATCATGATAAATGTTTATTATTCATGCTAGAATTGTATTAACCGGAAACATGATACATGTGTGAATACATAGACAAACAGAGTGTCACTAGTAAGCCTCTACTAGACTAGCTCGTTAATCAAAGATGGTTATGTTTCCTAACCATAGACATGAGTTGTCATTTGATTAACGGGATCACATCATTAGGAGAATGATGTGATTGACTTGACCCATTCCGTTAGCTTAGCACTTGATCGTTTAGTATGTTGCTATTGCTTCCTTCATGACTTATACATGTTCCTATGACTATGAGATTATGCAACTCCTGTTTACCGGAGGAACACTTTGTGTGCTACCAAATGTCACAACGTAACTAGGTGATTATAAAGGTGCTCTACAGGTGTCTCCGAAGGTACTTGTTGAGTTGGCGTATTTCGAGATTAGGATTTGTCACTCCGATTGTCGGAGAGGTATCTCTGGGCCCACTCGGTAATGCACATCACTATAAGCCTTGCAAGCATTGTAACTAATGAGTTAGTTGCGGGATGATGTATTACGGAACGAGTAATGAGACTTGCCGGTAACGAGATTGAACTAGGTATTGAGATACCGACGATCGAATCTCGGGCAAGTAACATACCGATGACAAAGGGAACAACGTATGTTGTTATGTGGTTTGACCGATAAAGATCTTCGTAGAATATGTAGGAGCCAATATGAGCATCCAGGTTCCGCTATTGGTTATTGACCGGAGATATGTCTCGGTCATGTCTACATAGTTCTCGAACCCGTAGGGTCCGCACGCTTAACGTTCGATGACGATTTGTATTATGAGTTTATGTGATTTGATGACCGAAGTTTGTTCGGAGTCCCAGATGAGATCGGGGACATGACGAGGAGTCTCGAAATGGTCGAGAGGTAAAAATCGATATATTGGAAGGCTATATTCGGACATCGGAAAGGTTCTGAGTGATTCGGGTATTTTTCGGAGTACCGGAGAGTTACGGGAATTCGTATTGGGCCTTAATGGGCCATACGGGAAAGAAGAGAAAGGCCTCAAGGGTGGCTGCGCCCCTTCCCCATGGACTGGTCCGAATTGGACTAGGGAAAGGGGGCGCCCCCTTCCTTCCTTCTCCTTCTCCCTTCCCCTTTTCCTATTCCATGTGGGAGGTGGAATCCTACTAGGACTAGGGAGTCCTAGTAGGACTCCACACTTTGGGCGCACCCTATGAGGGCCGGCCTCCTTCCCCCTCCATCCTTTATATACGTGGCCAGGGGGCACCCCATAGAGACACAACAATTGATCATTGATCTCTTAGCCGTGTGCGGTGCCCCCTCCACCATAATCCACCTCGATCATATCGTAGCGGTGCTTAGGCGAAGCCCTGCGTCGGTAGCATCATCATCACCGTCACCACGCCGTCGTGCTGACGAAAATCTCTTGTGAAGCTTTGCTGGATCGGAGCTCACGGGACGTCATCGAGTTGAACGTGTGCTGAACTCGGAGGTGCCGTGCGTTCGGTACTTGGATCGGTCGGATCGTGAAGACGTACGACTACATCAACCGCGTTGTACTAACGCTTCCGCTTTCGGTCTACGAGGGTACGTGGACACACTCTCCCCTCTCGTTGCTATGCATCACCATGATCTTGTGTGTGCGTAGGAAAATTTTGAAATTACTACGTTCCCCAACACATACCAACTTTCAACCTTTTCAGAGTTCATTTGTAGTGCTTTTCAATTTCAGGGTCATTTAGCTCAAAAAAATCAGTAAATGCATGAAAAATAGCAAATGATGTCAGAAAGGGTTGAAAGTTGATGACGTGGCTTTGAATGGTGCATACTGAACGCACAAATAGTCTAGAGTTGAAATAAGTAAAAAAATGAATTGCCTTTGTAACAGATGAGTTTTCGTCCGAAACCCTGATACTTCGAAAGAGATTGTCCATTTTGTACACGAAGTGCATCCAGTTTTTGCCGTAACCCTCTCTACTTTTTTGCACATGCTATGTGGGTGAAATGATGATACCATGCCAACTTTTAACCTTTTCAGAGTTCATTTGTAGTGCTTTTCAATTTCAGGGTCATTTAGCTCAAAAAAATCAGTAAATGCATGAAAAATAGCAAATGATGTCAGAAAGGGTTCAAAGTTGATGACGTGGTTTTGAATGGTGCATACTGAACGCACAAAAAGTCTGGAGTTGTAATAAGTTTTAAAAAATGAAATGCCTTTGTAACAGATGAGTTTTCGTTCGAAACCCTGATACTTCGAAAGAGATTGTCCATTTCGTACCCTTTGAAAGTCATTATATTCGAAGATGGTAACTGGGACAGCAAGTACAGGTCATCTTCAATAGCTGCGTCATGCATGGCACGTGTCTGCAACCAACCGGCGAAAGTCTCCGTTTGTTCACGTGTAATCCAGTCGTCAGACTGCTCCGGGTGTTTGGAGCGTAGAATATTCTTGTGTTCCTCCATATACGAAGCCACCAAGGCGGAATTTTGTAGAACTGTGTAGTGTGCTTGAGTGAGAGAATGCCCGTCCATACATATTATTTGTTCCAGTCCTAGCGTGCCATTTCCACCCAGTCTGCCCTTATGCCGCGATTCAGGAACAACAATCGGCTTAAGGTCAGGAATAAAGTCAATACAAAACTCAATGACCTCCTCATTTTCATGGCCCTTGGAGATGCTTCCTTCTGGCCTAGCACGGTTATGAACATATTTCTTTAAGACTCCCATGAACCTCTCAAAGGGGAACATATTGTGTAGAAATACATGACCCAAAACGTTAATCTCTTCGCATAGGTGAACTAGGACATGCGTCATGATGTTGAAGAACGATGGTGGGAAAACCAACTTGAAACTGACAAGACATTGCACCAAATCATTCTCTAACCTTGGTATGATTTCTGGATCGATTACCTTCTGAGAGATTGCATTGAGGAATGCACATAGCTTCACAATGGCTAATCGAACTTTTTCCGGTAGAAGCCCCCTCAATGCAACCGGAAGCAGTTGCGTCATAATCACGTGGCAGTCATGAGACTTTAGGTTCTGGAACTTTTTCTCTGCCATATTTATTATTCCCTTTATATTCGACGAGAAGCCAGACGGTACCTTCATACTGAGCAGGCATTCAAAGAAGATTTCCTTCTCTTATTTGGTAAGAGCGTAGCTGGCATGACCTTGATGTATGCCGTCTTTTTCGTGCATACGTTGCTGGTCCTCCCGTGCCTCCGGTGTATCTTTCGTCTTCCCATACACGCCCAAGAAGCCAAGCAGGGTCACGCAAAGATTCTTCATCACGTGCATCACGTCGATTGCAGAGCGGACCTCTAGGTCTTTCCAATATGGTAGGTCCCAAAATATAGATTTCTTCTTCCACATGGGTGCGCGTCCGTCAGCGTCATTCGGAACAGATTGTCCGCCAGGACCCTTTCCAAAGATTACCTTCAAATCCTTGACCATATCATGTACATCATCACCAGTATGGTGGCGAGGCTTCGTCCGGTGATCTGCCTCACCTTTGAAATGCTTGCCTTTCTTTCTTACGGGATGCCTGCTCGGAAGAAATCGACGATGTCCCAGGTACACATTCTTCTTACAATTATCCAAATATATACTGTCGGTATCATCCAAACAGTGCGTGCATGCGCGGTATCCCTTGTTTGTCTGTCCTGAAAGGTTACTGAGAGCAGGCCAATCATTGATGGTCACAAACAGCAACGCATGTAGGTCAAATTCTTCCTGTTTGTGCTCATCCCACGCACGTACACCTTTTCCATTCCACAGCTGTAAGAGTTCTTCAACTAATGGCTTTAGGTAAACATCAATGTCGTTGCCGGGTTGCTTAGGGCCTTGGATGAGCACTGGCATCATAATGAACTTCCGCTTCATGCACACCCAAGGAGGAAGGTTATACATACATAGAGTCACAGGCCAGGTGCTATGATTGCTGCTCTGCTCCCCAAAAGGATTAATGCCATCTGCGCTTAGACCAAACCATACGTTCCTTGCGTCACCTACAAAGTCCTCCCAGTACTTTCTCTCGATTTTTCTCCACTGCGACCCGTCAGCGGGTACTCTCAACTTCCCGTCTTTCTTACGGTCTTCTCTGTGCCATCGCATCAACTTGGCATGCTCTTTGTTTTGGAACAAACGTTTCAACCGTGGTATTATAGGAGCATACCACATCACCTTGGCAGGAATCTTCTTCCTGGGGTGCTCGCCCTCGACATCACCAGCGTCATCGCGGCTGATCTTATAGCGCAATGCACCGCATACCGGGCACGCGTTTAAATCCTCGTACTCACCGCGGTAGAGGATGTAGTCATTAGGGCATGCATGTATCTTCTGCACCTCTAATCCTAGAGGGCAGACAGCCTTCTTTGCTTCGTACGTACTCTCGGGCAATTCATTGTCCTTTGGAAGCATCTTCTTTAACATTATCAGCAACTTTCCAAATCCCTTGTCAGATACATCATTCTCTGCCTTACATTGCAGCAATTCCAGTGTGGTGCCCAGCTTTTTCTTGTCAGCTTCGCAATTCAGGTACAACAATTTCTTGTGATCCTCTAACATGCGCTGCAACTTCTTCTTCTCCTTTTCACTTGCGTAGTTTCTCTTTGCATCGGCAATGGCCCGACCTAGATCATCAGTGGGCTCATCTGATGCCTCTTCTTCAGCTTCTTCCCGCATTGCCGGCTCAGCTTGTTCCCCCATTGTTGTACCATCGTATTCAGGGAACCCATGGCCAGGATAGCTGTCGTCGTCCTCTTCTTCTTCATTATCTTCCATCATAACCCCTTTTTCTCCGTGCTTGGTCCAAACATTATAGTGGGGCATGAAACCGGCCTCAAACAGGTGGACGTGAATGGTTTTTGACTTAGAGTAACTCCGATCATTCTTACAGCCAGCACATGGACAAGACATAAAACCATCCGCCCGCTTGTTTGCCTCAGCCGCAAGCAGAAAAGTTTGCACGCCATTAACGAACTGGGGAGAGCATCGGTCATCGTACATCCATTGCCGGCTCATCTTCATTACACAACACCGAATAGACCAAATTAATACAAGTTCATACATAAAGTTCATACAACACTTATTCTCATAAAACAAACATACAAATAACTCTCTAGCTAAAGCATTTAAATGCAACAACAAATGCGATCAAGATAGCAACTAAGGTAACAATTGATCCAACAGCATAATGATACCAAGCCTCACTATCAATGGCATATTTTCTAATCTTTCTAATCTTCAAGTGCATTTTCTCCATCTTGATCTTGTGATCATCGACGACATCGGCAACATGCAACTCCAATTCTATCTTCTCCCCCTCAATTCTTTTCATTTTTTCTTTCAAATACTCGTTTTCTCTTTCAACTAAATTTAACCTCTCGACAATAGGGTCGGTTGGAATTTCCGTTTCACATACCTCCTAGATAAAAATATCTATGTCAACTTGATGGGCATAATTTGTCATAAACACGAAATGCAACAAATAGTTATAAAAGAGAATATACCACATCCGAATCATAACCCGGACGAGGGCCGACGGGGACGAATATCAAAACCATGGCACTATGTATAACAAACAACATACGGGTAAGATAATTATACAAGTAACTATATATCTAAATCACACATACATGATTTTTTTTATATAAAAAAGAGAAGAACACGAGGCTCACCACAAGGTGGTGCCGGCGACGGGACGGTGCGGGCGATCGACGGTGGTTAGGACGGAGACGGTGGTTAATACGTTTTGATGTCTATATGTGTTTACACATTGTACATTTTTGTATACATATAAAACATTGTTGATATTGGTTAGAAAAATTTAAATACATGATTAACATTTTTAGAAAATCTTGTTTTGTTATCTACTTTTTCATATATATATATATATATATATATATATATATATATATAATGTAAAATTTCCATATATACGTACTGATGACTATTTTTGTATACACATGAAACTTTTTTGTATACATATCTAATATTATTTATGATTATCATTTTTTACATGCATGAAACTTTTCAAATACACACATTTAGTTATTTAAACACATGATTACATTTTTTAAAATATGTATTAACATTAACATTTTTTTGAATTACACGTTTAGTTTTCTAATTGCTAAACCATATTGCAAGATTCACGAAGGAGTTCATTATTTTCCTATTCTTATAATTTTATATTGTTTAATTGGTTTTGAGATTTTTCTATAAGGAAAAACCTTTTTAGAGTTATACAATGAAAAACCTGTTTTTTAGACAATAATGAAAACTTTTTTTTCAGATAACTGACCATCCTTACCAAATGGTAATAATGAAAAACTTGTTATTTTCCCATTTTCGTTGGGCCGAATATTTTTTTTTTGAGTAATATGAGGGCATCCCACATTTCTTCCTGGATGAGCCGAGGCCTACATGGCACATGGATTTTTTTTACAAAAAAGAGGTGGCCTCGTTCCACCGAGGCCCAAGCCCACCTTGAGCGACACCTTAAGTACCAATGCATCCACGTTCACAACCTCATGACCATTTATATTGGTCGTAATCAGGTAGAAATAAGGTCGTTGACCACTCTTGTCTGCTTTGTGACCATTTGGTGTAAGGCAATTTCAGGGTTTGAGCCCTTCCAAGCGAAATGGCCGTGGATTTACGACCAATTCAGCTGGGGTCACTGAGAGAAGGTCACAAGTTGACATATTTCTTGTAGTGAAGGCACTAAGTAAACCACACCTACATATGCAAACTAAGAGTTATTTTGACCTCAAATTGCATATAAATCAAATACTACCACATATAATTCCTCCCAAAATAAAACCCACAAATCACTATACTTATAGAGCATTGCAAGAGCTAATCTAGCAATGAGAGATGAAAGGACAAAGTTGCCAACCTTTGTGATCACTTGGATGGATGGGGTGCCTTCAAATCTTCACAAATTTTGGCAAAAATAGAGTGTGAGCTCGAGAGGAAGAGGAAGAAAACAGAGGAGAGGAAAGGGGAAGAATAGAGCGCTCGGGCTCGACGAAGGGGTTTATATAGGATGACCTTTAGTACCAGTTCGTCTAACCAACCGGTACTAAAGGTGCTAGTGGGGCCCCAGCCTGACAACAGTCTGCCACCACCTCTTTAGTACCGGTTCGTGGCACGAACCGGTACTAAAGATTCGTCACGAACCGGTACTAATGAGCGCCGCCCGCCTAGCCGTTGGAACCGGTACCATTAGTGCCGGTTTCAGTTACAAACCGGGACTAATGTGCTTCACATTAGGCCCTTTTTCTACTAGTGTCATGTCCACCGGCGATGGACAGGTCGCGGACTCCTCTGAGGATGAGTAGGCCACGGGAGGCCGCAATGCCTTGTGTCCCATGTGGGCCGGTCCGTCTCCCGTGTTCTACTCTTCCTCGCCGGAGATCGCACCTTCACTTCATCGATCTTATCATCGGTGGTCATTAAGACGGCGGATGGAGGACGACACGGGCTTGGACGCCGGGCGCCGCCGCTAATTTTGGAAGCATGGTTCAGGTTGGAGCTGAAAGTAGGCCATGAGGACCATGCCCCCAGTTCACTACCTGTTTCCAATCATACAGGCAAGAGGATGATCAGTTGAGTGAGCTCTAGCAAAAGGAGTTGGTGAATGGCGAGCGAGGAGGTCGTGGCGGCCATGGACGGGGCGAACCCCAACTTCGTTACGAAGCAGCGTGACATCTACGATGCCGTCCGCACTCAAGCGGCCGCCGCGAGGCGCAGCTGCAGGCGATTGCGGAGGAGAACAACGTCAGCTACGCCGTCGACGAACCATCAGGCGGTCCGATGGGACGACGGCAGCACTGGCGTCACCATTTTCATCGTGGACCTCATGTCCACCGGCGATGGACAGGTCGCGGACTCCTCCGAGGATGAGTAGGCCACGGGAGGCCGCAATGCCTTGTGTCCCATGTGGGCCGGTCCGTCTCCCGTGTTCTACTCTTCCTCGCCGGAGATCGCACCTTCACTTCATCGATCTTATCATCGGTGGTCATTAAGACGGCGGATGGAGGACGACACGGGCTTGGACGCCGGGCGCTGCCGCCGTAGGATAGGTTTAGGGGTGGGTCTTTTTTTTTATCTAAATGTAATGAAATCCGCCGTGTTTGTACGAAATCAGGTCGTGTTTACATAAATTTCACCCGGTTTGTTGAAAAAAGTTTGAAATGTATACGGGTAGCGTTGGATGTCGACCTTCTGCATCCGTATCTGTGGACTAGTCTTCCTTATCAGCGGACGGATATGGGGGATTTTTGTGGGTTGCCATTTGAGATGCCCTTATGCCCGGTTTAAGAAAAATGTACGTATGCATGCGTATGTGATTGATCTCTGTTAGCGACATAATTCGGGGTGTTGTACCGTTGTTCTTGCTACCTAATCCGGGGATGCAGGCGGACTGAGCTAATAAAAAAACCGTCGATGCGGACGAGTTTGCAACTGTTAATCAACCGAAAAAAAAAGCTAATCACTGATGTTTTAAAAACCAAACTATATAATTATTACTTCCTCCGTATGAAAATATAAGAGCATCCAGAAAAGTGAGATCACTACTTTCAATCACCTACCTACCCACCTGATAAGCAGACACCATTTATTTAATTTTGGTTCAGACAGGTTAATTCTAACGGCCATTTCATTTTCCTGCAGAAGACAGTTTGCTCCAGGTACTCTTGAGTGGGACAGCCACGTGTCGGCCTCCCCTTCAGTTAGGTCCGGTGGCTTGGGCGTGCCTGCACATGCTCCTTCCATTTTCTCCCCTCTGAATACGGGGCGCAGGTGCCCGCCCAAAACCAAATCAATCATCACTCCCTCATGTCTGCTAACAAATCAAGCTAGAGAACCGCTCCAAATGTCCAACCCCTCGGAAGGAGTGGGGGCTGGACCTGGACGGACGCCGGCGGAGCGACGTCACTCACACGGGGTGAGATGATGAGATGGCCGGCCGGTCGGCCGCAACGTGCATGCTGGGATCACTCGTACCTATAGTTATAGGCCCCACCGCCACCGCCCGGATGTCCAAGTTTTCTTCTCACTTGAAAAGGGGGATGTGAGATTAATCAGAAACTATAAATTAACTATTAGTGTGATGAATCTTTTTGTTTTGGGGTGGGTGGTAGTGTGATGCATATAGTGATATCGTTTTTACGTCGTACAAAATATATACTAACGGAGTAATAGCTGGTCAAAGGTTTGCGCCAAGTATTCTGAAACAATGGGCATATTCGAGTTGTATCTCAAAGGCGGACCCGCAAACCTCCCGCATGCGTCCGAACCGCGCTGTTCGGACCGCGGAAGCGCCATCCAACACGGACCTGTATCGGTCCGGACGGGATTTCACCCATAAACCGAAGACAAAAGTGGGGGAGGTTTGCCGGAGTCTGGACCGATCCCAAGCCCTCTTCTGACCGCCCTGACCCACCAAAAACACGTCACCCGCCCCTCCCGTGCTTTCCTTTCAATGCACACGCAGCATTCATGCTGGCCAAGAGCACTCGGAGGCCGGCATTGATGCCGCGATGTGACCGGAGGGAGGGCGGCGCTGACCGATGCGACCTCTCGGCAGCCGCTGCTTCAATGCGGACGCAGATTCCCGAGGAACCAACTCCGGCCGCTACGCCGCATTGAAGCGGATCACCGGCCCTTCACATGGCCTGGCCGCGGCTATTTAAGCCGCGCGCCGGCGTCGTCCACATCGCATCCTCCTCCTCCTCCCCTCTCCGCCCATCTCCCTCCATGATCTCTGACGATGGGCAAGTCCTGGGAGTCGGCGCCGACACGCGGTTCCGCGGCGGGATCTAGCGGATCGTGGCGACCCGCCCTCGAACTCCGGAGTCGTTGTCCTCATCGGCTGTCGACGACTCAACGCAGGCAGAGATCATCGTCTCCTTCGGCGATGAGGAGGACCAGCCACCGCCGCAGATGTGGAGTTCGACGAGCAGATGGAGCTGATGCTCCGTCGCTCCGTCGTGCACATCAACGGCCCGGCTCCGCCACCGGGGGCGCTCCTCCCCGTGAAGCCGGAGCCGGCATCCCCTCCACACGCGCTCTCCGCCGTCGCGCAACCGTGGCATCCAAATCGGACATCGCGTGAAGGAAGAGCTGCTCTCGCTGCTGCCCCGACGCGTCATCAAGGAGGAGCGTCACGCGCCACCGCCCCTGCCCAAGGCGCGTGGTCGCCTTCTCCACTACCTCGGCAGCGGCGGGAGCAGCGGCAGCTCTTCGTCCCCCCGGAGTGCCATGACGGCGCAGGAGTACGCCAACCGGGAGCAACGCCGGTGGGATAGCTCCAATACCGCACGCCGGTCCAAGTTCGCGGATTTGGACGTCCCCCTGCCACACATCGCGGTGGACCCGGACCTGGCGTACGCCTGGGCCCTGGACCGCTCGGTGACGACGTCGGAGACGGCCAAGCATTGTCTCCGCCACCTCGACGGGGAGATGGCCAGGTACGGTGAGGAATGGTCCATTGCCGATATCAACGCCGCCAACGACGCCTCCCTCTCCCCCAGCCCACATCCTCGGTGGCCGCGACCGCACGGCGCAGGAGGAAGCGGAGAGGATCATCCGCGAGCGTCAGGCCACCGCCGGCAAGCCCTGCCGCGACGCCGCCACCTTCCGCCGCCCCAAGCCTGACTCCGACGTCAGGTCGGGCGCCGATGGCGGAGGAGGAGCCGCCGGCCAGCCCGACATGACCTACGAGGTCACCTTGAAGTATAGGCTAGTTTAGAGTTTTATTTTAAGGTTTTTAGTTCACCGGATGAAATATCGTCCGGTTTTATGTACAAATTATCCTAGTTTCAATGAAATCCGCCATGTTTATATATCAAAATTCATCCGATTTGATCGAATTTCGTTCAGTTAGTTTGAGTTGTTGTGAAAATGTATGTGACTAGCGTTGGATGGCTACCTCCCACTTCCATGTCCATGGACTTGTCTCCCCTGTCCGCAGATGGATGCGGGAGAAAATGTGTGGATTACCATTGAAGATGCCCTTAAGAGTCAAGTTGAAGTCCATGCATGCGAATTTTGAGCGGATGGAGTACTAGTATGATCATGCGTGCGTGCGTGTTTCTCCCAATCTATCTGCTTGTACGCACGCATGCCACACGCTGTAATTAACTAACTAGCTAGTAGCTAGTATGAGATCTCTATCTGTCGGCAAAAGATTGTTAATTTAATTTGCTTCGAAAGAGATCGACGATGGATGTATGTGGTGTGGATTTATATTGGACTAATCAACTAAGCACTAGTAGTACTTGCCACAAGGATGGATAATGAAGCAATTAGCTGTACGTACTTGTACTAGTACCGCAAGCTACAGACGTATACCATGGAATTCATACGTGCACTTCACTCGCACCTTAATTACGGCCACAGGCGCCATTCATGCATGCCACTTGTTTTCTTGTGTGCATTTTTCGAGGCCATGTGGTACGTTCATGTACAGTAGTTTCTTCGTTTTTATTATTTAGTGCGTGTATTAGTTTTGATCAAAGTCAAGCTTTGTAAACACAAACAAAATATTAATATTAACCTATACAATAACAAATCAACACCATTAGATTTATTATTTAATGTATTTTCACACAATATAGATTTGTTATGATAAATGTTTATGTTGGTTTCTATAAACTTGGTCAAACTTTACTAAGTTTGACTTCAGTCAACTCTAATATGCAGAGTAAATAAAAACAGAGATAGTACGTAGTAAACTTGTGTGTGTGAATCTTTCCCTAATAATAAAGCACGGATTGACTCCGTGGGTTCACCGTCACAATACGCTTCTTTCCGTGAATTTCCGCTTTCAGTTTTTTTTCTTCAACACGTTTATATTTATTTTCTATATCCAAGGTGGTACTAATCTATCTATATATCCCCCGCTGCGTTGTTGTTTCCGTCCGCCCCGTCTCCCCGCTCGTGTTTGTTTCCTACACGAGACACCAATCTCCGCAACCCTGGCTGCCGCCTCTAACCCTCCAATAAATACTGGCTCATGAAAGAGAAGGCAAAAGGTGGGTCCGGCGGTAGAGGCGGACTAGCAGATGGAGCCATCGGACTAGAGGAGGCATACGATGAGGCAAATTCCACAGGGTGCTTCGTCCCTCCTGCCAACCGTGAGCGAAAATGATGGAAGAGGAGGGCTAGGCGGCAAACCTTTGGAACTAGTTGAGAAGCGAGTCCCAGAGCCCCGTGGCGCTTTCTGGCAACGCTCGAGACCGTCCGTCGCCTACGCGCCCGCCTAATCTATCGAGGGAATTAGCAGTTCCCGATTGAAGAGGAGGAAGAAGGGAACACGAGGACGAGACGACCGAGACGTCCGTTGTCTAGCAGCAGACGGTGGGTTTGATGAGGACAGCGGGTGTGCCGCGTGCGTCCGGTAACTGTGTCCGGCGAGCTTGACGTGCGATGCGCGCTCATGTGCACCACTCGGGCGGCAAAGCATGCTGGCCGGCTGCATGCGTCTCCATCGTCATGTGCGTGGCGTGTGTCTAGCGTGCTGGGCTTGGTGTGCGTAATTATCTGATGATCTGCTCTCTACACAAGCCAAGGTCCTTCGGCATCAAGAACAACATGCATCAGGAAGGAAGCATCCCTGGGGTTTTTTTTGTTCGCTTCAGTGCTCTGGTACGCATCTCTAATTGTGTGGTTGCATAGTAGGAGACGAGGGGTGGGCTGTGACTTGAACATATGATCTGGTCATCTTGGTGTCATTTGTGAACTAAATTGGCTATATTTCTTTGAGTTAAAAGAAGCACGGAGTAGATATAGATAATAAACATAGGAAGTAACATGAGGGAGAATTAAGAGTCATAGCTTTAGTTCAGGGTATCGAGCATATATTTTACAAATTCTTTTTTTTTCGTGGAATATATTTACAGATTCAATTCAAACCCAGGAAGCATCAAACATGTTAATATGAATTCCTCCAAGAAAAGATAAGTGTCTATAATTTTTTTCTGATAAAATACGTTTTGATGCGAGTTCCACACAAAAAAAAATTTGTTAACTAAAAAATATGAGCAGATTATGCTTGCTGCATTATTATTTTTGAATAGATGCTTACTGCAACTATCACACTTGATTGGTTAGCTTGCTCACTACCGGACTCGCCCTCTAAGCCGACGGCCCCAGGCCGTCGGCATAGGCCACTTGCCGTCGGCTTAGGTCTATGCCGACGGCAGCCGTAGGCATATCCCCGTCGGCATAGATTACGTCAGCGTAGATGTGTCAGACCGTCGGCATAGAAAAGCCGTCAGCATAGGCACATATGCCGACGGCTTCCGTACGGCCGTCGGCATATCATCGCCGTCGGTAGTGATTTTCACCTGACGACAACGGACGGCGCCGTCAAACGCGCTGACAAACCACGGGCGGCCATGTGGCAGAGATATGCCGACGGCCAAGCCGTCGGCATACCCCTGCCACGTGGCAGCCACTGGGCAGTCCTGGGCATATCTATGCCTACGGCTTTGCCGTCGGCATAGATCTGTGCTGTTTTTTTTTATTTTCCCTTTTTTCTCTGTTTCAATTCATTTTGACTGCATTTCAAACCAGAAAATATGGGATTATGCAGAAATATGACAGTTCATCATCTAAACATACTCAAGATCATCGTCATCATTTAAACATACTCAAGTTCATCATCGGCGAAACTTCGTGAACATAAGTAGTGCAAGACATGGAACATCATCATCGTCATCTAAAGAAACTAACAAGTAGGAACATGAAAGGTATGGCACGACGGCCACATGCACGGGTATCATCATCGACATCAAGCAAGACCACCGCCACCAAAACCACCACCGCCAAAACCACCACCGCCAAGACCACCTCCGCCAAAACCGCCACCGCCAAAACCACCACCGCCAAGACCACCTCCGCCAAAACCGCCACCGCCAAGACCAGCACCACTCTGCCAGATCGGAGTGACTGGTGGGGTCGACGAAGCAGGAGTCGAGCCACCGGTCCCCTACATGTTTGAGAGAAGATTCTAACGGTAAATATGATATGATAGTGTTGAATGAACGAGAACTAGTTTGTCAGTAGTTAGGCAAATGTACTAACCGGACTATCACTGCCTAGTGCCACCCATTCATCGAATGTGGGCACATGTGGGGGTTCTCCCGCAGGTGGTGGTTGGGGTCCCATTTGTGGTGGATCCGTGCGGTTACTCCAAGACGCCAACATAGCCTGGATGTTAGTTAAACAAGCAAACTAGAAGGTCAGAAGGAATGAAAGTGCAAAAATTTAGCTTGATTTTAAGAAGGCAAAACTAACCGTCATCATCTAACGGTTGTAATCATCGTTTGCCTTCACTCGTTGCAAGTACTCCCGCACCTCGAGATTCCTATGCTCGACAAAGGCCTTATATGCCTACAAAATTTAGGTTGTTTCTAAGTGAGCAATGCTAAAAATAAACTGAGAAAGTTAGAGAGAAAGAAGATAAAGGGGAAGTACTTACAGCATGATGGCGGGCTAAGGGAGACTGCGAACGCCCCGTACTCTCTAACTGGCTCGGGTTGGTAGCCCGAAGCCGTGTGTACGAGACCGAAGGAGTGATCAAGCCATCGAAACACGGATACCGGCCATGGGACTTCCCCTGGATGGCCACCACAGCCGTGTCGTCGATCTGAGACTGGGCGACGTCAGGAACATCCAGATGCAACCTCTGAAACTGCTGAGTGTAAGACTCCAGGTGCTCCTCGGTCTTGCCGTAGTACTGGCTCTCGCCGTCCTTGCGATCACTCCGCTCGCGGGCCAGCTTCCACGACTCAATGTCTGAGAGCGGCCTCTTCAACTTGTCCTCCTGCAATGTCAAACAAAAGTTAGCCATACATAAGAACATGATGGTAAAGAAGAACAAAAATGCATCATGCATATAGATATACCTTCATGGCCTTGAAGCCCAGTGGTTCATGTTTCCTTGGCCGTGTGTCCCGTCTTTTCCACGGTTAGCCCGGGCCTTGCTGCTCTTGGCAGCAAACTCTGCATCGTCGCCGAGCCACCTATCCACCAAACTCGCCCATCCGTCATCCTTTCCATAGCACCAACGAGGAATAACCTATGCAAATTTTGGAAGCATGACATGTGAGCACGAAACATATAATTGACTGCTTGAAACAATGAAAAGTCAGTAATAGTTACCTTCATGAACTGCTCCCTGTTCAAGGTAAGTCGTTGCCTCTGCGCTTGAGTTTTGGTCATCTTTTGATGAAGGTAGGTGTGGTAGTACTGCGAGACGGCAACCCAGTGCACCTCGTACTGCAACTGACGAGTTTCTTCGTCGCAGCCGCCAGCAAGACCACGTCGGCTCTGGCCTTGTGCTCGTCAAGAACTCTATAGAGTTGCTGCAATCATGCATAAAACCAGAAGCAAACAAGGCATGAGTTGAGTGATTCAATGATAAACTATGAACGAAACTGAAGACAAGTGATTCAGAAGAGAACTTACCCAAAATTTGGTGATCACGGCCTTAGCGGCCATCCCGTACTCCGCGTGGCTGTAAGCCTCGTAGTGGGCCCAGCTCGTGGCCAAAACCCGCAGCTCCGGGTCCCTGTCTGGCCGCGGGCAGAATAGGCCCGGCCAAAACTCCTTCAACAGGACAGTGATAAGGCCGTTCGGTTTACGGCCCTTTCCGTGAAGGATCCAGTTCCTGCAAAAGTATCAAAGGATTGCCATGTGTACAATAAGAAAATGTTGTCATGTGTTGAAAATATGATTGAGAGGCACTTACTCTGTCCCTGCAGGTTCAATGAGCCACTTGTGCGCCTCGATAGAAGGTGGTGTAGGTACTCCGGCAGTACCACGCAGCCACCCCTTCGGAGCACCCGGCGGCAAGTCACCCCACAACTCGGGGTCAACCTCCCCTCCACCACCCTCCTCGCCCTCCTCCTCCTCACCCTCCTCGCCCTCCTCCTCCTGACCCTCCTCGGCCTCCTCCTCCTCACCCTCCTCGGCCTCCTCCTCCTCGCCCTCCTCCTCCTCGCCATCAGGAACATACTCCTCCTCCTCAGACTCAGAAGGTGCCTTAGTATAGGAAGGCATCGAAGAAGACCCTCCTATTTCGGACACGGCCCGGAGTTTTTTGGCCCGGGTGCCTCTCCCCCCACCTACTCCTCCTCTAGGGGCTCTAAGCATACAAAAAAAAACATTAATAACAGAAGAGCACATTAAGCACATTAAGAACTTACATTTTCTAGAACCCATATGAATCATCACTATTGTAATCTATTTGTCGACCGGTCTCATCATCACTATCACGCATATCTTCTTCGTTGTCTGACGGAGGTGGAGGCTCTTCCTCATCGTCAGCGTCTTCATTTAACTTTTCAAGCATAATTATGTCTCTTTGATTCACAACTGCCTCACCATCAATCCGTGCGTCGTCGTCGTTTGGGTCCAGGTCAGCATAACCCAAGTCATCATCCTCCTTGTTACGGACCACGTCATCATGTTCCTCTTGAAAGAACACTCCCTCGTATGTCATGGGGTTTATGTTGTAGTAATCATCATCGTTCGGGTCCGGTAGCTTACCATGTGGCGACACCTTGAACACAACTTCCCAACCCTTTAGGTACTCTTTCTGGCATGGGTAAGGCAGATAATATACTTGTGTGGCCTGGGTAGCGGCGATAAAGAGATCAGCTCCGGCATAGACGGTTGATGGTTTAACTTCAACTAAACCAACAGAAGGCGTATGTCTCAGACCCTTTTTGGGGTCGAACCATTGGCATTTGAACACAATGAGACTTAGGGGTTCGCGGCCACGTTTGAATGTAAGCTCGTATATTTTTCCTACCCTTCCGTAGTAATCTACTTTATTATCTCCTTCGGTGAAGACTCCGGTATTTATAGTTTTGGGATCAGGCCGACTGTTCTGGTGCTCCTCTGTATGGAAGCGATACCCATTCACATCATACTTTTCGCATGTCATGACGGCAGGGTCAAAACCCATGGAAACCCATCTCAATTCTTCATCCATTGATTCGTTCGGATCATTTCCCTACAAGTTTAATTGAAATTATAGGGTGCATGAGTTTAATTGGAATTGTAGGGTGAAATAGGTAATAGGGAAGTGTGAAAATTTACTTTCTCCATGAACCACGCAACGAAATTTTTCCTTCCATCAGCACCCTTTCTCAGAAGACCAAGTGCCTCCGCTTCAGTAGGAGGCAGCATTCCCGTCCACTCTTCATCAACGAATCGACTACAATAAGAAAAGCGGTATAAGAACTAGGCAAAGTGAACATAACGAATTGACTAAAAGAATGGTGCAAAGGTATTACCTCATCCACTCATCCTCAACTTCCTTGATGTTGTGCAAGATATAGAACATGACATCCTCCCACTCATCTCGTGGCATGATATAAGGTGTCGAGCATCTAGCCTTGCCACCTTGCCCGATGAATAGAGGCAGCTTGGGTTTATACTTGGGTTCTTCTGTATTGTATCGAGACACCTTATTGTGCAGCGTTGGAACATGGTCCGGATAGTACGCTGTCCTGAGGTCTTCCACCTCCTCTAGGATAACTGCCTCAGCTATGGAAGCTTCAATCTTAGCTTTGTTTCCACATTTCTGTCTCAGATGCTTGTTCTGTCTCTCAGGGCCGTACTGCCAACGATTCTGCATAGGGCCCCCCAACAATACCTCGTTCGCGAGGTGCAAAATGAGATGTGTCATCGGAGTAAAGAAGCCTGGCGGGAAGATCTTCTCTAGCTTGCATATCAACTCCGGCGCCTTCTTATGCATTTCTTTTATCATCTCAGGACATACTTCTTTAGCACAAAGCGTGCGGAATAAATGGCTTAACTCCGCAAGCACACGCCAGACACGCTCGGGAACATAGCCCCGAACCATCACCGGCATAATCCGCTCAATCCATACATGATAGTCATGACTCTTGAGCCAGGTCACTTTGCCCGTTGAAAGATTGACCCCCTTACTTATATTCGACGCATAACCATCAGTGAACTTCACGACGTGTTTCAGCCACTTGAATGCCTCCATCTTATGATCCTTTTTAAGTACGAAGTCAGCATCTGGCTTGAACCAAGATTTTCGACTGCCTGTGGGAGGCTGCATGTGTAGACGTGGTCTATCACAAATATTCTGTTGATCGACTCTAGCATTAACATTATCCTTTGTCTTATCAGGAATGTTGAGGATCGTGCGAAAAAGGGACCCTGCGACATTCTTTTCGGTGTGCATCACGTCGATGTTGTATGGAAGTTTGAGGTCCTTAAAATAGGGAAGCTACGTGAAGGGGGTAATGTGAGTCCAGTTGTGCGTCTCACCATATCCTTCAAAACATTTTTTCCCTTTACCTTTTCCTTTGCCCTCGCCCTCGTCTTCGCCTGTGGCTTTGCCTTTGCCTTTGCCTTTCCCTTCGCCGGCAGGCTTAAGAGCTTTCAGCTGAGCAAGCACATCCGCACCAGAAAACGTTGGAATCTCGTTTACTTCATGGACAACTTTGCCTTTTGTGAAGTTCTTCTTGTCTTCCCTATCAGGATGGTCTGGAGGGAGGAACTGTCGATGCAGGTCAAAGGCAACATACTTGCCACCCTTTTTCAGCCAAATGAAAATCAAGGCATGCATGCACACTGGGCAAGGCATCTTCCCACTTGTACACCATCCGCAGAATAGGGCATAGCCGGGAAAGTCATGCATGCAATACTGTAGCCAAACTTTCATCAAGAAATTTTTCTGCAGATGCCGGTCGTATGTCAACCTCGGGAAGTACCAAGAATGGTGCAAATCATCCACCAACGGCTGCATAAACACACTCAAATTCTTCCCCGGATATTCAGGCCCCGGAATTATAAGCGACAGGAACATGGTCTTGCGTTGCATTATGGCGCCAGGAGGGAGATTGAGCGGAATAACAAATACGGGCCAGTAGCTGTATGGATTAGACGACATACCATATGGATTGAACCCATCACCTGATATAGCAATTCTGACATTCCCAGCCTCGGCTGCTTCCTCTGGGTATTCTATATCGAATGACTTCCATGCTTCACCTTCTGATGGATGTACAATTTTATTTGGATTGTACCTTTTCCCTTCCTTGTGCCACTTCATCATTTTGGCAGACTCCTCGGTGATGAAAAGGCGCTGCAGTCTTTTTATAAAATCAAGATACCGAAGAACCTTCACAGGGATTTTTAGCTGCTGCTTCTGACCCTGCTCATCGACCACCTCAATATACCGAGAGGAACCGCACTTCCTATAGTAGTTGTCATTCGCATACTCATGCCTAAACAAAAGGCAATTATTTGGACAAACATGTATTTTCTCATAATCCATGGAGAGCGCCTTCATGATTTTCTTTGTAGCGTACATGGTTTTCAGCAGTTCATGGCCTCAGGGACGCTGTTAGCCCATACTCCCAGAAATGCTTCGAAGCAACCTCGGCTACAGCCGTACTCGGCCTTGACTGCCATCAGTTGCGAGATGGCATCCAGCACAGAGAGCTTGGCACCCTCATAAAGAGGTTTCTTTGACGAGGCCAAGATATCCAGGAAGGCCTTTGCGGTTTCCTCTGGCTCCTCCGGTTCATTCGCTGAATGTGACGGAGGTGTCGGCTGTGCAGCAAAGACATCATCTAGCATGTCTCTAACCCCATCGTCCTCATAACCAGCGACGCGTTGTCGTATCACCTCCTCTCTACCACGGTCCCGCTGGGCAAAGTTTATTGGCATATTAAAGTTTGGCATAAATTCATGTGTGTGAAGGTGCTTAGTCATCTCACTCTTATCTCTGCGCATACGTCTCTTACATTTGGCATAGGGGCATTCTGGCACAATCCTCATTGGACTACGGAATATCTCTTTCAAAAGCACATCTGTTTTCTCGACCCACTCTGTTGTTACTTGATTCCGATGGAAAAACCCACTATACATCCACTGATTATCTGCCATCTCTGCTTTATTGGAAGCCACACAAAAAAATTAAGGATTCATTTAAATTACTCACATCAATATTTTATTTTTTACAGGGTTGACGAGAAACGACATTTAATCCGCCTACATCTCTAATAGGTAAAGATGGGTCCTAATCCCACCCGAGAATGTGTAGATTGAGTACGTTGTCCATGCTCTACCCCATTCCGAGACAAAATTTCGGCAGCACCTCCCCGCTGTTCTCCAAATACACGTCTCGACAAAATGCCGGGAGAATGTGCATCCGGAGAACAACGGGGTGGCGCTGCCGAAATCCTGTCTCGGAATGGGGTAGATCATGGACAACGTACCCAATCTACACATCCTCGGGCTGTCCGTGGAAAACACTGGACAATCCGAAAGAGCTGCGGTGATAAATATGCAATTGAATGCATATTTATCGATGCAACCCTTTCGGACGGGAGACGCCTAGGCTACGCGACTTGATGTGAAAATTTAATCTACTGACATGGAAAAAAAGTGGACGAGGTAATGGAATTGTTGCTCACCCTCCGATGTAGACGATGTAGTCGATCAAAGGAGAGGGATGATCGTGGACCAACACCTCCAACGTCGACGATCACTCCACGAAGATGGAACACCACAAATCCTGTTAATTCCACCGAGTGAAAAAAATTTAGGTCATCACCTCACATTAAGCATTGACACTTTAAACTATGAAAAAAAATCATATTTTGTCAAGTGTCAAATTTGGAAGCACTTATCATATCCCAATTTAGGTCATCACCTCACATTAAGCATTGACACATCAATTTTTTTTAGCAAGATCATCATGATGAAATAACCACTTATCATATCCCAAATTTGAAGCACATCTCACATAGCTACTTAACAACATCACAAACTGAAAATAAAAGCTTCGTTAACAATTTTGTAAACTAAGTGACTCAAGTTGCTTTTTTAACTATGATAATTCATTTTGCCGAGATTCATCCATCTAGCAACCTAACAGTAGCAAAATAATTCATTTTGCCGAGATTCATCCATCCATCTAAGACACATACAACATTCATCCATCTAGCAACCTAACAACATCCAACATCCATCCATGCATCCATTCATACATCCAACAGTAGCTAAATAATGCAAAAAATGAAAAAAAAAACAAAGGAGTGCTAGCTCACCGGGCAGAGGGGCGTCGCGGCGGTGGAGTTGAAGGCAGGGGCCGGCGGTGGAGGGGACGGGAGGGCCGGGGTGGGGCTGGGCCGGCCGGAGAAGCCCGGCCAACACAGCTAGCAGGGGCGCGGGCCGGCGAGAGCAGCGGCCAGCCTGTCTGGAGACCGCCGCCGACGCCCGCGCGGGGTCAGGGGAGGCGGGGTGGTCGGGGCGGCGGTGGGGTCGGGAGGAGGCCGGGACGGTGGTGCGGCCGGCGGGGGGGGGAGTCGCGCGCGGTTGGATAGGGCAGGCGGGGTCGAGCAGTGCGGGGTGGGGAGAGCCCGGGGTGGGCTGGGCCGGGGTGGAGGCGAGGCGGCGCGGGGTTGGAGAGGCCGGGTGGGGCTGGGCGGGTTGGATGCGGCGGCGGCGGCGCGGTGTGGAGGAGGCGGCGGCGTGGGCGGGTGTAGGCGCGCAGCGGCAGCGATGCGGGTTGGGAGGCTCGGGGGGTGGAGGAAAGAATGAGTGGAGGAGAGGGGCGCCGCGAGGGGATAAGGTAATCTATGCCGACGGCATAGCCGTCAGCATAGTTTAAGATGCCACATGGCAAACTATACCGACGGCTATGCCATCGGCATAGATAGCATCTTTTTTTTTGCAGCAGCAGCAGCATAGATAGCATCTGAAAACTGAAAAATAGTACCACATCGCCAAAGGAAGAGCAATTTGACCATTTTAAATACTTGGCTAATCCATACGAAGCAAGCTCCGGTATTCATTAGACTTTGTTAGGAAAACGGACTATTACTCTGAAACTTTTGGTGCCCGGGCACCGGTTCGGTTTCCGGGCACTGAAGGTTTCAGAGTATCGTCCGTTTTCCATGATGGATGCCGGGTGTTTTTATTTGCACTCGCATCCGTGTACACCCCACGGCCGTTCCGCCCTCCAGGTGCCAGCGGCGCGCCGTCCGTTAGGGGGCCACACCCGGAGACGCGTGCCGCCCTTCAGACATGCCACCACACCACCCCGCATGTATGAGGGGCCGGTGCGACGCTCCGGTGGCATTGCTACCCCCCCCCCCCCCCAGGCCCCCGTCCCGCCTAACCCTGGAGCGGTTGACCACGAGATCTAGCGCTTTGACTTCCCACGGACGGGCTTTGACCAGTGGACCTCTCCACCGGTTGTGTTAGTGCAGCCCAGAGGGACACCTGGGAAGCAATCCGGGCCCAAACCCACGGCTACCCCCCTCCGTGTAGACCCAACGCGTCCGTTTCCTTCCTCCAGGTGCCGGCGGCGGAGCCGTCCGTGAGGGGGCCACACCCCGGAGACGTGTGCCGCCTCTTCAGACATGCCACAACACCACCCCGCATGTATGAGGGGCCGGTGCGACCCTCCGGTGGCATTGCTACCCCCCCCCCCAGCCCCCGTCCCGCCTAACCCTGGAGCGGTTACCACGAGATCTAGCCCTTTGACTTCCCACGGACGGGCTTTGACCAGTGATCTCTCCACCCGGTTGTGTTTGGTCAGCCCAGAGGGACACCTGGGAGCAACATCCGGGCCAAACCCACAGCACCATCCCCTCCATGTAGACACACAGCGTCCGTTTCCCCCCTCCATGTTGTCTGCGGCGGAGCCGTCCGTGACGGGGCCACACCCCGGAGATGCGTGCCGCCTCTTCAGACATGCCACAACACCACCCCCATGTATGAGGGGCCGGTGCGACGCTCCGGTGGCATTGCTACCCCCAGGGCCCCCTTCCCGCCTAACCCTGGAGCGGTTGACCACGGATCATACCCTTTGACTTCCCACGGACGGGCTTTGACCATGGACCTCTCCACCGGTTGTGTTAGGTCATCCCAGAGGGACACCTGGGAGCAACATCCGGCCAAACCCACAGCTACATCCCCTCCGGTTTAGACCCACCGCGTCCGTTTCCCCCCTCCAGTGCCGCGGCGGAGCCGTCCGTGAGGGGGGCCACACCCGGAGACCGTGCCGCCTCTTCGACATGCCACAACACCACCCCGCATTATGAGGGGCCGATGCGATGCTCCGGTGGCATTGCTACACCCCCCCCCCCCCCCAGGGCCCCCGTCCCGCCTAACCCTGGAGCGGTTGACCACGGATCAGCCCTTTGACTTCCCACGGACGGCTTGACCAGTGGACCTCTTCACCGTTTGTGTTAGGTCAGCCCAGAGGGACACCTGGGAGCAACATCCGGGCCAAACCCACAGCTACATCCCCTCCGTGTAGATCCAACGCGTTCGTTTCCCCCCCTTCCAGGTGCCGGCGGCGGAGCCGTCCATAGGGGGGCCACTCCCCGGAGACGCTGCCACTCTTCAGACATGCCACAACACCACCCGCATGTATGAGGGCCGTGCGACGCTCCGGTGGCATTGCTACCCCCCCCAGGGCCCCCGTCCCGCCTAACCCTGGAGCGGTTGACCATAGATCTAGCCCTTTGACTTCCCACGACGGGCTTTGACCAGTGGACCTCTCCACCCGGTTGTGTTTGGTCAGCCCAGAGGACACCTGGGAGCAACATCCGGGCCAAACCCACAGCAACATCCCCTCCGTGTAGACCCAACGCGTCCGTTTCCCCCTAGGTGCCGGCGCGGAGCCGTCCGTGAGGGGGGCCACACCCCGGAGACGCGTGCCGCCTCTTCAGACATGCCACAACACCACCCCGCATGTATGAGGGGCCGGTGCGACGCTCCGTGGCATTGCTACCCCCCTAGAACCCCCGTCCTCCCCTAACCCTGGAGCGGTTGACCACGAGATCTAGCCCTTTGACTTCCACGACGGGTTTGACCAGTGGACCTTTTCCACCGTTTGTGTTAGGTCAGCCTAGAGGACACCTGGGAGCAACATCCGGGCCAAACCCACAGCTACATCCCTCCGTGTAGACCCAACGCGTCCGTTTCCCCCCTCCAGGTGCCGGCGGCGGAGCCGTCCGTGAGTGGGGCCACACACCGGGACCGTGCCCCTCTTCAGACATCCACCACCGCACACACACGGTTGTGGTAGGTCATCCCATATAAACACTTGGGAGCAACGTCCCCTCCGTATAGACCTATGAAGCTGTTTCCCCCTCCAGGTGTCGGCCGCCGTCGGCGGCGCCGTCCTGAGGGGGTCACACCCCTCCGTATAGATTCGAAGAGTATGGTATTTTTGCTTATTTAACACATGCTACATGTAAGTAAATTAATAATAATACGTTAAAAGAACAAAAAAATTCTATAATAAATGCAAAAAAAAAAACTAATGGGCGTCTTGGCCCAGGCCAGGGAAAGATGAATGGCGCGTCCGGATCGATGACGTGGCATCTATGCTGACGGCCGCCGTCGGCATAGATGGTGGTCGGTGCGCCCGGATCGATGACGTGGCACGCGCATCTGTGCCGACGGCCGCCCGTCTAGGCCGTCGGCATAGATCGGATGTCGTTAGCCGCACGTCACAAGTGGGCCGCTAGGCCCGCATCTATGCCGACGGCTGCTGTAGGCATAGGTGGGATAAGCCGACGCTTACCTGTGCCGACGATCGCCGTCGGCATAGCTCTGGATAGCCCAATGGCCACCCTACGCCGACGGCCTTGTTTCGGCTGTCGGCATGTTCAGGAGTAGGCCGACGTGGTCCGTCGGCACCGGCCCCTGTTCCGGTAGTGGCTGCTGCTATTACTTCAGATTTGTTGATATTGCTATTTATTTCATGTTCTACTTTTTAAATTTTAGAATGTACCAATAGTCATCTAAAGAATGAATTAACAATAAAATTACGCTCTTCAGTCAAATCAATTTACTGGGAATCAACCCATGCATGTCCGATCAACGATCCATCCATTGTCTTATGGCATAGTTGCTCGACCTGGCCCATTCATAGGAACCGTTGTTTTTTTTCCCGTTGCAACGCACGGGCTTTGTGCTAGTAAAATGTATACTAGAGATTCCCGCAGAAAAAATGAAAAGAGAGGCTTTGTACTCTCAAATAAGATAGAGACCGAACACGTAGTACGCCTAGCGGCTACCATATTACGTATACAAGTACGTACATACATACTGGTTGGGCGTGGCCACACGCAAGTCGGTAATGATCCGTACGCAATTTAATTAGGTGCGTACTGCCGTCGATAGCTCAGTTTTGTACACTTGACTGACACTGGCAGTTAAAAGTCGTTGTACTCCAGCTCCTAGCTAGAAGCAGTCCTACAGTACTTGTAGCTAGTTCAAACTGGGAGCTTAAAACTAGCAAAGAGAAAGAAGAAATGAACACGTGAGGATAATAACGCCATGAGACCATGCGAATGAGACTGATGCATGCCGCATCGATCCGTCCGTCCATCTTGCATGCACCGTGCGTCCACTAGATCTTGATGTCTTTCTTTCCCGTTTGTTCTTTCTGTGCTGCTGTGATCAGTTAAAGTGCATGTCACGGAAAGTATACTTGCAGCAGGCCTGCAGGCGAGCTTGCAGCACCTGTCCGGTACCCCATGCGCCACACCACCAAAAAGTTAGCAGCAGCATATATACCTTGCATGCATGATCACGTACTTGATCTCACTTTTTAGTTACCTTCACCTCGTCCATGCAAAATGTAGTATACGAAATCCTACATCGTCTCAACCCTACTCATCACATTAATCACGTAATTATCATTACGTAGGTGTCACATTACTCGTGGTATACCGTCACATCATTCCAATTTATTCATAGGATTTTGGTCCAATTTCAGTTGACATCCAATTTATATCAAAATATCTTTTGGCACTTCGCGGGTATATGTAAGAAACTCACTCTCTTCTCATATCCTAGTAGGGGACCGCCTAATGAAATACGAATCCAAGATATGTTTTGGATGAGGGCAAAAAGTTATTGTGTGGGAACAATTCTATGAAAAAAAACTAGGAATTTGAATATTTGAGAGCCCCCCTCCCACTAAGCATAATGAGGGTCTTCCCATGGCTTAAGTTGACTCTTTGGTTCTCGAGGAATGTTGTTGTTTTTTGAGAAAAAACACCCTCCCCTTGCAGATACACTCAGTGAAGCACTGGCTATGTATGTGATCGTGTGCTCCAACAGTCGATGCACAAGAAGTTGTTTATGGTGGCATCATCTGGTTGAGCAAGTGGACATGAAGATGTTTGCCCTACATCGATGGCATGCAATTTAGTCTTCAAATTACCCATCCAATAAATTGGTGGATGTCTTTTTAATTTTTTTTTAACCATGCCATGTTTACTTTTCAGTGTGTTTTTGAACTCGCTGGGCTATGTGTATCTCTCGCTATACAGGGGCGTGTTTTTTACTCCTTTTTATCAAAAAAAAAAAAAAACAAACAAGATGAATATGGATATAGCTTGAGTCATCCAAGCAAAATCATGTGTTCTACTTCCTCTAGGATTGAAGATGTGATGATATCTTCAGGTTGTTCTTGAGACATAATAACTTCATAAGCGAAACCATTCAATTTTCTTCAGGAAAAATAGCTTCGTCCGATTTGTTTGACCTCAATGTTTGAATTTGCTTGACATTGTCGAACAATAATACTCTCTGCTTTTCGGAAATACTTGCCGGGGAAATGGATAAAATGGATGTTTTAGAACTAAATACATCTAGATTCATCGTTTTCTCCCCAACAGTATTTCCGATGGAAGGAGTATATGCCAGGGTGCATCAACCAACATAGGTTGGGGGTTGATCTTCCTTCTAAAAAATACCTCCATCCTATTTCCGGGCCTCCGTTAATTTGTCTGGCTAGCTAACACGAACAAAAAGGTTGGTATGTGTACAACATAGCACACACTAATTATAACAGGAAGGTTATATGCACTTGGCAGCTAGCGTAAGCCTGTGGAGATACATCTGTTTTCTACCACGATATTGTACTACCTTGATTCAGGATGGTGCTGCTGGCTGGCTGGTTGGCTAGCTAGCTTGCAAACAAGACAAGCTCAATCCAAGGAAAAGAACCTGATGCATATGCCGGCCCTTTGATTTACTTGGTGGTGAAGAAACCAAACCACAAGATGCATGTTATATCCAAAACACATCTCTCCACTCCAAAGTAGTTCTACCTAGTGTATCCAAACACATCCCATCCACCAAAGGTAGTGGCACTAGCTAGGTAGCAAGTCATCCATCCATATATACACACATATCCGCATATAGATACATGTACTACATGCATGTATATATGTATGCACCCATATGCCAAATTGCCCAACACCCCACACACACTCACCTCATGCGTCACTAGCTAGCTTAGCCAAGATAGAGCATATCTACATACATGCTCAACTAGCAACCTTCCAATTAATTGCCGCCCCCTTTTTTGCTTGCACCGTACCCTCTCTATATTCCCTTTCCAACTTTGCCTACTTTCACTATCCATATCTTTCTCAGTTAACCAACTGCACAAGCTACTAGATACTAGCTGACTGATCAAGAGGAACGTGCATGCATGCGCCACCACTCGAAACGACTGTCGCTTGATGAATTAAATTAAATGTAATTAACAGTGAGCAACAGTTTATTAAAGAGAGAACGTTCACTGCTTAATCACCTCATCAATTGATTGATTAATTAACTTACAAGCTTATAAATATAGTTTTGTACAATATATATAGGTAGAAAAAAAATGTGCCTTTTTGTACTTGCATGTGGGCAGTTGCCACTTAGTAGAGCTGAACTAAGCATAGAAAAGAAAAGAAAAGGTGGGTAGTAGTAGCCGCATGTATGAGGGCCGGTGCGAACGCCCGGTGGCATTGCTACCCCCCCCAGGGCCCCCGTCCCGCCTAACCCTGGAAGCGGTTGACCATGAGATCTAGCCTTTGACTTCCCGACGGGCTTTGACCAGTGGACCTCTCCAACCCGGTTGTGTTTGGTCAGCCCAGAGGACACCTGGGAGCAACATCCGGGCCAAACCCCAGCAACATCCCACTCCGTGTAGACCCAACGCGTCCGTTTCCCTCCTAGGTGCCGGCGGCGGAGCCGTCCGGAGGGGGCCACACCCCGGAGACGCGTGCCGCCTCTTCAGACATGCCACAACACCACCCCGCATGTATGAGGGGCCGGTGCGACGCTCCGTGGCATTGCTACCCCCCTAGAACCCCCGTCCCGCCTAACCCTGGAGGGCGGTGACCACGAGATCTAGCCTTTGACTTCCCACGACGGGTTTGACCAGTGGACCTTTTCACCGTTTGTGTTAGGTCAGCCTAGAGGACACCTGGGAGAACAATCCGGGCCAAACCCACATACATCCCTCGTGTAGACCCAACGCGTCCGTTTCCCCCTCTCAGGTGCCGGCGGCGGAGCCGTCCCGTGAGTGGGGCCACAACCGGAGACCGTGCCGCCTCTTCAGGACATCACACCGCACACACACGGTTGTGGTAGGTCATCCCATATAAACACTTGGGAGCAACGTCCCCCCGTATAGACCTGATGAGCTGTTTCCCCCCTCCAGGGTCGGCCGCCGTCGGCGGCGCGTCCTGAGGGGGGTCACACCCCTCCGTATAGATCGAAGAGTATGGTATTTTTGCTTATTTAACACATGCTACATGTAAGTAAATTAATAATAATACGTAAAAGAACAAAAAAATTCTATAATAAATGCAAAAAAAAAACTATGGGCTCTTGGCCCAGGCCAGGGAAAGATGAATGGCGCGTCCCGATCGATGACGTGGCATCTATGCTGACGGCCGCCTTCGGCATAGATGGTGGTCGGTGCGCCCGGATCGATGACGTGGCACGCGCATCTGTGCCGACGGCCGCCCGTCTAGGCCGTCGCATAGATCGGATGTCGTTAGCCGCACGTCACAAGTGGGCCGCTAGGCCGCATCTATGCCGACGCTGCTGTAGGCATAGTGTGGGATAAGCCGACGCTTACCTGTGCCGACGATCGCCGTCGGCATAGCTCTGGATAGCCCAATGGCCACCCTACGCCGACGGCCTTGTTTCGGCTGTCGGCTGTTCAGGAGTAGGCCGACGTGCCGTCGGCACCGGCCCCTGTTCCGGTATGGCTGCTGCTATTACTTCAGATTTGTTGATATTGCTATTTATTTCATGTTCTCTACTTTTAAATTTTAGAATGTACCAATAGTCATCTAAAGAAGAATTAACAATAAAATTACGCTCTTCAGTCAAATCAATTTACTGGGAATCATACCCATGCATGTCCTGATCAACGATCCATCCATTGTCTTATGGCATAGTTGCTCGACCTGGCCCATTCATAGGAACCGTTGTTTTTTTTCCCGTTGCAAGCGCAGCGGGCATTTGTGCTAGTAAAATGTATACTAGAGATTCCGCAGAAAAAATGAAAAGGAGAGGCTTTGTACTCTCAAGATAAGATAGAGACCGAACACGTAGTACGCCTAGCGGCTACCATATTACGTATACAAGTACGTACATACATACGGTTGGGCGTGGCCACACGCAAGTCGGTAATGATCCGTACGCAATTTAATTAGGTGCGTACTGCCGTCGATAGCTCAGTTTTGTACACTTGACTGACACTGGCAGTTAAAAGTCGTTGTACTCCAGCTCCTAGCTAGAAGCAGTACTACAGTACTTGTAGCTAGTTCAGCCGACGGCATAGCCGTCAGCATAGTTTAAGATGCCACATGGCAAACTATACCGACGGCTATGCCATCGGCATAGATAGCATCTTTTTTTTTGCAGCAGCAGCAGCATAGATAGCATCTGAAAACTGAAAAATAGTACCACATCGCCAAAGGAAGAGCAATTTGACCAGTTTAAATACTTGGCTAATCCATACGAAGCAAGCTCCGGTATTCATTAGACTTTCGTTAGGAAAACGGACTATTACTCTGAAACTTTTGGTGCCCGGGCACCGGTTCGGTTTCCGGGCACTGAAGGTTTCAGAGTAATCGTCCGTTTTCCATGATGGATGCCGGTGTTTTTTATTTGCACTCTGCATCCGTGTACACCCGACACGGCCGTTCCGCCCTCCAGGTGCCAGCGGCGGCGCCGTCCGTTAGGGGGGCCACACCCCGGAGACGCGTGCCGCCTCTTCAGACATGCCACCACACCACCCCGCATGTATGAGGGGCCGGTGCGACGCTCCGGTGGCATTGCTACCCCCCCCCCCCCAGGGCCCCCGTCCCGCCTAACCCTGGAGCGGTTGACCACGAGATCTAGCGCTTTGACTTCCCACGGACGGGCTTTGACCAGTGGACCTCTCCACCGGTTGTGTTAGGTCAGCCCAGAGGGACACCTGGGAGCAACATCCGGGCCAAACCCACGGCTACATCCCCTCCGTGTAGACCCAACGCGTCCGTTTCCTTCCTCCAGGTGCCGGCGGCGGAGCCGTCCGTGAGGGGGCCACACCCCGGAGACGTGTGCCGCCTCTTCAGACATGCCACAACACCACCCCGCATGTATGAGGGGCCGGTGCGACCCTCCGGTGGCATTGCTACCCCCCCAGGGCCCCCGTCCCGCCTAACCCTGGAGCGGTTGACCACGAGATCTAGCCCTTGACTTCCCACGGACGGGCTTTGACCAGTGGACTCTCCACCCGGTTGTGTTTGGTCAGCCCAGAGGGACACCTGGGAGCAACACCGGGCCAAACCCACAGCAACATCCCCTCCTGTAGACCAACGCGTCCGTCCCCCCTCCAGGTTGGCGGCGGAGCCGTCCGTGAGGGGGCCACACCCGGAGAGCGTGCCGCCTCTTCAGACATGCCACAACACCACCCCGATGTATGAGGGGCCGGTGCGACGCCTCCGGTGGCATTGCTACCCCCCAGGGCCCCCGTCCGCCTAACCCTGGAGCGGTTGACCACGAGATCTAGCCCTTTGACTTCCCACGGACGGGCTTTGACCAGTGGACCTCTCCACCGGTTGTGTTAGGTCATCCCAGAGGGACACCTGGGAGCAACATCCGGCCCAAACCACAGCTACATCCCTCCGTGTAGACCAACGCGTCCGTTCCCCCCTCCAGGTCGGCGGCGGAGCCGTCCGTGAGGGGGGCCACACCCGTAGGGACGCGTGCCGCCTCTTCAGACATGCCACAACACCACCCCGCATGTATGAGGGGCCGGTGCGACGCTCCGGTGGCATTGCTACCACCTAGGGCCCCCGTCCCGCCTAACCTTGGAGCGGTTGACCACAAGATCTAGCCCTTTGACTTCCCACGGACGGGCTTTGACCAGTGGACCTCTCCATCGGTTGTGTTAGGTCAGCCCAGAGGGACACCTGGGAGCAACATCCGGGCCAAACCCACAGCTACATCCGCTCCGTGTAGACCCAATGCGTCCGTTTCCCCCCTCTAGGTGCCGGCGGCGGAGCCGTCCGTGAGGGGGGCCACACCCCGGAGACGCGTGCCGCCTCTTCAGACATGCCACCACACCACACGGTTGTGGTAGGTCATCCCATATAAACACTCACTAGTAGAAAAAGGCCCATTTGTCCCGGTTCATAAGGCC